>JAVJIF010000036.1:0-76831 GCA_038442645.1 Agave tequilana
GACCTTAGCTTATGCCTCATTTAAAGATTTCAAATTATTTCAAATGGATGTAAAGAGTGCTTTTCTAAATGGTTATATTGAAGAGGAGGTGTATGTTGAACACCCCCCGGGTTTGTTGATCCTACACACCCTAATTTTGTCTTCAAATTAGATAAGGCTCTTTATGGTTTAAAACAAGCCCCTAGGGCTTGGTATGAAGATTATCTTCCTTTTTGATTTCAAATGATTTTAAGAAAGGTAAAATTGATAAAACTTTATTTACCAACATGTTGACATAGATATACTCATAGTACAAATTTATGTTGATGACATTATTTTTGGATCTACTAATGAGTCTCTTTGCCAAGCTTTTGAGTCATGCATGAAGGACGAATTCGAGATGTCTATGATGGGGAGCTCAACTACTTCCTGGACTCCAAATCAAGCAACGAAGGGATGGGATGTTCATAAATCAAGCCAAGTACACCAAGAGAACTCATCAAGAGGTTCGGGCTTGAAGGATCTAAAGTGAGTAAGACTCCCATGGCAACCACTATAAGCTTGCAAGGACGAACAAGGTAAGGATGTAGACATCAAATTATATCGTAGCATGATAGGAAGTTTACTTTATTTAACGGCTAGTAGGCCGGACATAATGTTTTTCTTTTTGTCTTTGTGCTCGTTTTCAATCATGTCCTAAGAATCACACTTAATAGCGGTAAAACGCATAATTAGGTATCTTAAGGGCACAATTGAATTAGGTTTGTTGTATCCAAAAACTGGTCAATTTATAATGACTAGTTATTCGGATGCCGACTATGCGGGTTGTAGGGTAGATAGGAAGAGCACAAGTGTGTACATGCAATTCTTAGGTAATTGTCTTGTGTCTTGGTCTTCCAAAAGCAAACTCCGTAGCCCTTTCAACCGCCGAGGCGGAGTATGTAGCAGCCGGAGCTTGTTGTGCACAAGTACTCTGGATGAAACATACTCTCCTCGACTTTGATTTACATTTTGATCATGTTAAGATTTTTTTTGATAATACTAGTACAATTCACATGACCAAAAATGCTAATCAACATAGTAAAACCAACACATTGACATTAGGTATCATTTTCTTAGAGATCACTTTGAAAAAGGTGACATAGATATAGATTATGTTTCTACTGATTTTCAACTCGCTGATATTTTCACTAAACCTTTAGATTATGCAAGATTTTCATTTATTTGTGGTGAGTTGAATGTTTGTATGATTGACTCTTAAAAATAAAATTTCTTTTAGTTTGTTTATTTTTGTATTTGATATGTTTTAACCCTTTTTGATGTATGACAAAAATGGGGAGAAAAAGAGAATATAAGTTGAGATATAAGTTTGATTTTTGCTTATTTTTGCTTATTAAGTTTGTTTATATTAAGTTTTTTTTTAAGATAAGATATATAATTTTTATTGCTTCATCATTTGAGTTTTATGACAAAATTTCTTATGTTTCAATGCTCTATGTGTGTTTACATAGCTTTTCATATTCATGATATATAGATAGCACTATTTGAGGGGGAGCTTTCCAAGCTCTTCTTCCATTATTTGTTTAAATAACTTATATGTTTTGTCATCATCAAAAAGGGGGAGATTGTTGGCCCAAGGTTACAATCAACCCATTTTTAGTGTGTTTTGATGATTACAAAACATATTAGTTATTTGTACTAATATCATTTGTTGTTTAAGTGTGTTTCAGGTTTCTATCTTGTATAGATGTTTTCTTCCCTAAAGGAAGGTGATTTGGACTCAAGACAACTCAAATTGGGCTCAAGGTGCAAAATGAAGATCAAGTGGAGATAGCCCCTCTTGAAGCCTTGAAGTCCTTAGAATTATTGTAAGAGTAGTTTTGTTAAAGTTTGAGTATTGGTAATATGGCTCTAGGAAACACACACACTTCTATCCTTATTTTTTTTATGTTTAAAAAAACTTTATTTCTAAGTTTTATGCCTTAGTTTATATATACATGTATCAAATTTTGTTACATATTGAATATTTTGTTTAAAACATGTGTATAAACTATTTCCTGCATAATACTTAGCTATATGTATTTTTAAAATATTTTTTAATATTTTTCAACTTCAAAAACCTGCTGTTTTCCTGTTTCAGGCTAGTCCGGCCGACCGGCCCGGTTGACCGGCGATGTGTCTGGACATGCACAGTTTGTGCATGTCTGTCGGTCGACCGCCCGGTCGACCGACGGAGAGCAGATTTGCTCTCGGGTTTCCTGGGTCGACCGCCCGGTCGACCGACAGAGAGCAGATTTGCTCTCAGGTTTCTGGGTCGACCGGACCGGTCGACCGGAAGAAGGAAACTGTGTTTCCTCAAAGAGGACGGTCGACCGGACCAGTCGACCGGAGCCCAACGGCTCTTTGCCAGCAGGGCGACGAGGTCGACCGGACCGGTCGACCGCCAAGCCTGCTGCAGCCTAACGGCTCTTTCCTCTTTGGGATAATTCAGAAATCTGTTTTTGTTTCTCTTTTAACAGACTTTTAGAGAGTTGTTGGGGATCTTTTGCAGGTCAATTAGGTGTAAAGAAAAGAGTTTTAACCTATTCTCTCCCTATAAATAGTGGGCAATAGGTCTTTGTTATTGACTTAGAAAAATCCTTGGTTTTCATTGTTTTCAAGAGAAAAAGAAAATTGTTTAAAGCTTTCATTTCCAACTCTTTTAAGTTTGATTTCAGTTGTTGGTTGATTGCTAATATCACTCTACAACTGAAGTTTTCTCACCATACTTCATAGAGCCAAAAATCCTTACTCATACTATAGTGAAGTTGTAAAATTGTGAGAGATTGTAAAAGTGTTTGAAAAAGAGTTTAGTGATCAACTTGTGATCACTCTTGTTCTTGTGATTCTCTTCCTGTGGAGCAACCTCTTCGGTAGAGGTGTTTGTAGAGCTCGGTGCTCGGTCTTCGGTAGACCATTGTAAGGGGTCCTAGGTGGATAGTGGAAACCCTTCACGGAGGTGAAGGCGGGGACTAGAGCGGTGGCTCGAACCTCGAAACAAATCATTGTGTTTGCGATTGCCTTGCGTCATCTTGCTTTACATTTCTCTAGCTTTATATTGTCTTAAATTATTTGCTTGAGAACTAACCCTTTACTTGTGCAATCTTCTCTTGTTTACTTTACTTGCTATATTATTTGTGTGCATTCCATCATAGCATTTCATACTTTACTTGATCGATCAAATCTCTACAACACGGCTGCATTACGCACCTCTAACCCATTTCAAGGGGAATTGGGAGGACGGAGTTCAGAACCCTTTACGCGGTATACGGCTCCTAGTCGTGTTTTGAGAGATCGTTGCCTCACTCATTTTCATCTAAGTTTAAAAAGATCATTAGATTAGCAATTACACCTATTCACCCCCCCTCTAGGTATTTCAGGTCCCTCATTCTGTGACCACGAGACTCGAGATGATCGTTCATCACCTCACCTAACGACTGCCCAAGCTGAAACTAGTCGAAAGCGTGACCGGACCTACGTTCCCAGCAACGATAAATGTTCTGAATCTTCTGAATCATACAATGCTTCAAAGATTCCTAGCATCGAGGACATTGAGGGATCAAACTGACACCCTCGTCATGAGATGGATTCGTACGGCTTGAAGATCTTCAGCTCCCAAGTTTTGAAACAGATCATGGCCCACCGTTTCCCGAGGAAGTTTGTAATGTCGAGCTTCAACCTCTACTCAGGAGCACCAAACCCCATCCAGCATCTTTGGCACCACCAGGACATGTTGGCGATCTACTCTCACGATGATCTCATGAGCAGGGTGTTCCCTTCCAGCCTCAAGGGAGTCACCTTCGACTGGTTCTACTCTCTTCTAAGCCATTCACTCTGAGACTTTGAGGAGATGAGGTAAATCTTTTACAGCCAATTTGCCTGCCGATGCGAATTCAAGAACCACCTCCTCACTATCAAAATGATGTCCGGGGAGAGTCTAAAGCACTACGTTAGTTATTTTCAGAACCAGATAGCTTAGGTTTATAACTGCAATAAAAATGGTTCAACAACAGCATTCATCAGTAGATTGCAGGTCACTCACTGCTTTTACAAGCATATTGGCAGCATCAAAAGTCTTCCCCTAAAGCACCTCCTCCAATGACCTGTCTCGGGCTCTCACCCTGACAGCTCCTCCACACCAAACTCCAGGTCAAGCCCAGACGTCCCTTCGACGGTATGTCCTGGGTCTTCTCCCTCGACACATGACCTACTATGAACATTCCTTGATAGACGAAAACGCTCCTATAGTCACCCTTGACCTACTAAACATTCTCCTAAATGATGAAAACGCTTCTACAGTTACCTCCGACCTACTATGAACGCTCTCCTAAATGACGAAAGCACTCCTACGGTCACACTTGACCTACTATGGATGTTCTCCTGAAAGTCAGAGATGCTCCTATGGTCACACTTGACCTGTTGTGGACATTCTCCTGAAAATATGGAGATTCTCCTATGGTCACCTCTGACCTACAATGGACGTTCTACTGAAGGACAAAAACACTCTTGCGGTCACCCCGCCTACTATGTCCTCCTGAAAGATGAACATTCCTGACGGCTAGCCCATGTAACTCATTTGGAGGCCCCGACTAAAAGGCACCACGGAGACATCAGAAGGCACAATCCAGGACAATAACCGTTGATTCCCACTCCCTTGAGTCGAGCGTGGTCGAACACTCTCTACAACAAGATTTCCAGATGCTCTCCGAGGAACTGCCTCACAGAAGAGTTCTGCTGGCCCAAAGGGCCTTCGCCTTAGTTTTGATGATGACTAACTTATGAAGGTTAGTTAAGTTTTAGATATTGATCAAGATCTGAGTAGGTGTTTAGCTTCAATAAAGGATTCAAAATCAAGTTTGGAAGCTAATATGTGTTGATTCAATAGCTCGCGCTTCAAGATCGCATCAAGAACTCGAGATGGAGTCATCGCTCTTTGGATCGTGCCCAAACCACAGTCATTTAGGTTTGTTTAGTTTTTATTTTAGATTTTGTGTAAAGATAGACTAGTGTTGATATACTCAAGTATATACACACACAAGTTCAAAAGTTTTTGTTTCAATTTAAACCATTTTGAATTTTCAAGAATATATCTTTAGTTTTCATGAATAGATAGGATTAAAAGAAGTTTTACATAGTTTTATGTATGTTGGATTTCATCTATATCCTTTGATAGTTCATATTATTTAAAAACCAATTTTGATTTATCTAGTCATGTGTTTTAAGTTTTGTTTTTTATCAAAACTTTATTTGGGATTTAATGTCAAAAACATAGATATATCATTTATATATGTATTGGATTCTATCCATACACAGATGCTTCAAAATGTGTTTCTATATCAGGTTTTCGTATTTATACAAGTTTTGGAGAAAACGGATTTAATTTCAAAATTCAAGTATTGGAAATTTTGTTTAAAGCTAATATTTTAATGCCTCAAAATAGTTCAAATAGTTTGCAATATGTGTTGATTTTTGTTCACACATATTTGTACTTCAATTATTTATTATGTGATTTTATGAGATTTTATAGGAAATTAAAAGCCAACTATTTCATTCCTATAACCCAGTCCTGAGCTTACTGGCGATTGACTGACCGGTTGACCAGACAAGAACTCGGTCGACCAATGTGCACAAGAAAGTGCACAAGGGCCAGCCCATATGGTAGGTCGACCGTGCGGCGTCGACTGACTGGCACAACCTAACTCTCAAGTAGGCCCCGTAGACCGGGCGGTCGACCGACAAGACAATTTGCCTTGGGGTCGGTTCCACCGGGCTATCAAGCGATAGTGCCAAATGGTTAATTTTTTGACCATTGGCCAATCGACCGGGCGATTGACCGATAGACCAACCTGGCCTGGTTCTGGACCCCAACGGTTATATTTTGGAGACCCTATAAATATGGGTCCTTGAGGCCAGTTTTAACCAAGATTTTTAAGAGCCAAAATTCTCATCTTCTCTAGCATTTCCAACAAAGTTCTTAAAAGAGTTTTTGTGCCAAAATTCTCAAACTTTATTAATTTTCAAAGTGTTGGAAAAATCAAAGAAAAGGAAGTATTTGGGAAATTTATGTTGCGCTTTATTTTTCATATCTATCTAGAGTTTTTCCTAAGTGTTTTTCTTTGAGATTTATTTTTTCTAAATACTTTGTTTTCTCACACTTGAGCTATCAATTCTATACTTATCTATAGGATCTTGTTTTTGGGAGAAAATTTGTTTGTGATCTTTTGAGATCACCAAGACAGAGTTTGTGATCATTGGATCACTAAGTTTTATTTCTTCTTTACTTAGTGCTAGGCTTTGTGCCTTCCTCTTGTGTAGAGGTGACTGTGCTCCCTCTTGTGCAGAGGTGTAAGTTGGAGTTATGTATCTCAAGATTGTAAAGTGTAATTCTTCGGTGGAGGTCCCTTTGTAGAAGATCTAATAGTGTATAGCTGAAATCCTTCTCAGTATAGGTGGGGACGTAGAGCAGTGGCTTGAACTTCAAAATATATCCTCGTGTTTATGTTTGGATCTTCTCTCTCTGTCTTATATCTTGCATTGTTATTAATTGTTCATATCATATATATGCTTGGTATTGTTTGTGTGCCTACACTTATGTTGAACCAAGAACTTTCAAAGCACCTCAACTCTTAATCTAGAGGAATAGTTCCAGAGCCCTTCACGGGGAATTCGGGCACACTCTTAATTACACGTGTGTTAGTAGTTAGTTTTTAAATTTCGCATCATTTGTCCTAAATTAGCTTGTACACCTATTCACCCCCCTCTAGGTGTACTTACAATTTCAATGTCGGAGACATCCTAAAAGGCAATTACCACCCTGAGGTCTTCAATCTAAGGGATCAGGTCACAGGGCTCCAGCAATCTCAGAGTCTCCTACACACCGAGTCGGGCACTTAGCAAACTAAGTCAACAGTCTCACTGACTCTCCAACACAGAACCCTAGTGCAACATTTTACAACTATCGAGAAGGATGGAAGACATCACAGGAAAGCAACTTATTGGTTTGTAAAGGATGCAAAAAATTTTGCTGTAGTAATACACAAAATTTATAAAGACGATTGGGCTGCATCAACGTCGATGCCTTGAGCTTCTTGCGCCACCCTTGGTGTCCCTCCGCCTAAACTCAGAGCGCATCCCTTAGTTCTCCTCCCGATATGCCAGATGCGTCTGCTCAGATCCTCCACCTCAGCTCTTAACTCGTCAGTCGCACGCTCACGATCTCAGACACCTGCCTCTAGCTCTCAGGCTTCGCCACAAAGCTCAACCTTCTCCTTGACCTCCATAATAAGCTTCGACCGGAGCAAGTCAATCTCCACTATCTTCTTACAGACAGACTAGCACAAGAAAGAGATGTCCCCTGCACCTTCAGCAGTTCATCCATCTTAGCCAAGTGTTTATCAGCTTCTTCAATCTTCTCCTTCCTCATTTACTTCAGAGCTTCAGCCATCTCCTCTACCGACCTCCTAATCCGTACAGACATTTGTTGTTAAGATCCCTGACTCGGCACTGATGGCTCGTTAGCTCCTGGTCTAACTAGAAGATAAGGAGATCATGCAGCCCAAGCTCAATGCGCAAAGTCAACCCGAGCATCGAACGGTGGCAACCTTTGGCAACCCTCTCCCGCTATGCGTGCAAACTCAGCAGCAAACCGGGTCCTCCTGGAGTCCCAGGTCGGAGACTCCTTCATACTCATCCCCAAGACAACGCAGAAGTCATCAGGGTCAAAGCCCTCAAGACTCTCTACAGGCGACTCCTCATGGAGCCATACGCCTACTGACCACCCACGGTAGACCCATGAGTTCTAGACACCTCGGGCTCACAGTCCATGACAACCTGAGGAAGTCCAACAGATGCCATTGCGAGTAAGGCACTTCCCGGAGAGGAAGAGGTCGCACCTTCAACTGCCACACTTGGCTACAATCAGCAACAAGACATTAATACTAAAAGCAAATTGAAGAAATCAACAGGCACAAAGATACTCGAGGTTTTCATTGATGAAAAGAAATGATAGAGATACGGGGCTGACAAGGTCGAGGTCACTCAAACACTCACAACATCTTAGGGTGCCTCAGTCGCTCCAGAGCTTCAGACAGCTTGACTATATTAGGGAGGCGCTACAGAGTTCAGCCCGTCCGCTTCACTATCTTAGGGAGGCATCACGGAGTTCTACCCGAAGAGGGAGCTCTCAACATCCAGGGGATACCTCGACTCTTTGCCTTGTCTCCCATCATTATACCCGACCCAATATTTCTTGAGCTTGAAGGCCTTCACCTGCCTTTGTAGTCTTTCGACATCTTCATCCTACCGCCTCTCAGTCTCCCTCTCGAAAATTGCCTGCTGCAATTCAAGCACAAATCCAGCCTTCTCATGGAAAGAAGGCATCACCTGCTCCAGCTCTGTGTCCCTCTCCCCATCCAGCTATCTGGCGGCCTCCAACGCTTTGAAAGAAGCCTGAAGCTTAGAGTCCTTTGACTCTACCTTCTTCTCCAACTTTCCTCGGAGCTGGTCCAACTCGCCCTCTCCGACTCACGGTCCAGATCAACCCGAAGGCCAGCAAATTCGTCAGCCGCCTGCCTCCTCTCAGAGGACAAGACGTCCCACCTCTCCCGCGACTCCACAACGGCTCTCTCCCTCTCTGCCAAGGCCTCATATTAGACCTTTAAGAGCTCAGTGGTGAATACGACATTCTGCAGATGGACAAACAAGACAGAGTTAAACTTGTACAAGAATGGATCATCATATAAATCAGACAAAACTCACTCGAAAGAAGTCTTCCTCCCATGCCTTCACTCGATCCACCAGCTGGAACCTCCTAAATCTTCCAGCCCTCGGAGAAAATTGCCTTGCACTAAGGGCACTCCACCCCTTGTTTAGGAACAGGTCGGGCTCAATACCTGAAGGGAGGCATCCTGAGCTAGTCTCGAAGACAGAGATTTAGGGATGACAACGGCACCTTTAGAACTGACATTCACCACTCATGCATGGCTCAGATGACTCGTCCCGTGAAACTCGACTTCGCGATCACATTTTGGGGGCACCATCTCCTGGTCACCCTCGGAGTCCAAAGATGAGATAGGAAGAAGCACCCCAGGCTCCGAACTGACGCCCTGAAAATTGAGGGGGCCAGCTTAACCTCTGTATTATGGTCACCATCTATGAGGCTGGAAGCCCCAAAATTAATGGTATCAACCACCTCCTCGTCAAGGTCGAAGTTCACTCTACGCCTCTTCTACATGACCGCGGCTAGCATCAAGCAGAGTCCAACATTTGATGAAACTCAAGCATACAAAATCTACTTACATGCTCGCGAGCCGGAGCTCGAGGAGACCTAGACTCTCCCCTCCTCTTTAACCTCCCCTCTTGGTTGATCGTTTCCGGAAGCGAGGCTCGAGCCTAGAAACTCATCTTCTGATGGAATTTTTGCCTCCTCTTCCACTGGAGGATCCACTGCCGCGTCCTCTCTAGCCAACATCGTCGTTCTTGGGATTAGCAGAGGCACCTCGGATTTGGCTGGATACAACCAGCTCCAATTCTGATAGTCGTAGTCCAGATCAAAAAGATTTTGGACCCTCTCCTGGATAACTCGAGACATAAGTTCGCTTCCTTGTTGGACCGGTCCAGTGTTCCAAGACGACATGACCCTCCCACGATTCTCCTCTACGAGAGCCTCCGGGAACCAGTGATCCTTACAAAAGAGACGCCATCCATGACCATTATCGAGCATATTAACAATTAACTTATCATAACCCCTCGAGGAGGGGCGAAGGAACGAGTGTCGCTAGCACACTTCCTCATCATGTATATGGTGCAGACTCCTCGCACCCGCCTGCCTCCGAGAGGAATCGACTGCACAGCGCTTCAAAATTTAGAAGCACTCGCCAAGCACCTACCGTCAATTATGATGGAGCAACCTTGAAGATACCAAGACGTTGCGGACGAGGTCGGTCAAGAGAAGCTTCATCCCCAACGCCTTGATCTGGGGATGGATAAACACACCATCATGGGGGGCACTCTCACATTCATCTTCAAGGGGCACCACTCCATGATCTCTTCGGGTAGATCGACATCGTGCCTCGCTAGGTAATCAAGGACATCCCTTTGACTGTGAAGAGGCATTGGCTTTGGATCAAAATCTATTGCCTCCCTCGAGCCCTCGGCCATCCAAGACGCCTCCAACCTAGACTCGGCGACTGCAACGACAGATTTACCCTTTGCCATTTGTTGAAGTTCAACAAGAATTCAGAGGATTACAAAAGTTTGGGAAAGAAAACTAAAAGCAATGATTTAGGATTTGAAAAAACTTTAAATCTAGTTTTTCGTCAATGTAAAGGCCAATGCTAACGTCATCGCAATGATGGCAACAACTAGAACAACCCTTCGAGTAACATCTCAGTCATTGCACAAATAGCGACGAAACCAGCTCGCCTTCCAATTGACGGCTACCTGCAAGCACAAACGCAGATTTGACATGCCACCCACGATCGTTATCCCTATAGACGCAGCATTAAATGCACCAGTACAAAAGCAAGAGCATCCAAACTGCTCCCATTAGAATACAAAAGGTCGACATGACCCCTGAAAGGACACATCAGACCGAATGACACCTCTGACTGCTTCAACAACAAACAATCCAAGCTATGGATCAGTTTGCTCCCCTTCCTCTATCAGTAACTCTAAGGAGGAAGTGGAGGGGGCATCTGTAGTGGGCAATTCTCAACCCCACAGAAAATCACGGCATGTGTCTTGCCTGCGGATCATCGCTTACTATCAGCAGACTCAACTCACTAGCAAGCATGATGTGAACCCAAGGAGATCTCAGGCTTTAACCCAAACTCACAACTGGTCAGACACCGACTACCCAGATCTAGTGCTTAACCAGAGTTGCATCACTTTCTAAGACTTCAACCACCAGTACCGGGTCCACCACGGAGTCGCTCAAGATTCTAACACAGAGACCAACCCCCACGGAGTTGAAAAACACCTAGAGGGGGGGTGAATAGGTGTAATTGCTAATCTAATAACTTTTAAAACTAGGATGGATGAATGATGCAACGATCTCTCAAAACAAGACTAAAAGCCGTATGCCCGGTGAAGGGCTCTGAACTCCTTCCTCGTGATTCCTCTTGAATATGAGTTAGAGGTGCACAATGCAACCTTGTTGTATGAGATTTGATCGATAATGCCAAAGTATGAATGCAATGGTGAAATGCACACAATTTATAACAAGTAAAGAAAACAAGATCTCAAGCAATAATAAAAGGCAATAGAGTGCAAGAGAAATTGAAAGCAAAAAAGGACACAAAGCAATCGCAAACACAAGATGTTTGTTTCGAGGTTCGAGCCACCGCTCTACTCCCCGCCTTCACCACCGTGAAGGGTTTCCACTATCCACCGAGGACGCTTACAAGGTCTACCAAAGACCGGAGCACCGAGCTCCACCGCTTAAAAGAACCTCTACCGAAGAGGTATCTCCACAAGATGAACAAAGAGTAACAAGTAGCCAAGTGATCTCTAAAGGGATTACAAACTCTTTGCAAACACTTCTCTCTTTACAACTTCCTTATAGATTGAGTAGGGAATTTTGGCTCTAAGAAGTGTGATGAGAAAAACTCAGTTGTAGAATGATTTTAGCTAGAAAACACAACGGAAAAAAAGCTCAAGAAAGAATGAGAAAATGGAGAGCTTAAAAACTTTTCTTCTCTTTCAAAACTTTGGAAACTTAGGTCTTTTTCTTGGTATTTAGCAAGAGACTATTCTCCTCTATTTATTTGGAGAAGAAAGGGTTAAAATCAATTTATTTTAAGCTTATTTGATCTGGAAAAGATCTCCAAAAACTCAGAAAAAGTCTGCCAAAAATAGATTTGTAAAACAGATTTCAGATTGCACCAAAGAGGAAAGAGCCGTTAGGACTTTGCAGGCCTGGCGGTCGACCGGTCCGGTTGGCGGTCCGCCCTGCTGGCAAGAGCCGTTGGGCTCGAGTCGACCACTCGGTCGACCGTCCTCTAAAATGAAACACAGTTTTCTGAAAGCGGTCGACCGGGCGGTCGACCCAGAAAACCCGAGAGCAAAACTGCTTTCAGTCGGTCGACCCGGCGGTTGGCCGACAGACATGCACAAGCGTGCATGTCCTGGATACAAGCGCCGGTCGACCGGTTTTGCCTGAAACAGAAAACAGCAAGAACCTGAACTTGGAATTTTGTAAAACATTTTGAAGTAAAGATAACTAAGTATCATGCTAAGGAAGGGTAAACATGAAATCACCTAGAGGGGGGGGTGAATAGGTGATGATGCTAATCAATGGAACTAAATGCGGAATTAAAAATCTAAATGCAATGAGCACTCAAGTGTTATCAACTAGTGATGCACACACAACCAAGCCAAGCAAATATGATGAACAATATGAATAGAAATGCAAGGCACAAAGTAAATAGAGATAGAGATAGTGAGAGCCAATCGATCAAACGCAAACACCAAGATATGTTCTCGAGGTTCGAGCACCCAGCTCTACATCCCCGCCATCCCCAGATGGATTCTAGCTTCACTATCACACAGACAGTTACAATCACCGGAGTACACAACTCCACCGGAGTACACAACTCCCAAAAGGCACACAGCCACACAAGAGTAAGTTTTACAACTTAGTGGTTTACAACAATAACCACAAAACAATCTCTTGCTACTTGGTGGTTTAAAGCAACAACCACAAACAATCTCTTTTTCTCCCACACAAAACCTATAGACAATATAGTAGATTGTAGCTCAAGTGTGGAGAAAACCAAGGGATTTGAAACCAGCAACTCAAAGAAAATCTTTGGGAAATAAGTGAAATCAAGATATAGAGATTCAATTCAAAAGCTTTTCCCAAAATCCCTTTTCTTTGGTTTTTCAAACCCTAAACAAAAACACAAAAGATTGTTCCCTTTGAATCCAAAAACCAATTTTGATTGCAGCAAAAACTCCAGAGAGATATAAAATATTAGCCCAAAAACTCTTGAAGAAAAACTAAGAAATAAAGCCTTTTAATTTTTCTAGCAATCAATAATTTTTTTGTATTTAATCTCTCCCCAAACACCCCTATTTATAGGAGAGGGATAGGTTAAGAGATAAGATACACTTAAGGTTAATTAAGTAATATTAGATTTGAAATAAAACCCAATTTCAAATTTTAAACACAAAAGACAAAATAAAACAGCATTTAAAAATCTGCTCGTTACTGTTCAAACGGCAGTATCGGTCGACCGGCCGGTCGACCGCTAATTCAAAAAATCTGCCCGTTATAGGCATCCGGTCGACCGCCCGGTCGACCGAATCAGGCCGTAAGTCAGTTGCTTCAGCCCGGTCGACCGCCCGGTCGACTGGTGTAGCGTGCACGTTTCTATGCACGTCGGTCGACCGCTCGGTCGACCGGCTACATGGTGCGGTCGACCGGTCGGTCGACCGTCCCAGCCTGGCAGACAAAAATCAGGTCTGAAATCTGGGGGAAAATAATGTCAAATAAATTCTTATAAATCACTAAAAATCCCCAAAAATAGTTTTAGCATTTTGCATTGATATATAAACCTGTGATAAAAGTTTTGACTCAAATATCAAGCAATTAAAACTATTTTTGTATCATATCATATTTTCAAAAACCAAAACATGTATTTTCTAAAACTTGGATTTTGAATGGAAAATACACATTGTCCAAAAACCTTTCTGAAATACAAAAATATGATATTTAAACACTTTGAAGCAAGTTGTATATGAATAGAAATTCAATATACAAGAAACATATAGATATCATGATTTTTGTCATTAAGTCCAAAATAATGTTTTGATAAAAATACCAAAACATAAAACTCATGAAGTAGACTATCAAACTAAGTTTGTTTAAGCAATAGAAGCATGCATGTATATAGAACAAATCATATATACACTAAACCATGTAAACTTGTTTTGATATAAAAACTATTCATGAAAACCAAGATCGGTTAAACCAAAAACCGAAAACCAATATTCAAAACGTGAAACAAGTGTGTTGTGAACTTGAGCTTATCATACTATACAAATCTTTACAATTAAGATCTAAACCCAAACTAAAACTATGGATACCTAAGTCTTCTTATAGAGCGCAATCTCCAAGTCTTCTTGTAGAGCGCAATCTCCAAGTCGGCTTGATCCAAAACACCTTTGATTCACCGAGCAAGTGCAATATATCATCTTTGATGCGCGGGCTCTTGAATCAACATGTGCAAGCTTCCAAATCATCTTGTTGAAGCTAAACACCAACTAATATGTTGATAAATGATCTGAGACTAAAACACAAGATTATTAGTACACATAACTACATGAGTTAGTCATCATCAAAACTAGAGTGGAAAGCCTTTGGGCCAACAGGGCCAACAATCTCCCCCTTTTTGATGATGACAAAACTCATGGAGTTATATATGCATGGATTAAAGTAAAGCTTCAAAGAAGCTCCCCCTTAACTCAAGCATAACAATAAACTATATAAGATATGCAATGAATATTCTCAAAACACATAAACACATAATAAAACATACCAAAACATATGCATAAAACAACCATGCATATAAACTACAAATTCTTCTCCCCCTTTTTGTCACTCATCAACAAAGGGGTAAAACAAACAAAATGAAATCAAATTCCTCTCCCCCTTTCAAGGGGTAAAGCCAAAACCAAACATGATACCAATTAAAGATGGGTCAATGAGGTGCATTATGATACCAATAGAATAAACAAGTAACCTCTTGATACCAAAAGAAGAAATCATTCATTAAAAGCTCATGAAACCAATTGAAAAACAAAATTGCATCTTGATACCAATTACACTACAATGTTTAAATCATTTTCCATCATAAAGTTAGGGAGTGGGAAACAAACACAATGGTAAACCAAATACCAATTGAAATGTAAAATACGAGTTTTCTCCCCCTTTATGAAATACCAAAAGAAAATATGCATAGGCTTGAAATAAGTTATCAATTGAAAATTAAATCAATTGAAACATGATATTCATTAAAAATTCAAGCTTAGCAAACTCAAAATTATGAAGAAGCTTGTATATGGATACCAATTGAAAAACTCAAGCTCATCATAGCCAACATTTGTGCTCTAAGACATAGGAATATAATAGGCACAAATAAATCATCTATATATGTATGTAGGAAATAGATACCAATTGAAATTGATACTATATGGAGTGTAAGCATACATATATATAAAACAAAGCATATATGAGTATACAAAAGGATGTCAAGATTGATACCAATTGAAAGAATTCAATGATACCAATTGAAACAACAAAAAAATAAGTTCAAGTGTATAACTCATATCAACTACCACCCATCCAAGATAAGTTTTAAATGATTTTCAAGAAGGAACATACTTGATCATGGTCTCCCATCCAACCGCCCATTGAGGTAGGGGTTTTCAAAAATAGATTTGAACAATATAGTATGTTTGAAAATCACTACATCATGAAGAATATCACAACTAGTTATGTAAGTCAACTAGTACAAAATCCTTCAAGATAAAAATAAATAGATTTTTCTTAACACATGAAAATCACAAGATCACTAAACACTCAAAAACCATCCATATGACTATTACACTAAACACTATGTATAATACCAAAGTGTAGCCGAATTCCCCGTGAAGGGCTCTGGACTAACCCCTCTAGATTCCCCGTAAAAAGGGTTGAGGTGCCGCGTTGGCTCTCTTGGTTGAATACAAGTGTTAGCAAATAATCCCAAAATAATATATGTACTCATGAAAACTAAATCATGATACCAATTTGAAAATTAAATCATGGGAAACATCAAGTAAGTTAAGTGTACAAGTGTTGTGAAAACATATCATCATGAGAATTGACAATTAAGCTTAATATTGGAAATCATCAAGATATGAAACATCAATGAATCATGAAATCCATGAAAGTTCATCTAGGATGTGAAATCATCATAAATCATGAAAATCACAATCAAACATAGAAATCATCACAAATGATCTAAACTTCAAGGCATATGTATGTCATGAACAAACTATAGTATACATACATATCCCAAACATAAAGAGTCCACAAAAGGGTATGCATGAAGGCACGTGGCTCAAGGATGTACATGTATAAATGATAGTTTGGATAAAATAGACATATACATGAAGTCAAAACTCAAAATCATAAAACATATCCAAAATGAGTCATTCACATAATTCAATACAAGTTAGAATGTATGAATCATCAAAACTAGACTATACAAGTACATCAAATAAATACAAATGAGCATTCAAGCACAAACATATATAAAGGTCTATTTGTAGCTCATTAGTTGCACAAGTATGAATTCTAGTCTTAATGAAAACAATCATTCAAGCATGTAGTCAACACATGAAACACAAAAATGAATCAACAATCAACATGATAAAATAATCATGATAATCAAAAACAAAACAATCACTAAAATCCATATGATTATTATGATAAGAACATGTGTATTAGATCTATGATTAACATGATAGCTAAAACAAAGGAGAACACAAAATATGGGTCCATATTAAACATGGGTGTCTCAAGAACTAATCATGTAAAGCATAATTCTAAATAAACATGGTAATCATCATACTAATCATGAAACTATAAACATGCTATAAATTAATGAACATGAAAGCATGCAAGTATAAATAGGAGTTAGAGAATGATACCAAAACCGATGGAGGTGCATCTCTAGATCTCCAAACCATGGTGGTCCTCCCACCAAATCTCCTTGAGTGTGAAGCATCCAAAAGGTTCTCATTTTAGCTTAGAACGCATCCACCTCAAGGCACCAATACCCTCACGTGATGCGAGAGCTCCCACCTACATCACAAAGCATAGAGGTGGTTTTTGGTACCCATTTTCTTTGGGTCCACGGGGGTTAGTATCTTTCCTAACCCAAACAAGATTAGTTGCTAAATTTTCAAAATGTAGTCTATCATAGCAAAATCTAGCAAGGTGGCCTTTTCGACCACAATGTGTACAAGTGTACACGTGAGCATACATATGATGATGGTGATCATGAGAAGCATGTGTATGCATAGATGAGTGTGCATGCAAGGTTGGAACTTGTTTCTTGCGAACCAAGGTTTCCAAACGTCAGTGATTCATGGCACAATGGCTCAAAGTGGAGCCCAAACTATTAGCACTTTTCTTCAAATTATCTATATCAATTTCTATGCTAGAAGACAAAGTGGAACATGCAATAGGTGTGCTAGAACAAGAAGCTATACTATCATGGCATACATGCATATCAATATCATTTTGCAAAGATTTATTTTTAATCAAAACCAAATCCAATTCTTTTGAAATTGAATCAATTTTATTTTTCAAAGTAAGATTTTCTTTGAAAACAAGATCCAATCTAGAAGACAAAACATCATTGTGTTCTACAACATCATCAAAAATTTTTGTTCTTCAATTCTTCAATTTCTTTGAGTGCAAGTTCTAGTTGAGATTGTAGTGAGTCACGTTCACTAGTAATCTCTTCCTTCTCTTGCAAAACCAATTCAAAATTAGAACATAAATCCTTTAATTCATTTTTCAAAACAAGATTATCCTCTTTTAAAGAATCATGTTTTTCCAACAAATTTTCAAGCTTTTGAGCAAGTTCCATATTTAAAGTTTGAACTTCTAAGCAACCATAGCAATAGGAACTAGAGCTATCATCTAAAGGAGAATCCGAAGGTACCTCAAGAGAGTTCTTCCCATATGCCATAAAGCCACGCTCTTCGGATACTTCTCTCTTAGATCTCCTCAACTTGTTGATAATCACGGGTAGCTCGGGAGATGACAATATGCTCCAAACTGCAAAAGTCGAATCATATTTAGCAAAGATAGGAAAAAGATGTTCATTTAAAGATGCTCTTAATGTTCTAAGTGCAAGTGCATTGGCCTTCTTATGCTTACTAGTGTTTGGGAGGGTTTCTATGGTGATAGCTTGATAAACTAAATGACCTAATCCTTTTAGATGTCTAGTCATGTCTACCTTCCATGCATCAAGTCTAAAATGGTCAAACAAGGGAGGGCTAGCCATAACTGCAAACTAATGTGAGTGCAAATGAAATGCAAATGAAGATTAGCAAACCAAGATCTTTTACTCCTAGGTTGTTAAACCAAAATATCAGGAGCACTAGCTCTGATACCAATTGAAATCACCTAGAGGGGGGGTGAATAGGTGATGATGCTAATCAATGGAACTAAATGCGGAATTAAAAATCTAAATGCAATGAGCACTCAAGTGTGATCAACTAGTGATGCACACACAACCAAGCCAAGCAAATATGATGAACAATATGAATAGAAATGCAAGGCACAAAGTAAATAGAGATAGAGATAGTGAGAGCCAATCGATCAAACGCAAACACCAAGATATGTTCTCGAGGTTCGAGCACCCAGCTCTACATCCCCGCCATCCCCAGATGGATTCTAGCTTCACTATCACACAGACAGTTACAATCACCGGAGTACACAACTCCACCGGAGTACACAACTCCCAAAAGGCACACAGCCACACAAGAGTAAGGTTTACAACTTAGTGGTTTACAACAATAACCACAAAACAATCTCTTGCTACTTGGTGGTTTAAAGCAACAACCACAAACAATCTCTTTTTCTCCCACACAAAACCTATAGACAATATAGTAGATTGTAGCTCAAGTGTGGAGAAAACCAAGGGATTTGAAACCAGCAACTCAAAGAAAATCTTTGGGAAATAAGTGAAATCAAGATATAGAGATTCAATTCAAAAGCTTTTCCCAAAATCCCTTTTCTTTGGTTTTTCAAACCCTAAACAAAAACACAAAAGATTGTTCCCTTTGAATCCAAAAACCAATTTTGATTGCAGCAAAAACTCCAGAGAGATATAAAATATTAGCCCAAAAACTCTTGAAGAAAAACTAAGAAATAAAGCCTTTTAATTTTTCTAGCAATCAATAATTTTCTTGTATTTAACCTCTCCCCAAACACCCCTATTTATAGGAGAGGGATAGGTTAAGAGATAAGATACACTTAAGGTTAATTAAGTAATATTAGATTTGAAATAAAACCCAATTTCAAATTTTAAACACAAAAGACAAAATAAAACAGCATTTAAAAATCTGCCCGTTACTGTTCAAACGGCAGTATCGGTCGACCGGTCGGTCGACCGCTAATTCAAAAAATCTGCCCGTTATAGGCATCCGGTCGACCGCCCGGTCGACCGAATCAGGCCGTAAGTCAGTTGCTTCAGCCCGGTCGACCGCCCGGTCGACTGGTGTATCGTGCACGTTTCTGTGCACGTCGGTCGACCGCTCGGTCGACCGGCTACATGGTGCGGTCGACCGGTCGGTCGACCGTCCCAGCCTGGCAGACAAAAATCAGGTCTGAAATCTGGAGAAAAATAATGTCAAATAAATTCTTATAAATCACTAAAAATCCCCAAAAATAGTTTTAGCATTTTGCATTGATATATAAACCTGTGATAAAAGTTTTGACTCAAATATCAAGCAATTAAAACTATTTTTGTATCATATCATATTTTCCAAAAACCAAAACATGTATTTTCTAAAACTTGAATTTTGAATGGAAAATACACATTGTCCAAAAACCTTTCTGAAATACAAAAATATGATATTTAAACACTTTGAAGCAAGTTGTATATGAATAGAAATTCAATATACAAGAAACATATAGATATCATGATTTTTGTCATTAAGTCCAAAATAATGTTTTGATAAAAATACCAAAACATAAAACTCATGAAGTAGACTATCAAACTAAGTTTGTTTAAGCAATAGAAGCATGCATGTATATAGAACAAATCATATATACACTAAACCATGTAAACTTGTTTTGATATAAAAACTATTCATGAAAACCAAGATCGGTTAAACCAAAAACCGAAAACCAATATTCAAAACGTGAAACAAGTGTGTTGTGAACTTGAGCTTATCATACTATACAAATCTTTACAATTAAGATCTAAACCCAAACTAAAACTATGGATACCTAAGTCTTCTTGTAGAGCGCAATCTCCAAGTCTTCTTGTAGAGCGCAATCTCCAAGTCGGCTTGATCCAAAACACCTTTGATTCACCGAGCAAGTGCAATATATCATCTTTGATGCGCGGGCTCTTGAATCAACATGTGCAAGCTTCCAAATCATCTTGTTGAAGCTAAACACCAACTAATATCTTGATAAATGATCTGAGACTAAAACACAAGATTATTAGTACACATAACTACATGAGTTAGTCATCATCAAAACTAGAGTGGAAAGCCTTTGGGCCAACAGGGCCAACAAAACATACATGATTTAAACATGATATATATCTTTGTATAACTTAGAGTCATGTATATTTGTCAAGGCATGAAACTTAGAAAAGACTTAAACATGAAAAGTTGTATTCAAATATGTGTGTGTATCCTAGAGCCAATTTTCCAAAACACAAACTTTAACAAACTATTTCTTACATTGGTTCTAAGGACTACAAGTTCTTCAAGTGGGCTTCTCCATATGATCTTGCAAGTTTGATTCTTGATCCTGAATTGAGGTGACTTGAGTCAAAACACCTTCCTTTAGGGGAGAAAACTTCTAGTATTATTAGAACCCTGAAACACACTACACAACAAACATGATTAGTACAAATAACTATATATGTTTTGTAATCATCAAAACACACTAAAAACAGGTGATTGTAACCTTAGGCCAACAATCTCCCCCTTTTTGATGATGACAAAACATATAAGTTATTTAAAAAAATTGAAGAAGAGCTTGGAAAGCTCCCCCTCAAATAATGTTATGTATAAAGAATGACTAGAAGCATGAAACACATAGTTTTGTCAAAACTCAAAAACTCAAATAAATAATAAACAACAAATTTATTCTTTTTAAAACAATAAACAACAAACTTATTCTTTTTCTCCCCCTTTTTGTTATACATCAAAAGGGTTTAAACAAAACAAACAAAAGTTTTTAAGAATCCATAATGCAAACATTCAACTCACCAAAAATGTGAGAAAATCTAGCATAGTCTAGAGGTTTTGTAAAAATATCGGCAAGTTGAAAATTGGTAGAAACATAGTCAATATCAATATCACCTTTCTCATAATGATCTCTAAGAAAGTGATACCTAATGTCAATGTGTTTGGTTTTACTATGTTGATTTGCATTCGTTGTCATGTGAATTGTACTAGTATTATCACAAAATATTTTAACATGATCAAATTTCAAATCATAGTCAAGGAGAGTATGTTTCATCCAAAGAACTTGTGCACAACAAGCTCCGGCTGCAACATACTCCGCCTCGGCGGTTGAAAGGGCTACCGAATTTTACTTTTTGGAAGACCAAGATACAAGACAATTACCTAGGAATTGACATGTTCCACTTGTGCTCTTCCTATATACCCTACAACCCGCATAGTCGGCATCCGAAAAACTCGTCATAGAAAATTGATAGGTTTTTGGATAACACAAACCCATTTCAATAGTCCCTTAAGGTATCTAATTATACGTTTAACCGCAATTATGTGAGACTCTTTAGGACAAGATTGAAAACGTGAACAAAGACAAATGAAAACATAATATTCGGCCTACTAGCGTTAAATAAAGCAAGCTACCTATCATGCTACGATAAAATTTAATGTCTACACTTTTACCTTGTTCATCCTTATCAAGCTTCGTGGTTGTTGCCATGGGAGTTTTGCTCACTTTAGCTCCTTCAAGCCCGAACCTTTTGATTAGTTCCTTTGTGTATTTGGCTTGATTGATGAAGATCCATCCTTCTTTTGCTTGATTTGGAGACCAAGGAAATAGTTGAGCTCCCCCATCATAGACATTTCAAATTCATCCTTCATGCATGGCTCAAAATCTTGGCAAAGAGATTCATTAGTAGAACCAAAAATAATATCATCTACATAAATTTGTACAATAAGAATGTCATTTTCTACATGTTTTGTAAACAATGTGGTGTCAATTTTACCTTTCTTAAACCCATTTGAAATTAAAAATAACGAAAGTCTTTCATACCAAGCCCTAGGGGCTTGGTTTAAACCATAAAGAGCTTTATCTAATTTAAACACACAATCCGGATGTGTAGGATCAACAAACCCGGGGGTTGTTTAACATAAACCTCCTCTTCAATAAAACCATTTAGAAAAGCACTTTTAACATCCATTTGAAATAATTTAAATTCTTTATATGAGGCAAAAGCTAGTGTCATCCGTATGGCTTCAAGCCGTGCTATGGGTGCAAAGGTTTCTTCAAAATCGATTCCTTTGATTTGAGTGTAACCTTGGGCAACTAACATAGCTTTATTTCTAACTACGTTAACTAATTCATCAAACTTGTTTTTAAAGATCCACTTAGTACCAATTGTTGGTCTATGTGGGGCTTAGGAACAAGGTGCCAAACATGGTTGCGCTCAAATTGATTGAGCTCCTCTTGCATGGCAAGCAACCAATATGAATCGGCCTCGGCTTCGAGGACGTTCTTGGGTTCAACATGAGAAATAAATGCATAATGACCACAAAAATCATGAAGTTTAGAGTGAGTGATTACCACTTTTGATACTTTACCTATGACGAGGTCCTTGGGATGATGTGGATTGTATCTCCAATCCTTTGGAAGTTGTTGAGTAGGCTCCACTTCATTTGTTTGATTTTCATTTTCTTGAGCCTCGTCTACTTTAGCTTCACTTCCTTCATCATCCTTTAGCTTGTCTCCCATAGTAGGTGTATCCTCCAAGGTAACTTTTTCCAAGCCTTCATCCAATGCATCTATTTCTACAACATTCTTAACAAACAAGTTAGATTCTTCAAATTTAACATGTATAGATTCCTCAATAGTCAAAGATGATCTATTGAAGATTCTATAAGCCTTACTAGTATTAGAATAACCCACAAAAATTGCCTCATAAGATCTAGCATCAAATTTTCCTAAGTTATCTTTTGTATTTAAAACAAAACATTTGCATCCAAAGACTTTGAAATATGAAACATTTGGTTTTCTAGAAAAGTACATTTCAAAAGAAGTTTTTGAAGTATTTTTACACAAGGAAACACGATTTGATATATAGCATGATGTATTAACGGTCTCGGCCCACAAATAATGTGGTAGACCATAATCACTAAGCATTGTCTTAGACATCTCTTGTAATGTTCTATTTTTCCGTTCAACTACTCCATTTTGTTGTGGAGTTCTAGGACAAGATAGTTCATGCTTTATTCCATGTTCTTCACAAAAAGTGGTAAAGGGTAGGTTAATGAATTCACCTCCTCTATCACTTCTTATTCTTACTATTGAAGTATCTTTTTCCTTTTCAACTCTTTTCTTAAAGGCTTGAAAATGTGAAAAAGCTTGGTTTTTATGTTCAAGAAAGAAAACCCAAGTAAAACATGAAAAGTTATCAACCAAAATAAATGCAAACCTATTCCCACTTAGACTTTGGTTTGAGTGGGACCAAATAAATCCATATGGATTAACTCCAAAGGACGTGATGTCATGATATCCTTAATTGACTTGAAAGAAGACTTAGTTTGTTTCCCAAATTGACATGCGTCACAAACTCGATCCTTTTCAAAATTCAAGCTAGGAATACTTTTCACCATTTCCTTTGTGTTTAACCTAGATATATGGTCAAATGAAATGTGGCCTAATCTTCTATGCCACAATCAAGAGTCATCATCGAGGTCTTTTAAACAAGTAATATTATAAGACATATTAGACATATCAATCATATAAACATTATTTTCACGAAAATCGGAAAACACACAAATATTAGAAATTTTATCAATTACTTTACAAACTACATTATCAAAAACTACATCAAAACCTTTATCACAAAGTTGACTTACACTCAAGAAGTTATGCTTGAGGCCGTCAACTAAAACAATATTTTCAATTAAAGGGGATGTACCAAGTTTAACATTACCGATACCGATGATTTTACCCTTCGCATCATCTCCGAAGGTGACGGTGCCACCTTCATGGTATTTTGATAGGGTTGCAAAGTTGTTGATGTCCCAAGTCATGTGCCTTGAGCAACCACTATCAAGATACCACAATCCTCTACGTCGTTGGGCTTTGGAAGGTACCTACATCATTTAACAAATTCATTGATTTTGCTACCCAAATTTTCTTGGGTCCTTGAAAGTTAGTGTTTCGAACCCAAACATTATGACGTGATGCATTTAGTCTATCATAGCAAAAATTAGCTAAATGTCCTTTACGCCCACAATATGAACATGAAAACACTTTACCATACATGAATGCATGATGTGTGTGTGAAGTGTGAGCATGTTTTGAGGGTTTGCCATGATGTAAAGGTTGTGTGGTATGACCATGAGCATGAGCATGGAAAGCATTTTTCTTAGGGGCTTGATTCTTAGGAAACATGGCCTCAATTTTCTTTTTATCAAACTCACAATTTTCAAAACAATTCCTAATGAGTCTATTCTTTCTTTAAGCATGGTAATTTCATTAGAATCAACTAGTGAAGACTTGCCTTTACAAGAAATCTTGTATTTATCAAAATCGTTTTGAGTAGCAACTAAAGTAGAGAGCAAGTCATCTTTTTCTTTAGAAAGAGTAAATACTTGATGATTAAGAGACTCATTTTCCCTTTTCATTTTTAAATACTTTTTCTTTAGAAAATCATAGTTATGTGATAATTCTACAAAAGCTTCTCCTAGTTCATCCATGGAAAGTTCATCATTAAGTGAAGTGGAAGATGTTACCTTGCTTGTGCTTTCATTTGCCATGAAGAAGCACATATTGGCGGTGTCGATTTCGTCCTTGGATTCGCTCTCGGAATCCCACGTTGCCTTCATTGCTTTCTTCTTGAAAGGCTTCTTGGAGGTGGAAGGCTTTACTTTATCCGGGCACTCCACAACAATGTGACCCGGTCTTTTGCAATTAAAACAAACAATTTTCCTCTCTTCTTGCCATCTTTTTCTTCCTTGGAATTTAGCCTTGTTGTACATCCTCCGAACGTTCTTCACAAGAAGTGAGAGCTCTTTGTCATCTTCTTCTTCATCGTCTTCGTCGGAGTGTGTGGATTGACTTTTGAAGGCTATTGTTTTCTTCTTGGAAGGAGCCATGTCCTCCCTAGCTTTTCTCTCCATATCATGGGTTTTGAGATTCCCAATGAGACCAATTAGCTCCATCTCCTCCTTGTCATTGAGTTCCTTCAAGGTAGTTGTCTTTACTTCCCATGAAGGAGGAAGAGCCCGGATGATCTTTCTAACTCTTTGGTCATTATCAATGGCATCACCTATAGAAGAAAGTCCATTAGTGATCTTTGTAAATCTTGTAACCATATCATCTATGGTTATATTTTATTGCATGCAAAAGTTTTCATATTGGGACCGAAGAAGGTCTATCTTAGCCCTCTTCACTTATGAAGTCCCTTCATGTGTAACTAGCAAGTGTGTCCAAATCTCAAATGCGGATTTGCAATGGATGACCCTAGAAATGTCATCATCATTGAGGGCTTGAAGTAGTGCATAGTGAGCCCTAGCATTGGCATCAAATTCCTTAGTCTCTATTTCGGACCAAGTGGATTCATCACCGGGGGGTGCACTAAAAGGTTTGGTCACGGCCTTTGCAACTCGACTACCTAGAGATTGCAAGAAAACTATCATCTTAACTTTCCATATGGGAAAGTTAAGTCCATCAAACTTAGGAGGGGTCTTAATTCCATCGGCCATTTTTACTAAGTGAAAATGAATGAAATGATTAGTAAAATTAGGATCTCTCTAAGGTTGTTAAGCCAAGAGCCTAGAGTCCAAGCTCTGATACCAATTGAAAAACACCTAGAGGGGGGGGTAAATAGGTGTAATTGCTAATCTAATAACTTTTTAAAACTAGGAAGGATGAATGATGCAACGATCTCTCAAAACAAGACTAGGAGCCGTATACCCGGTGAAGGGCTCTGAACTCCTTCCTCGTGATTCCTCTTGAATATGAGTTAGAGGTGCACAATGCAACCTTGTTGTATGAGATTTGATCGATAATGCCAAAGTATGAATGCAATGATGAAATGCACACAATTTATAACAAGTAAAGAAAACAAGATCTCAAGCAAGTAATAAAAGGCAATAGAGTGCAAGAGAAATTGAAAGCAAATAAGGACACAAAGCAATCGCAAACACAAGATGTTTGTTTCGAGGTTCGAGCCACCGCTCTACTCCCCGCCTTAACCGCCATGAAGGGTTTCCACTATCCACCGAGGACGCTTACAAGGTCTACCAAAGACCGGAGCACCGAGCTCCACCGCTTACAAGAACCTCTACCGAAGAGGTATCTCCACAAGATGAACAAAGAGTAATAAGTAGCTAAGTGATCTCTAAAGGGATCACAAACTCTTTACAAACACTTCTCTCTTTACAACTTCCTTATAGATTGAGTAGGGAATTTTAGCTCTAAGATGTGTGGTGAGAAAAACTCAGCTGTAGAATGACTTTTGCTAGAAAACACAACTGAAAACAAGCTCAAGAAAGAATGAGAAAATGGAGAGCTTAAAAACTTTTCTTCTTTTTAAAAACTTTTCTTCTTTTTAAAACTTTGAAAACTTAGGTCTTTTCCTTGGTACTTAGCAAGAGACTATTCTCCTCTATTTATAGGGAGAAGAAAGGGTTAAAATCAATTTATTTTAAGCTTATTTAATCTGGAAAAGATCTCCAAAAACTCAGAAAAAGTCTGCCAAAAACATATTTGTAAAATAGATTTCAAATTGCACCAAAGAGGAAAGAGCCGTTGGGACTTTGCAGGCCTGGCGGTCGACCGGTCCGGTCGGCTGTTCGTCCTGCTGGCAAGGAGCCGTTGGGCTCGGGTCGACCGCTCGGTCGACTGTCCTCTAAAATGAAACACAGTTTTCTGATGGCGGTCAACCGGGCGGTCGACCCAGAAAACCCGAGAGCAAAACTGCTTTCAGTCGGTCGACCCGGCGGTCGGCCGACAGACATGCACAAGCGTGCACGTCCTGGATACAAGTGCCAGTCGACCGGTCCGGTCGGCCGGTTTTGCCTGAAACAGAAAAATAGCAAGAACCTGAACTTGGAATTTTGTAAAACATTTTGAAGTAAAGATAACTAAGTATCATGCTAAGGAAGGGTAAACATACATGATTTAAACATGATATATATCTTTGTAAAACTTAGAGTCATGTATATTTGTCAAGGCATGAAACTTAGAAAAGACTTAAACATGAAAACTTGTATTCAAATATGTGTGTGTGTGTGTGTGTGTGTATCCTAGAGCCAATTTTTTAAAACTCAAACTTTAACAAAACTATTTCTTACATTGGTTCTAAGGACTACAAGTTCTTCAAGTGGGCTTCTCCATATGATCTTGCAAGTTTGGTTCTTGAGCCCGAATTGAGGTGACTTGAGTCAAAACACCTTCCTTTAGGGAAGAAAACTTCTAGTATTATTAGAACCCTGAAACATACTACACAACAAACATGATTGTACAAATAACTATATATGTTTTGTAATCATCAAAACACACTAAAAATGGGTGATTGTAACCTTGGGCCAACAGGAGTTGCTCAAGACTCCAACACTTGACTCTCTGGAGCTCATTATCCCCGTGTTGCTTACAGCTGGATAGCATTATCTCCAAGATTCATGGATCCGACTACGCTGCCAGATCATCCCCACGTTCTAAATGATGTAATACTCATATATTAAAGCGAGTAGTTATGAACAATGGCGGATATCCCGGCATGACGATCCACAATTGCAAGGAAATCATAACGTGCAAGTCGTGCGGTTACGCAGATCCAAAATAACTGCACCCATGAAAGCAGCTCGGCGGTACAAATACCTCACTCTCCCACAAAAGGGAGGTTCAGAAAAAACAATTCCCTAATGCACCTGTAATCACACAAAGCATTCTAGTTTTATGCTTGTAATTCATTTGAATTAAAGTAGTAGCATCACCCTTCCTGTGGTTTTTCCCCTTTTCGGGTTTTCACATTAAATCTCTTGTGTTTGCTGTGATCTGTTGATTTGTGCGTCCTTGACAATTTGATGCATGTGGGGATGTCCCTAAAGAATTTCCCATAGCAGCCATTAAGGACCAACATGGGTTAGGCGTCTGAGACAATCTGGTATAATTCTACGCTTCCTGGAGCAGAAGATTATTATTCCTACCAGAACGGTAAAGGACGCACAACCATTCACTGTCGGAGCCTCCAGAAATACCTAGAAGAGCTCATTCGTCAGGACTTCCTCAAAGAATATGTCCTTACAAGCAGCCTCTAGATTAGGACAGTCGACCGCTCCGTCGCCTGCTCAACCACAATACATGGTCACCCAGTACAAGGCAATTGAGAATAAAGATTGGAAAGTACTCCACCAATAACACCTCCCGTGGGATATTTCAATTAAATAACATGTATTTTATCTTAACCATCAAAGAAAATTATACTTTTTATCTTAATTATTTCAGCTCACTCTGCTATTGGGATTACCCCGTTTTGGTGTCCCGCTAAGTTCGATGCTGCGTTGATGGGTCTTCCCCTACTCGGAGATGACTGTGAACCCAACTCTGCTGATAAGTCTTACCCCACTCAGAGTCCAATACTTGCATGCTCTGCTGACTATACGCGGAGACAGCAACGCGAGCTCCAGCCTACGGGCTCCTTCTCGATTAGCCTGCACGCAATTGAAACCCTCCACTGATGGGTCTCACCCCCAATCCGAGTCCAAAGTCTGACGCTCTGCTAATGGGTTAACGCCCACTCGGAGACGACTACGGACTTACTCTGCAAATGGGTCTCACCCCCACTCGGAGATGACCGCAAACTCACTCCGCTGATGGGTTTCACCCTTGGCATCTGATGCTTGCACGCTCTGTTGCACGCTCTATTGATGGGTCTCACCCCACTTGGAAACGATAACGAGCATCTGCCTATAGGCCGCTTCTCGATTAGTTTATGGGCAATCAAAACCCTTCGCTGTGGGATTTTCCCCACTTGGAGGCCAAAAGTATTTAGGTATCGCTGATAAGATCTCCCCCACTCGAAAACAACAGCGTAAAGTCAATAAACCACTCCATATCCAACCAACCATACCAGAGATAGAGATCAGCACTCCGAAGAGGCATGGTCATACTAATTCAAAAAGCCAATGGCAAAAACAAGTCAGGTAAGATTTAAGAAATAAATGTTTCATTCCAAAATATTTCCATTCGAAACACCATTCCATTATATTTATCTGATTACATCTAACAAGAGTAATACAATAAATTCTATTATATCTCTATGTTTACATATTTTTGAAAAGAAAAAAACAGTAGATCCAGATCCGGACACTCTAGTCTTGCCACTATTAACAGACTTCTGATGTTAAACAATAAAAAAAGTTGCTCATTGGAGTGTGCCAGCTGGAAGAAGTCATCCGTGTCATGGCTCCTAAACAGGCAACCAATGTCCCCGCCTCCATGTCTCTCCAAGATAGCAAAATGAGAACTCTCAAGAAATCCTGCAAGTGTGAGACAAGGCAGCAACTCTATGAGAACACTCAAGAAATCCTGCAAGTTTGAGACGAGGCAGCAACTCTCGGTGACAGAAGCATGCAAGACACAAAAGATGATGGTATCACATCACCTCCGAGGTGTTCTCAGGAAGAGCTCCGGACTCCAGGGTAAGAAGCAATTCACCGGCACAGCCGGCTGATTAGCTCCCTCTCCTCCCTCGTACCCGCCTCAGGAAAGAGGTTGACGACCTCAAAGTCAAAGTTTGCTCTCCCAAGATCAAGCAACCTAAAAACCAGATCCCCCGATCTAGTTGAAGCAATAATCCTACATGTCATCCTTCATGGTGGCACCCTGTCATGGCGACTAATGCGCCGTTACATCCCCTTCACGGTAACTAATGTGATGCACCTTTCAGGCTCCCTATAAAAGAGCCTGATCTTTATGTTCTCATCCTCCTGCTCCATTTCCTTCCTCCATTTGATGAAAAGAAGAGGGATGACATGGCGGCCCAGCAAGGAAGAAGTTAGGATTTCAAAGTAGGGGTTTTTTGAAGAAGATAAGATAATTTCCTCGCAAAGAACTATCTCTATTTATAAGTGGACGAGAATCCCAACTGTCTCAAATTCAAATTTTCAATCTCTGGAAACTCGCCTACAATACCAAGATTTATGGCCAACAGTAAAGGCAGAAGATCAACTGTCGTCATGAAACCATAAAACCCTACGATCCCAGTCAGAATGATGCAAGCATTTGAAGAGACGCAAGGCTCAACCTTTTAAGTGATCCAGTCGCTTTATGTGACAATTGATAGCCAATTTTGCAACTAATAATTAATTCTAGAAGATCCGCAGCGGTTCAAAAAGATTCACCGCATACTTCTCTGTCCGCAAGCATCATAATGAGTGTAAAGACATTGATAATCCATTCGAGTATCTTCACTTCTCCGACTTTCCTTCCACCAATTCCGACAAGTGGGGAACAGGGGCATCTGTAATGGTCAAAATTTGACCCTCATCAGGATGATGACCTGTATCCAAGCTTAGCAAAAGCTTCCCCTGAAAAATCTAAAGCTCCCAGAGTCCAAACGGGAGCCTCCGCCACTCCTCGCCATCCTGGAGTTGCCCTCCGTCTCAAAGGCGTCCTCAGTCTGGCGCCCCCTTCCACCATTCTAAGACATCTACCTCTTCGAGGTCTCCTCCGTCCCAAGTTCCAACAACATATCGTCCATGATCTTCGTTGATACTTACACAACTCCTTCTCCCATATTCATAACGTGTAACGCCACTTTCAGTGCGGGCAGTTATGGACAGCGCCAGATTTCTCGGCATGCAATCCTAACTGCCTAGCACCGCTGATCACAGTCACTGTAACAATTCAGTACGTGTAAATCATGCAGTTATAGCAACCCGTCAATCCCGCCTCCACACAAGCATTATTGTCACGCCCCGCTTCCCAAAATACGTGGAAAAGGAGGCGCGACGAGAGTCGGCGACGTATATACGTAAGGAAAATACCCCACGTATACACGCTAAGCCTAAATGTAACCTGATCAAGTTATAAATCAGAACTATAATAATCAATGGTCACTGCAATAATACATATAAGACTACACAATGATAGCAGATGAATAATGACAAGAAGATGGCAGAAATATAAAGAGATGAGGATACCAGAAACGGAAGAATGAGCGTCCAGTTCCTCGCAAGACGTACAGTCTCGTCGAACACCTGCACATTAGAACAATCGTCCAATATCTGGACGTGCAAATCCAGGGTCGTCAGAACGCGACCATGGTGAGTGTGTGTGTAAAGGGGAAAGAGCTCGTGCAGAAGAAACAATGTGCATAAATAATAATAAGAACAACTGCAAATATAAGAGACTAAATAACAAGATGAATAACTGAACAATAATATACATGAAAGCAACACGAATAAAGATAGCAAGAATAAGAGTACATGTACAAGACAAGTAAAGCAACTATAGCAAACAACAGATGTCTAGATGTGTAACCTATCACATGTCACTAGGTTGGTATCCAAGTCTGGTCATAAGTCTGGTCCTGGTTACAATCATGGGTCTATCATAATGATATATAGATATTCAATCAGGTGATTACAGTCAGTCACAAAACATCAACAGTTTATTATTAATTATGTCAGCGAACACCAATTGTCACACGTAATAGACGCATCCCATACTACGCCTAACACACATGCCAATCGATGCCCTATATTATTGAAACTGATCGGTTGGAGACATTGTCCATGCTTTAGGTGGGTCCCGTGCATACCCGGGACCACGGCCCAGACTCCTGGCGCTGAACCAGGACCTACCGCAAGGTAGTCAGGAACATGTAAACAGGAACATGTACATGTATAACATGTATAACAGGAAACATGACGGGGTGCCAGTCACCCCACGGGAACCCTGCAGTGGAACCCTCTTTCGGCTGCGCAACCTAAATCTTAGGTCCACCCAAAATACGGACGTTGTCTCCTCCATCAACCTCCCCAATCCCAGTGTAAGTTGTTTGTTATCATGTTTTAGTTTATCAAGATTATTTAATATGCATGTTACTTAAATCTCTGGGATGACTCAGTGGTGTCACGGTAACAATATCAACATGTGAAAGTCAGGGTACCGGTATAACAGGAGTATAACATGTCAAGTAACAGGATACCGGTATAACAGGAATATATGTAACAAGTGAACATGCGGGTGTTGTTACCGTGTAATAATATTTTCCCAGCAAATTTCAGTAACATGAACATGATAGTTGTCAGGTATAAATATTAAGATTTAATCAGTCAGGTTTCTCAGGTAAATCAAGATATCTAAGATGGGTAAAAATCTACTGTCATGAATAGAATAATCCAGTCAAAGTATACTATAAACTCAGATTCTCAAGACCATCCATACATCACTCTCAAAGTCACCAATAAGTAAAGTCGATCAATAGTTGCCATAAAATTCCGAACATGTAATATAGTCATCAATGTCAATGAAATCACTCTCATAATAAGTCTATCTCCAATAACTGAAGTAGTCAAGACTAACTCATGAATATCCAACTAAACTCTCACCTATTTTATCATCAAGAAGGATAATCAAATCTACTGATAATGCCACTCAGATATCAACTCGTAAAACTATCAAATCTAAGATCTAATATAATCTCAAAATACTCACAAATATAAATCTAGCTACCTCAACCTTATCTTAATGCAGATCAAGCTTTATTATAAAGAATGTAAGATTTTCATATCAACTCTAACTCAAAATCCATCTAAATCACAACCCAACTAAAATAGTCACATCTAAATACTGGTCAATAACCAATGTCAATAATATAAATCTCAGTTCGACTTAAACTCCAACTAAGTCCATATACTGATCCAAGCATCAAGTAATCCGATTTCTAACATCATAACAAGTCCATCATCAATACCCAAATGAATCATCACTTAAGTTATTACCAATGAAAGAATAACAAGTCTGAAAAGTACTCTATATGAAATATATCATCTGTCCTCAAATATCTGAATAAATTCTTAACTGAATTATCACCAAGTAAGGAATATTAAGTCTGATAATTGTTCAGATAAATTGTAGATGGTAAACCTCAATATTGAACCAATCCCACATAAGATCAATCTAGTATACAGTTCAAGTTCCTTTACAATTAGTCCCAGTCTGTAATAGTAATCATCTATTCATGAGATGATATAACTCTAATATCTCAATGTCCAAATACAAGATCCACATATATCTGATACTCAACTATATACTTAATCTATCCAATCAATAGATCGAGTCAAGTCACAGTCTAAAGGTATATCAAAACTAGGCCTAAGCCAACAGAGACAAACTACCAACACATGAAATGACGCTGAAATGAGCTCATGTCAACTAGGTAATTTAAAGTAAACAATCATAAACATCTCATGAACGAATACAAGTAATGAAACTGGTAAAATATAACAGGAAATCACATGAAATGATAAGAGCAAGACATACATACATGTAAACAACGGAAAATAAGGAATTTAGATAAAAGCAAACACTCACTAACCAGAGAAATAAGACACTTACAAAACAAAGAAGTAACACTCACTAATAAAATTAAATAAAGAAAGGAAACACTCACAATAAAATTTAATGAAATTAAACAAGGAAGTGACACTCACCTGAGTTCTATCCCTAGTCCGAAGCACTGAGATTAGAAGGCCTTGATAAATCTACATGAATTATTCAATAGAAATTGTTAGATTTTTACAAGAATATTTTAAGGAGTTTAAATCTTGGTTAATTAGTTTGGGAGTTGGAGATATGATGCTTTAGGTTTAATGAATTTATAAGATTTAATTTAAACCAATTCTAATTTTTGTTGGATTTTTTTATAGGCTTTAAATCATTAAAATATTTAAGGGGTTTGAATCTAACATTAAGGGAAAAGGTTTAAAGTAGGTGATTTAATTTAAATTCCATGTTGATATTTGTCTAAAATTTTTATCATAGAAAGTAGAAATATTGTAGACTATTACTTATATTTTTCTCTATTTTTTTTGATATTTTTAATAAATTATTTTAAAATACAAATCTTGTTTCTTTCTTTCTTCTTTCCTTTTTTTTCTTTTCTTTTCTTTTTTTTTTTTAACTGCTACAGTCAGGCCCAGTGCAAGCTGGACCAGGCCGGACCCAGGCCTAGTCCTGATTTCTATCTCTGGTTTTTTTTTTTTTTTTTTTTTTTTACAGGGCCTTTGGGCCTGGCAGTGGCCCAGGCCGAGCCCAGGTGGACCAGGCCGGACCTGGGTCTGGTCCAGTTTTTTTTTTTTTGTTTTGAAAATCTTTTATAAAAACTTCTAAAAAATATGTAAATATAAATTGGTCGATCTTCACATGTATTTTAGTTAGATTTTAGATTAGGTTTTGATGTATAAAAAATATTCATGGAGACTATAGTAGGACATGATTTTAATAAACAATTTATATCAAATAAATTTTGATAAAATAAATTACTTACTTGATTTGTGATCCCCTAACATGCTCCTCAATTTGTACTTCAAGATCTTTTGTTCATGAGGAGAAAAGAAGGAAGGAGATGAGTAGAGTTGGGCCAGGATTTTCTTTTGGAGGTAGAAGAGAAAAAGAGTTTGGAGAAGAGAAAGATGAAAGTGGGGAGAGTTGGATTAGGGTTTCTCTTGAGGAAGAAGAGAAAAAGGGGTTTGGGTGTTTATATAAGATATAAGATATTTTAGAAATATGAATTCTAATTAGATTTAAATGGCTTAATTTAGTAAGATTGGATAAGAATTGAAGGTTGTTAAAAATCTCAAAGAGATTTGGTTTAGATTTGAAATTATAGATTTGAATTAGGATTAAGATTGGATTTAGGGTTAATGGGTAAGGGTCTCATGATAATGGGTTATACATTATTGGGCTTTAGTTAAAAGAAATAAGAAATATGGAGAAATAAGAAAATAGATATTGGGCATGTGGGCTTAGCTCATGTGGGCTTAGAATAAAAAGAAAATAAAATGAAATGAAATGAAAAGGATAATGGGCTTGAGCTTATTGGGCTTGGAATGAAAATAATAATAATACCCATTAATAATAATTTAAAATAATTAAATATAAGCGATAAGAGTCTACAAGTCATACATATTACTAATACTAATACTGATAATAAATCAAGTTAGCAAATAATACTAAAATAACTAGTAAAATAAAATAAATACTTGTAGAAAAATAAAAATACAGTATTATTATATTAGGGATATTACATTCTACCCACCTTAATAAAATTTCGTCCTCGAAATTTCAATAAAGTAGGGAATGATAAAAATACAGAATCAAGGGGAAAAACAAACAAGCTTCCACGTCGCTTCTGAATACTTCATGGTTCCGCTATGCTTCCGCTGCGCGCTCTGATTTTTGCTACCGGCTTCAATAAGGAGTAACCAATCTCAAGAGATGGAATTAAGAAAACAAATAGGAAAGAAGGATGAAATCAAGATGGACATCCAAATCACTCTAAATGAAGTGTTGGAATCATGGATATCAACAGATCAAGAATGGAATTCCAAAGGGAGGACGATCAATTCCAAAGGGAGTCAATATTATCATGTGAATAGTGTATGTATATTGCAGTGTAAATGTAACTTGTCTCAGGTAACCGGTAAGAACTAGGTTCTCTTTTGCGAAACAAAAATCAAAATTTCACATCGCAAGTCGAAAACCTGGCTCTGATACCACGAAAACCCTGTCACGCCCCGCTTCCCAAAATACGTGGAAAAGGAGGCGCGACGAGAGTCGGCGACGTATATACGTAAGGAAAATACCCCACGTATACACGCTAAGCCTAAATGTAACCTGATCAAGTTATAAATCAGAACTATAATAATCAATGGTCACTGCAATAATACATATAAGACTACACAATGATAGCAGATGAATAATGACAAGAAGATGGCAGAAATATAAAAGAGATGAGGATACCAGAAACGGAAGAATGAGCGTCAAGTTCCTCGCAAGACGTACAGTCTCGTCGAACACCTGCACATTAGAACAATCGTCCAATATCTGGACGTGCAAATCCAGGGTCGTCAGAACGCGACCATGGTGAGTGTGTGTGTAAAGGGGAAAGAGCTCGTGCAGAAGAAACAATGTGCATAAATAATAATAAGAACAACTGCAAATATAAGAGACTAAATAACAAGATGAATAACTGAACAATAATATACATGAAAGCAACACGAATAAAGATAGCAAGAATAAGAGTACATGTACAAGACAAGTAAAGCAACTGTAGCAAACAACAGATGTCTAGATGTGTAACCTATCACATGTCACTAGGTTGGTATCCAAGTCTGGTCATAAGTCTGGTCCTGGTTACAATCATGGGTCTATCATAATGATATATAGATATTCAATCAGGTGATTACAGTCAGTCACAAAACATCAACAGTTTATTATTAATTATGTCAGCGAACACCAATTGTCACACGTAATAGACGCATCCCATACTACGCCTAACACACATGCCAATCGATGCCCTATATTATTGAAACTGATCGGTTGGAGACATTGTCCATGCTTTAGGTGGGTCCCGTGCATACCCGGACCACGGCCCAGACTCCTGGCGCTGAACCAGGACCTACCGCAAGGTAGTCAGGAACATGTAAACAGGAACAGGTACATGTATAACATGTATAACAGGAAACATGACGGGGTGCCAGTCACCCCACGGGAACCCTGCAGTGGAACCCTCTTTCGGCTGCGCAACCTAAATCTTAGGTCCACCCAAAATACGGACGTTGTCTCCTCCATCAACCTCCCCAATCCCAGTGTAAGTTGTTTGTTATCATGTTTTAGTTTATCAAGATTATTTAATATGCATGTTACTTAAATCTCTGGGATGACTCAGTGGTGTCACGGTAACAATATCAACATGTGAAAGTCAGGGTACCGTATAACAGGAGTATAACATGTCAAGTAACAGGATACCGGTATAACAGGAATATATGTAACAAGTGAACATGCGGGTGTTGTTACCGTGTAATAATATTTTCCCAGCAAATTTCAGTAACATGAACATGATAGTTGTCAGGTATAATATTAAGATTTAATCAGTCAGGTTTCTCAGGTAATCAAGATATCTAAGATGGGTAAAAATCTACTGTCATGAATAGAATAATCCAGTCAAAGTATACTATAAACTCAGATTCTCAAGACCATCCATACATCACTCTCAAAGTCACCAATAAGTAAAGTCGATCAATAGTTGCCATAAAATTCCGAACATGTAATATAGTCATCAATGTCAATGAAATCACTCTCATAATAAGTCTATCTCCAATAACTGAAGTAGTCAAGACTAACTCATGAATATCCAACTAAACTCTCACCTATTTTATCATCAAGAAGGATAATCAAATCTACTGATAATGCCACTCAGATATCAACTCGTAAAACTATCAAATCTAAGATCTAATATAATCTCAAAATACTCACAAATATAAATCTAGCTACCTCAACCTTATCTTAATGCAGATCAAGCTTTATTATAAAGAATGTAAGATTTTCATATCAACTCTAACTCAAAATCCATCTAAATCACAACCCAACTAAAATAGTCACATCTAAATACTGGTCAATATCCAATGTCAATAATATAAATCTCAGTTCGACTTAAACTCCAACTAAGTCCATATACTGATCCAAGCATCAAGTAATCCGATTTCTAACATCATAACAAGTCCATCATCAATACCCAAATGAATCATCACTTAAGTTATTACCAATGAAAGAATAACAAGTCTGAAAAGTACTCTATATGAAATATATCATCTGTCCTCAAATATCTGAATAAATTCTTAACTGAATTATCACCAAGTAAGGAATATTAAGTCTGATAATTGTTCAGATAAATTGTAGATGGTAAACCTCAATATTGAACCAATCCCACATAAGATCAATCTAGTATACAGTTCAAGTTCCTTTACAATTAGTCCCAGTCTGTAATAGTAATCATCTATTCATGAGATGATATAACTCTAATATCTCAATGTCCAAATACAAGATCCACATATATCTGATACTCAACTATATACTTAATCTATCCAATCAATAGATCGAGTCAAGTCACAGTCTAAAGGTATATCAAACTAGGCCTAAGCCAACAGAGACAAACTACCAACACATGAAATGACGCTGAAATGAGCTCATGTCAACTAGGTAATTTAAAGTAAACAATCATAAACATCTCATGAACGAATACAAGTAATGAAACTGGTAAAATATAACAGGAAATCACATGAAATGATAAGAGCAAGACATACATACATGTAAACAACGGAAAATAAGGAATTTAGATAAAAGCAAACACTCACTAACCAGAGAAATAAGACACTTACAAAACAAAGAAGTAACACTCACTAATAAAATTAAATAAAGAAAGGAAACACTCACAATAAAATTTAATGAAATTAAACAAGGAAGTGACACTCACCTGAGTTCTATCCCTAGTCCGAAGCACTGAGATTAGAAGGCCTTGATAAATCTACATGAATTATTCAATAGAAATTGGTAGATTTTTACAAGAATATTTTAAGGAGTTTAAATCTTGGTTAATTAGTTTGGGAGTTGGAGATATGATGCTTTAGGTTTAATGAATTTATAAGATTTAATTTAAACCAATTCTAATTTTTGTTGGATTTTTTTATAGGCTTTAAATCATTAAAATATTTAAGGGGTTTGAATCTAACATTAAGGGAAAAGGTTTAAAGTAGGTGATTTAATTTAAATTCCATGTTGATATTTGTCTAAAATTTTTATCATAGAAAGTAGAAATATTGTAGACTATTACTTATATTTTTCTCTATTTTTTTTTGATATTTTTAATAAATTATTTTAAAATACAAATCTTGTTTCTTTCTTTCTTCTTTCCTTTTTTATTTTCTTTTCTTTTTTTTTTAACTGCTACAGTCAGGCCCAGTGCAAGCTGGACCAGGCCGGACCCAGGCCTGGTCCTGATTTCTATGTCTGGTTTTTTTTTTTTTTTTTTTTTTACAGGGCCTTTGGGCCTGGCAGTGGCCCAGGCCGAGCCCAGGTGGACCAGGCCGGACATGGGTCTGGTCCATTTTTTTTTTTGTTTTGAAAATCTTTTATAAAAACTTCTAAAAAATATGTAAATATAAATTGGTCGATCTTCACATGTATTTTAGTTAGATTTTAGATTAGGTTTTGATGTATAAAAAATATTCATGGAGACTATAGTAGGACATGATTTTAATAAACAATTTATATCAAATAAATTTTGATAAAATAAATTTTGATAAAATAAATTACTTACTTGATTTGTGATCCCCTAACATGCTCCTCAATTTGTACTTCAAGATCTTTTGTTCATGAGGAGAAAAGAAGGAAGGAGATGAGTAGAGTTGGGCCAGGATTTTCTTTTGGAGGTAGAAGAGAAAAAGAGTTTGGAGAAGAGAAAGATGAAAGTGGGGAGAGTTGGATTAGGGTTTCTCTTGAGGAAGAAGAGAAAAAGGGTTTGGGTGTTTATATAAGATATAAGATATTTTAGAAATATGAATTCTAATTAGATTTAAATGGCTTAATTTAGTAAGATTGGATAAGAATTGAAGGTTGTTAAAAATCTCAAAGAGATTTGGTTTAGATTTGAAATTATAGATTTGAATTAGGATTAAGATTGGATTTAGGGTTAATGGGTAAGGGTCTCATGATAATGGGTTATACATTATTGGGCTTTAGTTAAAAGAAATAAGAAATATGGAGAAATAAGAAAATAGATATTGGGCATGTGGGCTTAGCTCATGTGGGCTTAGAATAAAAAGAAAATAAAATGAAATGAAATGAAAAGGATAATGGGCTTGAGCTTATTGGGCTTGGAATGAAAATAATAATAATACCCATTAATAATAATTTAAAATAATTAAATATAAGCAATAAGAGTCTACAAGTCATACATATTACTAATACTAATACTGATAATAAATCAAGTTAGCAAATAATACTAAAATAACTAGTAAAATAAAATAAATACTTGTAGAAAATAAAAATACAGTATTATTATATTAGGGATATTACAATTATTGTCAATTATATATGATCCTTCTAGGGAAAGTGGTCGCTTCCATAGTCCTCTGAGCATACACATCACATACCACTCCAGGCAGTTCTCCTCTGCCAGTTCATCAACATACCCCCAGTTGTCCTCTATGCGTCCTATCTATTACACCGGCAGTTATTTCATGTCGGTTATTCCTATCACTCCCGCAGTTGTCCTCTGCATGACACCTCCATCCACAATTCCGACAATTTTCCTCTATAGATCTTTTTCATTTTACTCGACCTACTGATTCTCACGTCTGAGGGTCTTAAGCTGGCACCATACAAGTGCTCCTAACTTGAAAGATAGTTTTTTCCGTGTGCGCTCAGACATGTACCATCCAAGAAGATCCTCAAATTTCTTGTGACTGGTTCGATCGATGATAAGCCAGTTTTTATCCACCACACCCCTAGCGACACGATGTTAGCAAATCAGAACCCCCTGATAATGCATACCGTAAGTAGCATCAATGATCACTTCCATATTTTCTTGTTAGGCACTCTGTTTGATTCTACATTATTATGTTGTCACTTTTTTCAAGCTTAAACTCTTTGGTCCACAACAAGAGGATAAAGGAGGAACCTTGCCTTTCTAATTATTCGCCTGTTTTATTTTTTTCTGTAAATTCGTAATAATAATTTCCTTGTATTTTTTTCTTGTATAAAGCTAAAGGTTTCACCCTCAAAATGGAACTTGCAGCGTTTCTACAGTAATTGACATATGACTTCAAATAACGTAACATACACAAAACATCTGAGTCACTGCAAAATTACTTGTTATACGGGCTACCGAAGGCCATCAAAGAATAGCACTACGCCAACAAGATAGGTGCCACAACTTTATCTAGATATTAAACATCATCATGGTCAAAAGCATCAGAAATGCAACCGCAGCAGAACTCACAATTACCTAAGAGAGTAGGAAATTGTTTCATTAGCATTAATTTTCCCCAGAAAATTGAATTTCTCCAAAACAATATCGGAATCTCTCTTCAAATATAGGAATCTCAAACCTTAACCAATATCGGAATCTCCAACATACGTGAAAAACAAGAGAGTTTTTTAGATATGTACCCCTATATTTTATAAATTTACCTCTAAAATCATTGATACTGCCGACATACCTCCAAAATTTTGAAGCCAAAAAAATTACCCTCAATTGTTATTATATAAGATCAAAAGACAATATTTCTTTTTTGTTGTTAAAATATTCAAAATGACTAATATACCCTCTATACTCTAATTTACACTCTAATCATAACTTAGTCCTTGTTCTTACTTTCCCTGCTTCTCTTTTTCTCAAATGAAACTTCAAAAAAAAAAATTAATCACGAACAAATAGGATTATGTTGGAGAGAGGGAGGTGGGATTGGGGGAGGTGGGAGAGACAGAGAGGTTGAGAGAAAGAGAGGGCGAGATTTTTTTTTTTGGGGGGGTGGAGAGGGGAGGATTGGGAAGGGGGAGAGAGGCGAGATTTTGGGGGGGTGGCCGAGTTCGGGAGGAGGGAGAGGTAAGGATATTTGGGAGGAAGAGTGAAGAGGGGCGGAATTGCGGCGGAGGGAAAGGGGGGATTTTTTTTTGGGGGGGGGGATCTTCTCTTTTATTTTATTTTAAAATTTTTTTTAAAAAAAATATAAGAATAAGGTTATAACGGGTAAATCATTCATATTCCACCTATAAACTAACATTGAGGGTAACTTTTTGATATCTCAAAATTTTGAAGGATATGAAAGCAATATCAATAATTTAAGGAGTAAACTTTTAAAATATGAATGATTTGGAGGTACACATCTAAAAACGCCAAAAATAATATTAATTAGTGTAAGAAGCTCAAACCTTTAGATTTGTAATGATAAAAAGAACACATGTTTTCTAGGCAGCAAGGTTGCAACTATGTTGAGCTATTATTGTATTGTGTTTTAAAAAGATAAAATTGACCGATAGCAGTTTCAAATCTTCAAAGACTTTCTGAAAACAGTAATGAAAATGAATTATATCACAGTAAGGAGACTAAGAAGAAAGAGTCTCCATGAAGCAAAACTAGTGGAAACAGAGAAAAATAATGAAAACCTAAGCTATCATAATGATCTAAGGATATGCTATAGCTATTTTTGTAACATATATACTTTGATTTCCGGCAACGCCAAGCTTTGCACAACATTGATCAGAAAGTCAAATTTTTCACTTTCACTTTCACATTATCATCCAAACATCGGAAAAGGCATAACATTTTTCAAACCACACTTCCCGACAACATCCAAACACCGGAAAACTCACTAACCAATTCCAAAGTTCTAAATGGAACTATTACTACTTTCTCACTTTCTCACTTCCACTCCTAACCAAACAACACATATATTGCAGTCCCCTTTTTTAAAACCAATTTAGCATGAAGCGTGATAGAAAAAGAACACAAAGCGGGTACAATTTTTTAGATTCGCGTGCCCTCATGTGATAGCCTTATCTTAAAAAAATTCATGTCAACTTATTATTTTTGTTGATATATTTTTAATGAATAAATCAAGTCATCTTCTTAGACTTTTTCTCAAAATTAATTAGTCACCCTATGAATCTCTAGCCGCCCTAAAAATCATCAACAGCCACCCTATGAAATCTCTAACCACCCTAAATGTCATCAATAGCCACCTTATGAAGATCATAGGCACCTTATAAAGATCTTAACCACCATAATGAATCAATTGGGTCACCATATGACTTTGATGTATGTGTGGGGTGAAGTGATGAAGCGGTTTAGAAGTTTTGCCTATAAATAGATATTACATTGCATGAGATTTCAAGAAAAGAAAGTGAGAATAGAGAGTTGCTAAATATTGTATTATCCTCTCCTTTCTATTCCCATTTATAGCTCTAATGAGTTGAGTTTCATTGGGCTTGGGTGAGTGAGATTAGAGTTGTAATCTCTTGTATTCTCCCCTTTTGATTAGTGAATTCCTCTTACTGTCTTCTCTCATGGATGTAGGTCACATTGAGCGAACTACGTTAAATACTGGTATGTTGTCTTTTTTTCTATTAGCTTATATTTCTATCTGTTTAACCTCTCTTTATACTTGTCATCTATTACATTAGAAGCCCACTGTTACATCAATTTTTCTGAGTGATTATTTTCATGATAGAAAAAGAACAAAAGTAATGCATTTAACACTGTTGATGTTTGTACCGGACGTTCTCATCAAGATGGTTCTTGATTATAAGTACTCGGGATTCATTCACGGTGTGGACATAACTATGACTCTCAGAGCGATTTTGATTTTGCAATAAACAATGATACACTATTGTTCAGAGGAAGCGATGGTGCTCCAATGGATGCTTTGATGTTTTGAGTTTTGGTCTGGTCTGCATATCAATTTTCCATAAGGGTAAATGTCTATTCTAGCAGGAAGACCCATGACCTCCTCTCAGCTTTCCTATCCATGTTGCCTTTCATATCCATGTTTGATGTCTGTTAGTGGGGCCCAGCTACTGACGAAAGAAGCATCTTTCACATGCATTTGTCACGCTCTGTGCGGTAGCATTTGTCCTCGAACATGACACAAAGGCCGCATAACACACCTATTAACCATCTGCATTTTATGGTTATGAGTCCTGCAATTTCTTGAGTTGGCTCGTTTGGCTGTTACAAGTGATTATAAGTCATAAGTGGTAAAGTTTTTATAGTTATATGGTGATTAAAATATTAATCTCTATGAGATCATGACACCTGGCACATATTAGAGATCAATTTTCCCAATCCCAGTGTAAGTTGTTTAATAGCATGTCATTAGTTTATCAAGATTATTTAATGTGCATGTTACTTAGATTACTGGGATAACTCAATGATAGCCACGGTAATGCCGTCAACATGTGTAATCAGAATACCTGTATAACATGATATATAATGTCAGTGAACGGGATACCAGTATAACAGGAAATGTAATAAGTATAACATGAGGGTGTTATTACCGTATATAATATTTTTTCAGCAATTATAGTAATATGGACAATATAGTTATCAGATAATTATCATGTATAATCAGTCAAGTTCTTTAGGTAAATCATGATATTCAGAATTATCTAGCAAAATATTTAATCAACTCAGATCATCAAAGTCATCGATATATCCAAGTCCCAATATATAAAATACAAACTCATCTATATTCAATAAATTATCACTATCCAATCTTAATTAAGACTATCATATACTCTTAATTCCATTAAGTTCAAACACAAGATCCAAAAATCTAAGTAACTAGTCAATTATTTATATACATACCACCAGGTCAAGTCAATCCAGTTTGCGCCTACTTGATTGAGATTTTCCTGCACATAAAATATAGAATATCAGATTTAAGAAAAGGTTGTGCAAGGTGCTCAATTCTAATCAGATGTAGCACTGGCTATGTGGGTCATGATCCTCAGGGAGGGACTAGCGATGGAAGCTTTGTCAAATAAGTTATCTCTTTTTTATTTATTTTTATTATTTACAATGGTATTTACAATGAGAAGGGAAAGAAATTGGAAAGATGTGGAAGATGTGGTGATCTATACTAAAGAAATAAAAGAAAAGAAAGAAAATAAAAGAAACACTTACCTACCTCTTCTGCCCTGCTTACCTTTGCTCCGTTGCAACGACTTACCTTGTCTTGGAAGGCGTTCAAGTATGGCGCATAGGATCGTCCACCTTCGCGATCTACACTACGAAAAAAAAGACAAACTAAAGAAGGCTTGTTCATCTCCATAGGCCATCAAGGGCACTTCTTCGGCTAGGCAGTCTCGAAGCGATCGGATCTCATGGTTTACAAAACATCGGAGAGAAACAATAACACAAGAATAGGAGAATTAAAATAGAACAAGAATAAAACTTGAATAAAAGAAATAAAATAAGAATAGAAAAGACAAACCTTTGAGCGGATTTTATTAACAATGGAAGAAAAGTAAAACTTACACCGATGTCACCTCAGAACAAGTATGAACTCCTTCCTCCATGAAAGCATCCTCCACTCTCAATTACAAAAAGGAAAATAAAAATTACAAAAGAAAAATTAAAACCAAAAGTACTGTTGGCCCAAAGGCTTTCCACTCTAGTTTTGATGATGATTAACTCATGTAGTTATGTGTACTAATAATCTTGTGTTTCTAAGTTTCAGATCATTAATCGAGATGTTAGTTAGTGATAGCTTCAACAAGATGGTTTGGAAGCATTCACATGTTGATTCAAGAGCTTAAGCGTCAAAGATGATATCTAGCACTCATTGGAGTCAAGCTCGGTGAATCAAGTTTTTGGATCGAGTCGGCTTGGAGATTGCGCTCTACAAGAAGACTTAGGTATCCATAGTTTGGGTTTGAGTTTAGATCCCATACTGTAAAGATTAGTATAGTATGATAAGCTCAAGTGCACAACACACACATTTCATGTTTTGAATATTGGTTTTCGGTTTTTGATTTAACCGATCTTGGTTTACATGAATAGAGATTATATCAAAATAAGTTTACATAGTTTAATGTATATTAGATTTGTTCTATATACATGCATGCTTCATATGTTTAAAGAAACTTAGTTTGGTAATCTATTTCATGAGTTTTATGTTTTGGTATTTCTAATCAAAACATATATTTGGTATTAATGACAAAAACTATGATATGACTATGTTTCATGTATATTGGATTTTTATCCATATGCATCATGCTTCAAAATGTTTAAATATCATGTTTTTGTATTTGGATGAGTTTTGGACAAAATGTATTTTCTATTCAAAATCCAAGTTTTAGAAAATATGGTTTCTAGTTTTTGAAAATATTGTAAGATACAAAATAGTTTTAATTGCTTGATATTTGAGTCAAAACCTTTATCATATGTTTATATATCAATGAAAATTGTCAAAACTATTTTTGGGGATTTTTAGTAATTTATAAGAATTTACTGGACATTTATTTCCCCTGTTTTTCTGAACTGAACAGTGTCTGCCCGGCTAGGCCGGTCGACCGTACGGTCGACCGCACCAAGTAGCCGGTTGACCGTTAGGGTCGACCGACGTCCACAGATACGTGCACGCTGGGTGACACTGTAGCCGGTCGACCGTACGGTCGACCGACTAAGAGCAGTTTGCTCTCTGTTTGTTTGGGTCGACCGGACGGTCGACCGGTTGCTGTCAACGGCTATAATATAGCCGTTGGGCGGTCGACCGGGCGGTCGACCGGCAAGGATATTTTGGCCAAATCTGCTGCCAACGGCTATTTTCTAGATTTGCCTATAAATACCCCATTTGAGAGAGATTTTTAACAAGAAGTTTTGGGCTAAAATTTTTATTTTCTCTGGTGTTTTTGCTGCAAGAAAAATAGGTTTTTGGATTCAAATTGAACAATCTTTTTGGTGTTTTCATTAGGGTTTGAAAAATCAAAGAAAAAGGTTTTGGGAAAGGCTTTTGAATTGAAGTTCTTCATCTTTGTTTCTATTATTTCCCAAAGATTTTCTTTGAGTTGCTGGTTTCAAATCCCTTGGTTTTCTCCACACTTGAGCTAAAATCTACTATCTTTTCTATAGGATTTTGTGGGAGAAAAAGAGATTGTTTTGTGGTTGTTGTTTGAAACCACTAAGTTGTAAACCCTATCTAGCTTGGCTTTGTTCCTTTTCCTCATTCTGTTGAGGAAGTTTTGCTATTGGGTTGTATCCCTCAAGGTTGTGAGGTGATCTTTGTATTGGGTTTGCCTCAAGGAGGAGGTTATTGTTGGATTGGTATTTGCCTCAAGGAGGAGGTTATTGTTGGATTGGTTTTTGCCTCAAGAGGAGGTTGTGGTTGTAAAGAGAGGAGTTGGGTACTCCTTGTAAGAGTCCTAGGTGGACTAGCTAGTGGATTAGAAATCTTTCTGGGGAAGGCGGGGACGTAGAGCTGGGTGCTTGAACCTCGGAACATATCTTGTTGTTTGCGTTTGATCCATTGGCTCTCTCTCTATCTCTCTCTTTACTTTGTGCCTTGCATTACTATTCATATTGTGCATTCATATTTGCTTGGCTTGGTTGTTTGTGCATCATTTGTTGATCACACTTGAGTGTATTGCAATTAGATTTTAAATTCCGCATTTAGTTCCTAGATTAGCTATATCACCTATTCACCCCCCCTCTAGGTGATTTCAATTGGTATCAGAGCCAACGCTCCTGATATTTAGGTTTAACCACCTAGGAGTGAGATCTTGGTTTGCTAATCTTCATTTGCATTATCATTTGCACTCATACTAGTTTGCACTCATGAGTAGCCCTCCTATATTTGACCATACTAGACTTGACTCTTGGAAGGTTAACATGACTAGACATTTAAAAACACTAGGTCATCTAGTTTATCAAGCCATCACTGTAGAAACCCTCCCAAATACTAGCAAGCATAAGAAGGCCAATGCACTTGCACTTAAAACACTTAGAGCATCTTTTGATAATAGTCTTATACATGTTTTTGATCGTTTTGATTCGGCTTTTGTAGTTTGGAGCATCTTGACATCTCCGGAGCTTCCAAGGATCATTAACAATATGAGGAGATCTAGGAGAGACGTATCCGAAGAGCCTTGCTTTATGGTCCATGGAAATGACTCCCATGAGGTACATTCGGACTCTCAAATAGATGATAGCTCTAATTCATTTTGCTATGGATGTGGTGAAGTTCAAACTTTAAATGTTGAACTTGTATCTAAACTTGAAATTTTTTAGAAAAACATGAACTTTTGAAAAAGAAACACTTTGATGTAAAAGAAGAATTGAAAGATTTATGCTCTACTCTTGAAACTGTTTTGCAAGAGAAAGGAGAGATTGCTAGTGAACGTGACTCACTAAAATCTCAACTTGAACTTGCTCTTAAAGAAATTGAGGTTTTGAAAAATAGAAATGATTGTGATGATACTTTGAAGAACAATAAGGTTTTATCTTCAAAATTAGATATTGTTCTTAAAAAAACATTGCTTTAAAAAATGAAATTGATTTCATTTCAAAAGAATTGGATTTGGTTTTGAACAAGAATAAATCTTTGAAAAATAATATTGATTTTCATGTTTGCCATGCTAACATAGCTACTACCTCTTCCACACCAATTGCATGCTCCACTTTGTCTTCTAACATTGAAAATGATATAAATGATTTGAAGAGAAGTGTTGATTGTTTGGGGTCCACTTTGAGCCATTGTGCCATGAATCACACTCGTTTGGAATCCTTTGTTCGCAAGAAACAAGTTCCAACTTTGCATGCACACCCAACACGGCATACACAAGCTCATCACGGACACAATCATAACATGTATGCTCATGTGTACACGTGTACACATTGTGGTCGAAAAGGCCACCTTGCTAGATTTTGCTATAATAGATTACATATTGAAAATTTAGCAACTAATCTTGTTTGGGTTAGGAGAGATACTAACCCCCGTGGACCCACAAGAAAATGGGTACCAAGATCCACCTCCTTGATTTTTGATGTAGGTGGAGGCTCTCGCATCACGTGAGAGTTTTTGGTGCCTTGAGGTGGATGCGTTCTAAGCTTAAATGAAAACCATTTGGATGCTTTGAAATCACCTAGAGGGGGGTGAATAGGTGATATAGCTAATCTATGAAACTTAATGCGGAATTTAAAAACTAATTGCAATACACTCAAGTGTGATCAATAAATGATGCACACACAACCAAGCCAAGCAAATATGAATGCACAATATGAATAGTAATGCAAGGCACAAAGTAAAGAGAGAGAGATAGAGAGAGCCAATGGATCAAACGCAAACAACAAGATATGCTTCGAGGTTCGAGCACCCAGCTCTACATCCCCGCCTTCGACACACGAAGGATTTCTAATCCACTAACTAGAGTACCCAACTCCACAGGAGTACCCAACTCCTCTCTTTACAATCACAACCTCCTCTTGAGGCAAACTCCAAGCCAACAACAAACAACCTCCTCCTTGAGGCAAAATCCAATCCAACAACAACCTCCTTCTTGAGGCAAACTCAACCCAATACAAAGATCACCTCACAACCTTGAGGGATACAACCCAATAGCAAAACTTCCTCAACACAATGAGGGAAAGGCACAAAGCCAAGCTAAATAGGGTTTACAACTTAGTGGTTTCAAACAACAACCACAAAACAATCTCTTTTCTCCCACAAAATCCTATAGAAAAGATAGTAGATTTTAGCTCAAGTGTGGAGAAAACGAAGGGATTTGAAACCAGCAACTCAAAGAAAATCTTTGGGAAATAAATGAAACCAAGAAGAAGAACTTCAATTCAAAAGTTTTCCCAAAAACCCTTTTCTTTGATTTTTCAAACCCTAATGAAAACACCAAAAAGATTGTTCAATTTGAATCCAAAAACCTATTTTGATTGCAGCAAAAACACCAGAGAGATTGAAAATTTTAGCCCAAAAATTCTTGTTGAAATCCTCTTTCAAATGGGGTATTTATAGGCAAATCTGGAAAATAGCCGTTTACAGCAGTTTTGACAGAATTGCCCTGCCGGTGGACCGCCCGTCGACCGCCCAACGGCTATATTATAGCCGTTGACAGAGACCGGTCGACCGCCCGGTCGACCTGAAAAACCCGAGAGCAGAACTGCTCTCAGTCGGTCGACCGCACGGTCGACCGGCTACAGGAACAGCCAACGTGCACGATTTCGTGCACGTCCGGTCGACCGGACGGTCGACCGTATCCTTGGTCCGGTCGACCGCCCGGTCGACCGGCCCAGCCTGTCAGTGGCTGTTCAGGCCAGAAAATCAGGGGAAATAAATGTCCAATAAATTCTTATAAATTACTAAAAATCCCCAAAAATAGTTTTGACCATTTGCATTGATATATAAACATATGATAAAAGTTTTGACTCAAATATCAAGCAATTAAAACTATTTTTGTATCTTATAATATTTTCCACAAACTCAAAACCGTATTTTCTAAACTTGGATTTTGAATAGAAAATACATTTTGTCTAAAACTCATCCAAATACAAAAACATGATAATTAAACATTTTGAAGCATGATGCATATGGATTGAAATCCAATATACATGAAACATATACATATCATAGTTTTTGTCATTAATACCAAATATATGTTTTGATTAGAAATACCAAAACATAAAACACATGGAATAGAATATCAAACTAAGTTTCTTTAAATAGTTGAAGCATGCATGTATATAGAACAAATCTAATATACATAAACCATGTAAACTTGTTTTGATATAAACTCTATTCATGTAAACCAAGATCGGTTAAACCAAAAACCAAAAACCAATATTCGAAACATGAAACGTTTGTGTTGTGCACTTGAGCTTATCATACTATACTAATCTTTACAATATGGGATCTAAACTCAAACCCAAACTATGGATACCTAAGTCTTCTTGTAGAGCGCAATCTCCAAGCCGACTCGATCCAAAACTTGATTCAACGAGCTTGACTCCAATGAGTGCTAGATGTCATCTTTGACGCTCGGGCTCTTGAATCACCATGTGAATGCTTCCAAACCATCTTGTTGAAGCTTTCACTAATTAACATCTTGATTAATGATTTGAAACATAGAAACACAAGATTATTAGTACACATAACTACATGAGTTATTCATCATCAAAACTAGAGTGGAAGGCCTTTGGGCCAACAATCTCCCCCTTTTTGATGATGACAAAACTCATGGAGTTATATATGCATGGATTTAAAGTTAAGCTTCAAAGAAGCTCCCCCTTAACTCATGCATAGAATAAACATGTAAACAAGTATGCAATGAAACAATAAAATGCATATGAAACATGTTCTAGAATCTAATTGAAAACTTGCATATTAAACATATTCTTGAAACCAATATGAAACATGCTCTTAATACCAATAGCATAAAACAAATAATTTACTAAAACATGCTCTTTGATACCAATAAACTATTACCAATATTCCAATTGAAATGTTATGAAACTCTTGATACCAATAAAAACAAAAGTAAACACAAAACTCATTGTTAGTAGAAAACAAAACTTACTAACAAAACTTATGCATAAATCATGCATATAAACTCAAGTTCTTCTCCCCCTTTTTGTCAATCATCAACAAAGGGGTAAAAACAAGCTATTGATAATCAATTTTCAAAATCTTCTCCCCTTTTTAAAACACAATTTTCAAAAACTTCAAGGGGATGAAATCAAAATCAATATGATACCAATTTACAACATGTAGAAATGAAGTGCATTAGGATACCAATTGAAAATAACAAACATTAAAGAATGCCAAAACCAATTGAAATTAAACGAGGTATTGAAATTAAATCATCATCTTACACAAGCAAACATGTAAGGAAAAACTTGATACCAATTGAAATGAAAAAATATTTTCTTTGTAAGCATATGATACCAATTTGAGAAATTTTAAAACATTTGGCTACTTGATACCAATATAAGAAAATGGCATCATGATACCAATTACACAACAATGTAAATTTTCCAATTATTTTTCATCATAAAGTTAGGGAGTGGAATGCAAAACCAATGGTAAACCAAATACCAATTGAAATACAAAATACGAGTTTTCTCCCCCTTTATGAAATACCAAAGAAACTCATGCATAAGCTTGTATTAAGATACCAATTGAGAAACTCATCAATTGAAACAATATAGTCATTGAAAATCAAGCTATGCAAAATCAAGATTTGTGCTTTAAAATATATGAATATGATAGGCACAAAATAAATCATCTATATATATATATGTGAAAGATTAGATATCAATTGAAATTGATACTATATGAAGAGTAGGCATACATATATAAAATAAACACATATGAGTATACAAAAAAATGTCATATTGATACCAATTGAAAGAACTCAATGATACCAATTGAAATAACAAAAGTAGGGTCAAGTGTATAACTCATATTCCTATCCTCCCATTTCATGGTCAAGTTTACTATGATTTTCACTATGAAGCATACATGAGCATGATCTCCCATCCATCCACCCATTGAAGGTAGGGGTTTTCAAAAATAGATTTGAACAATATAGTAATGTTTGAAAATCACTACCTCATGAAGAATATCACAACTAGTTATATGAATCAACTTGTACAAGATTCTTCAAGATAAAACAAATAGATTTTTCATGAAACATGAAAATCACATGATCACCAAACACTCAAAATTTATAAGGCACCAATAGTACTCATGAAAATCAAGTCATGAGAAAACATCAAATAAGGTGAGTGTACAAGTATTGTGAGAAACATATCATCATGAAAATGGACAATCAAGCTCAATATAGAAATCATCAAGATGTGAAACATAAGTGGATCATGAAATTCATGAAAGTCACCTTAAAACATGAATATTACTTTAAGAATCATAAAAGTTCATCTAGGATGTTAAATCACTAATTGAAATCCATGATACCAATTTGAAAAATCATCTTAGAAACAAGACTTTCATCGTAAAAGGGAAATCACCTAGAAACATGAAATTCATCCAAATGATCTTAAGCTTCAAGGCATATGTATGTCATGTACAAACTAAAGTATACATACATATCCCAAACATGAAGAGTCCACAAAAGTGTATGCATGAAGGCATGTGGCTCAAGGATGTATATGTATAGATAATAGTTTGGACAAGATGGACATATACATGAAGTCAACCAAAATATGTAAAATGGTGAATACAAGTCAAATGCATGGATCATCAAAACTAGACTATACTAGTACATCAAATGAATACAAATGAGCGTTCAAGCACAAACATATATAAAGGTCTATTTGTAGCTCAAGTATATATCTTAGTCTTAATGAAAACTATCATTCAAGCAAGTAGTCAACACATGAAGCATAAAACGGTAAGCAAAAGTCAACATGATAATCAAAAACATAGAATATCAAAACAATCACAAAAATCCATATGATTATTATGATAAGAACATGTGCATTAGATCTTATGATTAACATGATAGCTAAAACATAAGGAGAACACAAAGTATGGGTCCATATCAAACATGGGTGTCTCAAGAACTAATCATGTAAAGCATAATTCTAATAAACATGGTAATTATCATACTAATCATGAAACAATAAAACATGCTATAAATGAATGATCTAATAAGCATGTAAAACATAAATGGGAGTTAGAGAATGATACTAAAACCGATAAAGGTGCATCTCTAGTTCTCCAAACCACGGTGGTCCTCCCACCAAATTCCCTTGAGTGTGACGCATCCAAATGGTTCTCTTTTAAGCTTAGAATGCAACCACCTCAAGGCACCAAAACTCTCACGTGATGCGAGAGCCTCCACCTACATCAAACATCAAAGAGGTGGATATTGGTACCCATTTTCTTGTGGGTCCACGGGGGTTAGTGTCTCTCCTAACCCAAACAAGATTAGTTGCTAAATTTTCAATATGTAATCTATCATAGCAAAATCTAGCAAGATGGCCTTTTCGACCACAATGTGTACAAGTGTACACATGAGCATACATGTTATGATTGTGTCCGTGATGAGCATGTGCATGCAGTGTTGGGTGTGCATGCATAGTTGGAACTTGTTTCTTGCGAACCAAGGATTCCAAACGAGTGTGGTTCATAGCACAATGGCTCAAAGTGGAGCTCAAACAATCAACATTTCTCTTCAAATCATTTATATCATTTTCAATGCTAGAAGATAAAGTGGAGCATGCAATAGGTGTACAAGAAGTAGAAGCTATGCTAGCATGGAAACACATGAAAATCAATATCATTTTGCAAAGATTTATTTTTACTCAAAACCAAATCTAATTCTTTTGTAATAGAATCAATTTCATTTTTCAAAGCAAGATTTCCTTCAAAAGCAAGATCCAATTTTGAAGATAAAACCTTATTGTTCTTCAAAATATCATCACAATCATTTTTGCCTTTTAAAACTTCAATTTCTTTAAAGGCAAGTTCAAGTTGAGATTTTAGTGAATCACGTTCAATAGCAATCTCTCCTTTCTCTTGCAAAACAGTTTCAAAAGTACAGCATAAATCTTTTAATTCTTCTTTCACATCAAAGTGTTTCTTTTTCAAAGTTCATGTTTTTCTAAAAAATTTTCAAGCTTAGAGGCAAGTTCAATATTTAAAGTTTGAACCTCACCACATCCAAAGCAAAATGAACTAGAGCTATCATCTAGTTGAGAATCCGATTGTACCTCATGGGAGTCATTCCTATGGACCATAAGGCAATGCTCTTCGGACTTGTCTCTCCTAGATCTCCTCATCTTGTAGATAATCGTTAGAAGCTCGGGAGAAGTCAAAATGCTCCAAACTGCAAAAGCCGAGTCATAATGATCAAAAACATGTACAAGACTATTATCAAGAGATGCTCTAAGTGTTTTGAGTGCAAGTGCATTTGCCTTCTTATGCTTGCTATTGTTGGGGAGGGATTCTATAGTAATGGCTTGATAGACAAGATGACCTAATGTTTTTTTTAAATGCCTAGTCATGTCAACCTTCCAAGAATCAAGTCTAAAATCGTCAAACATAGGAGGGCTATCCATGAGTGCAAACTAGTATGAGTGCAAATGAAATTTGCAAGTGAAGATTAGCAAACCAAGATCTCACTCCTAGGTGGTTAAACCTAAATATCAGCAGCCTTGGCTCTGATACCAATTGAAATCACCTAGAGGGGGGTGAATAGGTGATATAGCTAATCTATGGAACTTAATGTGGAATTTAAAAACTAATTGCAATACACTCAAGTGTGATCAATAAATGATGCACACACAACCAAGCCAAGCAAATATGAATGCACAATATGAATAGTAATGCAAGGCACAAAGTAAAGAGAGAGAGATAGAGAGAGAGCCAATGGATCAAACGCAAACAACAAGATATGTTTCGAGGTTCGAGCACCCAGCTCTACATCCCCGCCTTTGACACACGAAGGATTTCTAATCCACTAACTAGAGTACCCAACTCCACAGGAGTACCCAACTCCTCTCTTTACAATCTCAACCTCCTCTTGAGGCAAACTCCAAGCCAACAACAAACAACCTCCTCCTTGAGGCAAAATCCAATCCAACAACAACCTCCTTCTTGAGGCAAACTCAACCCAATACAAAGATCACCTCACAACCTTGAGGGATACAACCCAATAGCAAAACTTCCTCAACACAATGAGGGAAAGGCACAAAGCCAAGCTAAATAGGGTTTACAACTTAGTGGTTTCAAACAACAACCACAAAACAATCTCTTTTTCTCCCACAAAATCCTATAGAAAAGATAGTAGATTTTAGCTCAAGTGTGGAAAAACGAAGGGATTTGAAACCAGCAACTCAAAGAAAATCTTTGGGAAATAAATGAAACCAAGAAGAAGAACTTCAATTCAAAAGCTTTTCCCAAAAACCCTTTTCTTTGATTTTTCAAACCCTAATGAAAACACCAAAAAGATTGTTCAATTTGAATCCAAAAACCTATTTTGATTGCAGCAAAAACACCAGAGAGATTGAAAATTTTAGCCCAAAAATTCTTGTTGAAATCCTCTTTCAAATGGGGTATTTATAGGCAAATCTGGAAAATAGCCGTTGACAGCAGTTTTGACAGAATTGCCCTGCCAGTCGACCACCCGGTCGACCGCCTAACGGCTATATTATAGCCGTTGACAGAGACCGGTCGACCGCCCGGTCGACCTGAAAAACCCGAGTGCAGAACTGCTCTCAGTCGGTCGACCGCACGGTCGACCGGCTACAGGAACAGCCAACGTGCACGGTTTCGTGCACGTCCGGTCGACCGGACGGTCGACCGTATCCTTGGTCCGGTCGACCGGCCCAGCCTGTCAGTGGCTGTTCAGGCCAGAAAATCATGGAAATAAATGTCCAATAAATTCTTATAAATTACTAAAAATCCCCAAAAATAGTTTTGACCATTTGCATTGATATATAAACATATGATAAAATTTTGACTCAAATATCAAGCAATTAAAACTATTTTTGTATCTTATAATATTTTCCACAAACTCAAAATCGTATTTTCTAAACTTGGATTTTGAATAGAAAATACATTTTGTCTAAAACTCATCCAAATACAAAAACATGATAATTAAACATTTTGAAGCATGATGCATATGGATAGAAATCCAATATACATGAAACATATACATATCACAGTTTTTGTCATTAATACCAAATATATGTTTTGATTAGAAATACCAAAACATAAAACACATGGAATAGAATATCAAACTAAGTTTCTTTAAATAGTTGAAGCATGCATGTATATAGAACAAATCTAATATACATAAACCATGTAAACTTGTTTTGATATAAACTCTATTCATGTAAACCAAGATCGGTTAAACCAAAAACCAAAAACCAATATTCGAAACATGAAACGTGTGTGTTGTGCACTTGAGCTTATCATACTATACTAATCTTTACAATATGGGATCTAAACTCAAACCCAAACTATGGATACCTAAGTCTTCTTGTAGAGCGCAATCTCCAAGCCGACTCGATCCAAAACTTGATTCAACGAGCTTGACTCCAATGAGTGCTAGATGTCATCTTTGACGCTCGGGCTCTTGAATCACCATGTGAATGCTTCCAAACCATCTTGTTGAAGCTTTCACTAATTAACATCTTGATTAATGATCTGAAACTTAGAAACACAAGATTATTAGTACACATAACTACATGAGTTATTCATCATCAAAACTAGAGTGGAAGGCCTTTGGGCCAACATGCTTCACTCTCAAGGGAATTTGGTGGAGAGGACCACCATGGTTTGGAGAACTAGAGATGCACCTTCAACGGTTTTGGTATCATTCTCTAACTCCCATTTTTATTTCACATGCTTATTAGATCATTCATTTATAGCATGTTTATAGTTTCATGATTAGTATGATAATTACCATGTTTATTAGAATTATGCTTTACATGATTAGTTCTTGAGACACTCATGTTTAATATGGACCCATATTTTGTGTTCTCCTTATGTTTTAGCTATCATGTTAATCATAAAATCTAATGCACATGTTTTTATCATAATAATCATATGAATTTTTGTGATTATTTTGATACTCCTTGTTCTTGATTTTCATGATTGAATCTTTCATGTTGACTTTTGGATATCGTTTTGAGATTCATGTGTTGACTACTTGCTTGAATGATAGTTTTCATTAAGACTAAGATTTATACTTGTACAACTAATGAGCTACAAATAGACCTTTATACAAGTTTGTGCTTTGAACGCTCATTTGTATTTATTTGATGTACTAGTATAGTCTAGTTTTGATGATTCATGCATTTGACTTGTATTCACCATTTTACATATTTTGGTTGACTTCATGTATATGTCCATCTTGTCCAAACTATTATCTATACATGTACATCCCTGAGCCACGTGCCTTCATGCATATACTTTTGTGGACTCATTATGTTTGGGATATGTATGTATACTTTAGTTTGTACATGATATACATATGCCTTGAAGCTTAAATCATTTGGATGAATTTCATGTTTCTAAGTGATTTCCCATTTATGATGAAGTTCTTGTTTCTAAGATGATTTTTCAAATTGGTATCATGGATTTCAATTAGTGATTTCACATCCTAAATGAACTTTCATGTCTTTAAAAACAATATTCATGATTTAAGGTGACTTTCATGGATTTCATGGATTCACTAGTGTTTCATATTTCAAGGAATTCAATATTGAGCTTAATTGTCCATTTTCATGATGATATGTTTCTCACAACACTTGTACACTCACCGTATTTGATGTTTTCTCATGATTTGATTTTCATGAGTCCTATTCGTGCCATATGGATTTTGAGTATTTAGTGATCTTGTGATTTTCGTACTAGTTAACTCATATAACTAGTTGTGATATTCTTCTTGAGGTAGTGATTTTCAAACATACTATATTGTTCAAATCTATTTTTGAAAACCCCTACCTTCTATGGGCGGTTGGATGGGAGACCATGATCAAGTATGCTTTATCTTGAAAATCACTTAAAATTTATCATGAATGGGAGGCTAGGAATATGAGTTATACACTTGACCCTACTTTTGTTATTTCAATTGGTATCATTGAGTTCTTTCAATTGGTATCAATATGACATCTTTTTGTATACTCATATGTGTTTTATATATGTATGCTTACAATTTCAATTTCAATTGATATATGACTTTTACATACATATATAGATGTTTCTTTTGTGCCTATTATATTTCTATATTTTAGAGCACAAATCTTGATTTTGCATAGCTTGATTTTCAATGACTATATTGTTTCAATTGATGAGTTTCTCAATTGGTATTTTAATACAAGCTTATGCATGAGTTTCTTTGGTATTTCATAAAGGGGGAGAAAACTCGTATTTTGTATTTCAATTGGTATTTGGTTTACCATTGGTTTTGCTTTCCACTCCCTAACTTTATGATGAAAAATGATTGAAAAATTTACATTGTTGTGTAATTGGTATCAAGATGCCATTTTCATAAATTGGTATCAAGTAGCCATTTGTTTTAAAATTTCTCCAATTGGTATCATATGCTTACAAAGAAAATATTTTTTCATTTCAATTGGTATCAAGTTTTTCCTTACATGTTTGCTTGTGTAAGATGATGATTTAATTTCAATACCTTGTTTAATTTCAATTGGTTTTAGACATTCTTTAATGTTTGTTATTTTCAATTGGTATCCTAATGCACTTCACTGCTACATGTTTTAATTGGTATCATATTGATTTTGATTTCACCCCTTGTAGTTCATTGTTTCTTATATAAAGACTATTGTGTTTGAAAAAGGGAGAAGAATTTGAAAATTGATTATCAATAGCTTGTTTTTACCCCTTTGTTGATGATTGAAAAAAAGGGGAGAAGAATTTGAGTTTATATGCATAATTTATGCATAAGTTTTAGTAAGTTTTGTTAGTAAGTTTTGTTTTCTACTAACAATGAGTTTTGTGTTTACTTATAAGTTTTATTGGTATCAAGAGTTTCATAACATTTCAATTGGTATATTGGTAATAGTTTATTGGTATCAAGAGCATGTTTTAGTAAATTATTTGTTTTATGCAATTGGTAACAAGAGCATGTTTCATATTGGTTTCAAGAATATGTTTAATATGCAATTTTCAATTGGAATCAAGAACATGTTTCATATGCATTTTATTGTTTCATTGCATACTTGTTTACATGTTTACTCTATGCATGAGTTGAGGGGGAGCTTCTTTGAAGCTTAACTTTAATCCATGCATATATAACTCCATGAGTTTTGTCATCATCAAAAAGGGGGAGATTGTTGGCCCAAAGGCTTTCCATTCTAGTTTTGATGATGATTAACTCATGTAGTTATGTGTACTAATAATCTTGTGTTTCTAAGTTTCAGATCATTAATCGAGATGTTAGTTAGTGATAGCTTCAACAAGAAGGTTTGGAAGCATTCACATGTTGATTCAAGAGCTTAAGCGTCAAAGATGATATCTAGCACTCATTGGAGTCAAGCTCGGTGAATCAAGTTTTTGGATCGAGTCGGCTTGGAGATTGCGCTCTACAAGAAGACTTAGGTATCCATAGTTTGGGTTTGAGTTTAGATCCCATATTGTAAAGATTAGTATAGTATGATAAGCTCAAGTGCACAACACACACGTTTCATGTTTTGAATATTGGTTTTCGGTTTTTGGTTTAACCGATCTTGGTTTACATGAATAGAGATTATATCAAAATAAGTTTACATGGTTTAATGTATATTAGATTTGTTCTATATACATGCATGCTTCATATGTTTAAAGAAACTTAGTTTGGTAATCAATTTCATGAGTTTTATGTTTTGGTATTTCTAATCAAAACATATATTTGGTATTAATGACAAAAACTATGATATGACTATGTTTCATGTATATTGGATTTTTGTCCATATGCATCATGCTTCAAAATGTTTAAATATCATGTTTTCGTATTTGGATGAGTTTTGGACAAAATGTATTTTCAATTCAAAATCCAAGTTTTAGAAAATACGGTTTCTAGTTTTTGGAAAATATTGTAAGATACAAAAATAGTTTTAATTGCTTGATATTTGAGTCAAAACCTTTATCATATGTTTATATATCAATGCAAATTGTCAAAACTATTTTTGGGATTTTTAGTAATTTATAAGAATTTACTGGACATTTATTTCCCCTGTTTTTCTGACCTGAACAGTGTCTGCCAGGCTAGGCCGGTCGACCGTACGGTCGACCGCACCAAGTAGCCGGTCGACCGTTAGGGTCGACCGACGTGCACAAATACGTGCACACTGGGTGACACAGTAGCCGGTCGACCGTACGGTCGACCGACTAAGAGCAGTTTGCTCTCTGTTTGTTTGGGTCGACGGGCGGTCGACCGGTTGCTGTCAACGGCTATAATATAGCCGTTGGGCGGTCGACCGGGCAGTCGACCGGCAGGGATATTTTGGCCAAATCTGTTGCCAACGGCTATTTTCCAGATTTGCCTATAAATACCCCATTTGAGAGAGGTTTTTAACAAGAAGTTTTGGGCTAAAATTTTTATTCTCTCTGGTGTTTTTGCTGCAAGAAAAATAGGTTTTTGGATTCAAATTGAACAATCTTTTTGGTGTTTTCATTAGGGTTTGAAAAATCAAAGAAAAGGGTTTTAGGAAAGGCTTTTGAATTGAAGTTCTTCATCTTTGTTTCTATTATTTCCCAAAGATTTTTTTGAGTTGCTGGTTTCAAATCCCTTGTTTTCTCCACACTTGAGCTAAAATCTACTATCTTATCTATAGGATTTTGTGGGAGAAAAAGAGATTGTTTTGTGGTTGTTGTTTGAAACCACTAAGTTGTAAACCCTATCTAGCTTGGCTTCGTGCCTTTCCCTCATTGTGTTGAGGAAGTTTTGCTATTGGGTTGTATCCCTCAAGGTTGTGAGGTGATCTTTGTATTGGGTTTGCCTCAAGGAGGAGGTTATTGTTGGATTGGTATTTGCCTCAAGGATGAGGTTATTGTTGGTTTGGTTTTTGCCTCAAGAGGAGGTTGTGGTTGTAAAGAGAGGAGTTGGGTACTCCTTGTAAGAGTCCTAGGTGGACTAGCTAGTGGATTAGAAATCCTTCTGGGGAAGGCGGGGACGTAGAGCTGGGTGCTTGAACCTCGGAACATATCTTGTTGTTTGCGTTTGATCCATTGGCTCTCTCTATCTCTCTCTTTACTTTGTGCCTTGCATTACTATTCATATTGTGCATTCATATTTGCTTGGCTTGGTTGTGTGTGCATCATTTGTTGATCACACTTGAGTGTATTGCAATTAGATTTTAAATTCCGCATTTAGTTCGTAGATTAGCTATATCACCTATTCACCCCCTCTAGGTGATTTCAAAAACTAGAAGAAAGCCTAAAAACCCTAACTTTGGCCCTGTACTGCGCTGGACGCTTTTCTCTGTTGCTCTGCAGGGGTATTTATAGGTGCAGAAGGAAGTAGAGTCCCATAACAACTCCTCCACGAAAGCAATTGGCCAGACTCATCAGGAATGCCGCGAAAACGCGGCATGGGCCGCGTTTCCGCGGCCAAAGTGTGGCGGCTGGCCACGCGCTTTGGCGCGTGGCCTCCCCTGGTCCGTCCATTTGGGTTGATCCTTCTGGAAGCTACATCCTGACTCTTTATTTTGAGATTTTGAGATAACTTGGGAAGCAAGTTACCCTAGATCTCAAATCTTCCCATATCTTTTAAACGAATTTCATCTCTTGCACTCTTTTTATCCTCATCCTGCAAGCATTTAGGATTTAGTAGAAGTCCATCCCTTTACTCTTCTTTTAATATTTGCAATTCTTGCAATTGGTAATTGCAACTTTGACATTTGATAATTGCAATTTTTCACTTGGGCTTGGACATGGGCTTTTGGGCTTATTTTAAGGCTTTATTCTTTTATTTTTATTTCTCAAGGCCTGCACACAATAAATAATAAAATATTAGTAAATGTGCAGAATTATAGGAATAAATATGAAAATGTGATGATAAATGTAATGATAAAAATGCACTTTTCACTACCAATCACACCCCCACACTTATCTTTTTGCTCGTCCTCGAGTAAAAATCAAAAAGAAAAAGAAAAAGAAAAATTAATCTATCCTAACTCACTTTCGTAGGAATCACAGTTGCACTTAGCACGTGCAACAAGCCGTTAAACCTCTAAGTTACCCTAGAGGACGAGTGTTGTCTCGTGAGGGTTTTAAGCGGATTGCACCCACAAAATTCATAAAAAGGAAAATATTTGAAATACATTTGAAGAGACTAAGTAGTCTATAAGTTTTAGGATTATCATTTTTATTCATTCTTAAACTTAGTCTTTATATAGTAAATTGTTATCCATTTTAGGTAAGGATCAAAATTGAATTAGTATAGTCTTTTTCGTTACCAAAAGTCATAGTATGAATTCTAGAATTTTAATTTTTACCTTAGAAAAGTATAACTCATCTAATTTTCTTTCGTGTAAGCATGAAGGCTTCTTGAGGCCCTCATACCTAACTAATTGACTATTAGATGTGTTAATACATATATAAGTATTTTTCTTAGTTTCTTTAGGCTTTCTAATCCACCCATGTAAAGAACTTAAAGTCGATGACTCCCAAACCGGTCGGCTTTAGGGCACCGGGTGAGAAAACACTCCTCGAACTCAAATTCGAGTGAACTAGGCCACAAAACTAAGGACACTTATTTATAATCTCACCTTTAGGCGTGAATACTTATGCTTCTTGAGGCACATGTATCCAGCTTAATTAGTGATTGATATTTTTATTATTATTATTATTATTTTATGAGGCACAAATGTCTTTGTCTTAGAATCCTAGAAATGCATTAGGTATGCACATTCATTAAGGTAAAAATTAAGACTAATTACTTATTCAATTTCTCCTCCTATACCTAAAAATTAAAAATTTATTTATTTTGACCAAGTTTTTAGAAATCCTAATCATGATTTTCCTAATTCTTAAAAGTAACTTAGATTTCTTTCAAAAGATAAGTCAAAATATTGTCCTTTTTATAACATTTTTTATTAGCAAATTTTTGTTAGTTTCTACCTATGTTAGCATGTTAGTAAAGCCTACCCCCACACTTATCTCATGCATTGTCCTCAATGTATGAATGTATGCATGTATGCATGAAAAAGATGAAGGGAAGGCAGAAGTTACCTCAAGGTGGTGGTTCCGGTGGTGGTCTAATTGGTCCACGAAATGCGGCCCAATCTACTTTTTGTGGAATTCGGAGGAAACCACCAGAAATTTCCCTTGTATAACCCACTAAAATGTATATATGATCATTTTTTAGTAATTCCACCCCATCAAATTTCCAAATTTCATAATTAATTTTAGAGTCAATTGTGTCAACCGCCTTGTCCCAAAATGGAGTATGAAAAGATGGAATGATTGACTTGGACGTCAGAAGTATGGGAACGAACACCGACTCAGGAAAGAAACTTAAATCAAGTAGTGGTTCAGGAGTCGGGCTTGGTTCAAGAAGTGGGTCCAAATCAAGAAGTTGAAACTCAAGTCCACAATCTTTTCCTACAACGGAATGTAACTCAATATTGGTGATTCAAGTTCGGGAATGATAGGTGTGTGAATCAAAACTGACTCTAAAATATTACCTAAGTCTGGTAACAAAACAGGGGTCAATAATGATTCGGGAATTTGAACTTGATCATAGATTTGAAAATCTAGGTCACATATCTCATTTAGTTCAATATCATAAAAATGAGAACTTGCCAATTTATCCATGGGACTTTTAAACTTATAAAATTGGTCAAGTTCAATATGATCATAAAAAATGGGTGATTCATATTTATGATGAATTGACACAGGATCCAATGTTGACACGGGAAAAGTGAAATCAGGTGGAGATACCGGAGTCATTATTGAATCAGGAAGTAGAATTGAATCACCAAGTGGAAGATCATGATCATATTCATGCTCAAGTTCTATTTCAGGAAAGGAAAAACTTGCCAAACTATCAAAATTTGGAGTTTTGGCAAGTTCAAATGATGGTACTGAATTAGAATCTTTGTCCAAAGCAACGTGGTTCGTCGGCTCTAAGAGAGTGGTCAGCGATATCCGAATTGGCCGATCGGTGAGAACGTAAAGATTGAACCATCATATCTAATTCATGATCACGAGCTAATCTAGCCTGAGTCATGGCTTCAAGCATCCTTTCATAGTCGATAGGTGCATCATGTTGTGATTGGATTTGAAAAGAGGAAGTGTTGTCGGGACAATCGTGATGAAGTTGTGAGTCGGTGGACTCACGCATCATCATGTCTAAGATTGATGGTACTTGTTGTTTGGACTCATGCATACTCATCATTTCCCGAATAGATGGTTTTCTATTCTGAATGGGTGGATCTGAGTATGAATCTTGGGAATATTGTGGACAAGGTGGATACGGAGGACAATGTGGTTGAAAATTGGACTCGGGGGAAGCGAAACCCCATGAACTCTGTGAAGAGTTGAAAGTATGAAAATTATGGTCATAAGATGGGGGGCATGGGTTATAGTCATTCGGATAAGACCATTCCGGCACACTAGGTTGATCAAAATTATGTTATGCCGGGTTGGTAATATCCGAAAAAGAGGTTGGTGTGTAATATGGATTAAAATTGGAAAAATTATTATTATATGCCATATCACACCAAACAAACAAAAGAAAAAGAAAACAAACAAATAAAAAAAAATTCTAACCTAAGTTAGGGTAGACCTATGACCTAGACGACTCCTAACTGGTTAGACTGTCCACAGGAGGTTGGGTGTAGACTTTGACCACAAGTTAATCGGCCAGGTCAGGGCAAGATTGGTGGGAGGTTTTCTGTCAAAGACGTTCCTTAATTAAATAACCACCAATCTTCGGGCTTTCGGCCCTCAATCCCCTTCTTAGACACTGATTTGACAGGAGTCAAATTCCAATACTGTTTCCCCTTAGGATAATCTCCTAATTGAGTCCGAGATGTCCCTAGGGCCAACGTCTACTAATTTTTAGTTAGGCTTGGGTTAGTGAGTGCTTGGAATCTAATTTTTGGCCAAGGAAGGGTGATTAAATCCCCACCTTATCTTGTTATGGGTTAGTGCTCTTAAAATAAATTTGTGCAAGTGTACAAGATATGTAAATAAGATTCACTCAAAGCAATGAAAATCAACCAAGAGATGAGTCCTATTCTACATGAAATGCGAACGTACCTTGCTCCAGCACTCTTCAACAGTAAAATAAAGGAATTGAAAACACACGTGCCTAAAATGCAAACATCTAATCAATTTTTTATCTTTTTCAAAAAGTATTTTACTGTTGATTAATTAGCAGTGTACAGGTTTATCACAGAACAAAATTTAACAGAGCAGTAAACAGTTTTTTTAATTTGCAGCAACCTGTAGAAAATTCAGTAACTAGTTCTCTACTACTGCCGCTGATCCGCGGCTACTGCCGCGTTTGCGCGGCAAGGTAGTAGGCTCTGCTGCTCTGCCTTCGAGGGCAGAGGCACAGAGTTGCTATATGTCCTTACTGCTGTTAGTTTTCCTGTTCTCCAAACCTGCAAACAGAAAGAATAAAAAAATAATTAGTTTTTTTTATTATTAGAGAATACTTACCGTCCCTCCCCGGCAACGGCGCCAAATTTTGATTGAGATTTCCCTGCGCACAAAATATAGAATAACAGATTTAAGAAAAAGTTGTGCAAGGTGCTCAATTCTAATCCGCTGTAGTAATGGCTATGCGGGTCGTGATTCTCAGGGAGGGATTAGCAATGGAAGCTTTGTCAAATAAGTTATCTTTTTTATTTATTTTTATTATTTACAGTGGTATTTACAATGAGAAGGGAAAGAAATTGGAAAGATGTGGAAGATGTGGTGATCTATACTAAAGAAATAAAAGAAAAGAAAGAAAATAAAAGAAACACTTACCTACCTCTTCTGCCCTGCTTACCTTTGCTCCGTTGCAACGACTTACCTTGTCTTGGAAGGCGTTCAAGTATGGCGTATAGGATCGTCCACTTTCGCGATCTACACTACGAAAAGAAAAGACAAACTAAAGAAGGCTTGTTCATCTCTATAGGCCATTAAGGGCACTTCTTCGGCTAGGCAGTCTCGAAGCGATCGGATCTCATGGTTTACAAAACATCAGAGAGAAACAATAACACAAGAATAGGAGAATTAAAATAGAACAAGAATAAAACTTGAATAAAAGAAATAAAACAAGAATAGAAAAGACAAACCTTTGAGCAGATTTTATTAACAATGGAAGAAAAGTAAAACTTACACCGATGTCACCTCAGAACAAGTATGAACTCCTTCCTCCATGAAAGCATTCTCCACTCTCAGTTACTAAAAGGAAAAAATAAAATTACAAAAGAAAAATAAAAACCTAAACTACAGACTAGAAGAAAGCCTAAAACCCTAACTTTGGCCCTATACCGCGCTGGACGCTTTTCTCTGTTGCTCTGCAGGGGTATTTATAGGTGCAGAAGGAAGTAGAGTCCCATAACAACTCCTCCGCGAAAGCAGTTGGCCAGACTCATCAGGAATGCTGCGAAAACGCGGCTTGGGCAGCGTTTTCGTGGCCAAAGTGTGGCGGCTGGCCACGCGCTTTGGCGCGTGGCCTCCCCTGGTCCGTTCATTTGGGTTGATCCTTCTGGAAGCTGCATCCTGACTCTTTATTTTGAGATTTCGAGATAACTTGGGAAGCAAGTTACCCTAGATCTCTAATCTTCCCATATCTTTTAAATGAATTTCATCTCTTGCACTCTTTTTATCCTCATCCTGCAAGCATTTAGGATTTAGTAGAAGTCCATCCCTTTACTCTTCTTTTAATATTTGCAATTCTTGCAATTGGTAATTGCAACTTTGACATTTGATAATTGCAATTTTTCACTTGGGCTTGGACATGGGCTTTTAGGCTTCTTTTAAGGCTTTATTCTTTTATTTTTATTTCTCAAGGCCTGCACACAATAAATAATAAAATATTAGTAAATGTGCAGAATTATAGGAATAAATATGAAAATGTGATGATAAATGTAATGATAAAAATGCACTTTTCACTACCAATCACTACTCCTCAAGCAATATGGAACCTAACATGCCTCTACGTCTGATAATCAATATCAACAAGATATCAATACTCAAACAGTATAATCAGAGGTAAAATAGGGAATACATACACCTGTATATCTAACTACATCAATCTCATCAAAACATCGATCAAAATCCTCTGAAATGAACACTAATCCTCATGTCAATCAATTTTAACTCTAACTAAGTCCATATTAGTCTAAGTATTAGAAGATCAGTCTTTTAATGGGGTAACTTCATATATAATATACTCTCATAGTACAATAAATTCTCATCTAACTTATCATCAAGTACATGAATATCAAGTCTGATATGTACTCCACATAAAATATGAATATTTAATCTCAATCATGAGCCAATCAACCTCAAGATAAATCAATTTATATTCTAAGATTTATCACAACTAAATTTGAATTCGAAACGATTACATATGAAATGACATAAGTTTCATATCACAATACTAAGATCCAACCACACACACACACACACACACACACACACACACACATATATATATATATATATAATGCTCAATATTAATAAGGAACCATCAAGAACTACCAACTCTTTAAATACCACTAAACATATAAGAAACTAATATGTGACAATCTAGCCCTCATCGACTCATTAATTAATCAACATGTAAGTATTTTGCAAGTTTCAATTTACCAAATAATTGTCTGATAAATACTACACATGAATGATGATATATGTACTCAAATATGAACTAACTCAGTCAATCTATAGATCAAAACAAGTCACAGTCCAAGGTTATACCAAAACTAGTCCTGAACCAATAACATCAAACAACTAACATATGAAAAGATATTGAATGGCACTCAAGTAAGCTAAGTAAACACTCACTGGTACCTCATGAAATTATACGGGTAATCATACTAGTATAATAAGGCATATGGTCATATGAAATAAAACAAGCAATACATATATATATATTTCTGACAATGGTGAATGAGGAAAATAATACTTACGAATATCATCTCAGAAAATTTAGTAGCATAATTACATAACAAAATAAACTTATTTATCACAAAACCCTTATTTAACGGAAGGAGAAAAAGAACACTCACCTGAACTCGATCCCAAGTCCAAAGCACTACATCATAAGGACCCGTTAAATCTACATGGTTCATTTCAATAAAAAATGTTAGACTTTTTAAAAGGATATCTTACTCATGAGTTTTAAGGAGTTTTATTGTTGATTAATTAGTTTGAGGGTTAGAAATATGGTCCTCTAGGTCTAATGAATTTAGTAGGTTTAGTTTAAACTAATTTCTAATTTTTTATTAGATTTTTAATAGACTTTAAACCATTAAAATACTTAACGGCTCTGAATTTATCATTAAAAAAATGGCTTTAAAGTGGATAGTTTGGGTTAATTCATGTTGCTATTAGTCTAAAATTTTTATCATAGAAAGTAAAAGAGTTGTAAACTATGAAAGCACACCTAGAGGGGGGTAAATAGGTGTATGGCTAATCTAATGAACTAAATGCGGAAATTAAAAACTAATTGCAACTATACTTAATGCAACCAACAAGTGTAGCCGAATTCCGGTGAAGGGCTCTGGACTAACTCTTCTCGATTCCTCTGAATAAGAGTTGAGGCGCTATATGAAGCTCTCGTGGTTAAGCACAAGTGAGGCACACAAACAAACCAAGCATATAATATGAATGAGCAATAAGAAATGATGCAAGGCATAAAAATAATGAGAGAGAATTAAGAGTCAATGGATCAAACGCAAACAGCAAGATGAGTTTCGAGGTTCGAGTACCCAGCTCTACGTCCCCGCTTTCACCCAGAAGTATTTCCAATCCACTAACTTGTCCACACAGGACTCCCACACAGGGAACCTCTGAAATCACCTAGAAGGGGTAAATAGGTGATAAAGCTAATCTAGTGAACTTAATGCAGAATTTAAAAATAATTGCAATTACACACAAGCAAGTATATGATATAGCAATATGATAAATGCACAAAGTAAATAGAGAGAGTAAGAGTCAATGGATCAAGTGCAAACAATAAGATTTATTTCGAGGTTCGAGCACCCAACTCTACATCCCTGCCTTCACCCAGAAGGATTTTGAATCCACTAGATTGTCCACACAGGACTCCCACACAGGGAACCTCCAATAAGGATTTGGGGCATTACAATAACTAGGAGTACCCAACTCCTCTCTTTACAACCACAACCTCTCACTAGAGGCAAAGCACCATGCCAACCAAAAACTATCACCTCACAACTTGAGGGATAAGTACAAAGCTACACAAGGATCACCTCACAACTTCAGGGATGCAACCCACTTGCACAACCTCCTCAACACAATGAGGGAAAGGCACAAAGCCAAGCAAAGATAGGGTTTACAACTTAGTGGTCTAACAACCACAAACAATTTCATTTCCCACAAAACAAAAGGATCATATAGAATAGGATAGTAGATGTAGTTCAAGTGTGGAGAAAACCAAAGAAATAGAAATCAAATACTCAAAGAAAATCTTTGGGAAAATCTAGAAACCAAGATGAAGAAGTTGAATCAAAAATACTTTTTTCAAAAACCCTTTTCTTTGAATTTCCAAACCCTAGAAAAACACCAAATAGATTGTGCAATTTAAAGCCCAAAAACTTCTTTTGATTTCTGTGAAAACACTAGAGAGTAAGGAAAAATTAGCTCTAAAAATCTTAGTCAAAACCTCTTTCCAATGGGGTATTTATAGGCCCTAAAGAAAAATAGCCGTTAGCAGCAAATTAGGCCAGAATTGACCTTCCGGTCGACCGGCCGGTCGACTAGCCAACGGTCAAATTTTGACCGCTAGCAGCTACCGATCGACCGCCCGCCGACCGGCCCCAGAACCAGAGAGCAACTGCTCTCTGGCCGGTCGAGCGATCAGTCGACCGGGAGCAACCTGAGAGTGGGTTGCTCTCAGTCGGTCGACCGTGCAGTCGACCGGCTTAACGGGCAACCAATGTGCACGTTCTTTGTGTCGGTCGACCGCTACGGTCGACCGGCTCTTGGTCCGTTCGGTCGTGCGGTCGACCGACAGAGCCTGGCAGAGGCTATTCTGGGACAGAAAATCTTGTTCATTTTAATTCTAAAAATTCCATAAATCTTCTAAAAATCTACAAAAATAGTTTTATCATATTACAATGATATATAAACTTGTGTTAAAAATATCAACACAAATCTCAAACATTTTGAACCATTTTTGTATTATAGAAGTTTTGCAAAAAACCAAAAACTGTATTTTCTAAAACATAGATTTTTTTGAATTGAAAATACATTTTGTCCAAAACTCATCCAAATACAAAAACATGATATTAAACACTTTGAAGCAAGTTGCATATGGACACAAGTCCAATATACATGAAACATATATATAACCATGTTTTTGACTTTAAATCCCAAAACAAGTATTGTTAAAAATACCAAAACACTAAACTCATGATATAGACTATCAAACTAAGTTTGTTTAAATAGTTGAAGTATGTATGTATATATAACACATCTAATATACATAAAAACATATAAACTGTTTTGATACTTATCTATTCATGAAAACCAAGATTGGTTAAACCAATCAAACCGAAAACCAAAACCAAAACATGAAACGTGTGTGTATTGTGAACTTGAGCATATCATACTATTCTAATCTTTACAAATGGATTTAAACACAAAACTAAAGTAGGCACCGATGTCTTCTTGTAGAGCGCCGTCTCCAAGCCGACTCGACCCAAAACTCCGTGATCCACCGAGCTTGACTCCAACGAGTGCTATATGTGATCTTTGACGCTCAGACTCTTGAATCACCACGTGAAAGCTTCCAAACCATCTTGTTGAAACTAATCACCAACTAATATCTTGATTAATGATCTGAAACTAAATATCACAAGATTATTAGTACACATAACTACATGAGTTAATCATCATCAAAACTAGAGTGGAAGGCCTCTGGGCCAACAATCTCCCCCTTTTTGATGATGACAAAACTCATGGAGTTATATATGCATGGATTAAAGTTAAGCTTCAAAGAAGCTCCCCTTAACTCATGCATAACAAATAAACATAAAAGATATGCAATAAATACTAAACATAAAAATGAATAGTCATGCATAAAACAAACATAAAGCTCTTAATACCAAAATTAAAACTCAATTATTACTAAAACATGTTTGTAAAATAAAACTCTTGATACCAAAATTACATAATGCTACATAATGCTCTTGATACCAATAAAAACCAATAATAAAACATGTTGTTGATATTAAACGTAAAACATGCATATTATAAACTCATATTCTTCTCCCCTTTTTATCAATCATTAACAAAGGGGTAAAAGTAAAAACAAAATTTTCTCCCCTTTTGTTCGAAACAAAGAATCAAGAAAGGGGTGACATCAAACATGATACCAATTAAAAAAATTCAATGAAGTGCATAATGATATCAATTGAAATGAGTATAAAACATTTTAAGGAATGCCTATATCAAATAATACCAATTGAAATGGAAGGTAAATGAGGCATTGAAACAAATCTTAATTAAACATTTTTATATGAAAACATATACTAATTGAAAACAAAAGTCATGATACCAATTGAAAAGTAAACATTTAACAGACCAATAGTAAGAAAACAACCTTGAAACCAATTAAAGTTAAACATTACAAATTAAACACAAATCTTGATACCAATTGAAAATATTTTTTATTTTAAACATATGGCACCAAATTAAAACTCTATTTGTCAATCATAAAATATGGGAGTGAAAATCAAATACCAATTGAAAGATAAAATATGAATTTTCTCCCCCTTTATGAAAGACCAACTAAAAATATGCATAAGCTTGTATAAGAATACCAATCGAAAACTAATCAATTGAAACAAAATTGAAACTCAAGCTTAGCATAATCAAAATTTGTACTTAAAAATATAGGGATATAGTAAGCACAAATAAAACATATGTTTGAAAATTTAGATACCAATCGAAATTGATACTATTTGAAATGAAAGCATACATACATACAAAAATATAAGCATACAAGAAATGTTAATATTGATACCAATTGAAAGAATCCACTGATACCAATTGAAACAATAATAAGATCAAATGTATATCTCATATTCCTACCACCCATTCATGCTCATGTTTAAAATGATTTTCAATATAAAGCATACATAGGCATGGTCTCCCAACCAACCGCCCGTTGACGGTAAGGTTTTCAAAAAATAAGTTTGAAAATATAGTTTTTTTGAAAAACTCTACCATAACGAAGAATAACGCAACTAGTTAAATGAAAATTTTGTAAACTAGTACGAAATCCTTCAAGTAAGGAATAAAATAAAATTGTTTTTCATAAAAAAATATAAATCACAAGATCACTAAACACTCAAAGTCAATAAAGCATATATATGACTCATGAAAACAAAATCATGAGAAAACTAATAAAGTGAGTGAACAAGTGTTATGTGAAACATATTATCATAAAAATGTTCAATTTAGCTCAATTATGAAAATTCCTTTAAAACATCTAAACATGAAAAACTAAATTTTCATTAAAACAATTTATCCTTCAAGGCATATGTATGTTTTGACAAACAAGAAGTATACATACATATCCCTAAACACAATTTGAGTCCATAATAAAGATTTGCATGAAAAGCAAATGACTCAAAGGGTATATATGTATATCTTAAGGTTTGGCAAAATAGACATATACATGAAGTGAGAACACAAGATCATAAAACAAATTCAAATTGGGGAATACAAGTTAGAATGCATGAATCATCAAAAACTAGACTATACTAGCACATCTAATGGGTACAAAAGAGCATTTAAGCACAAACATATAATGATCTATTTGTGGCCCACTATATGTACAAGTATATATCCTAGTTTTAATGAAAACTAACATTTAAACATATATTCAAATCATGAAGCATAAAACATGACATAATCAATATGATAAACATAAATGATATCATTATGTAAATCCTCATGAGATTAGAACTGTGATAGACATGATAGCTAAACAAGGGTGAGAACACAACATATGCGTCAATATAAACATGGGTGAACTCAAAAGCTATACATGCATGTCAATAGTCTAATAATCATGGCATTTGACATACTAAACAAAACATGAGGCATCCAAAACTAAATCATAAACACCATATGATCATTATGTATATGCATATTTATTAGATCTAGGATATACGTATTAGTTTAAAATAAAGTGAGAACACAAAGATATAAGTCCATAATAAACATGGGTGTCTCAAATAACTAAACATGCATATCACTATTCTAATAAACATGGCATAGGCATAAAGAACAATAAAACATGACATGCTATAAATTAATGACATGAAAAGCATGCAAATATAAACGGGAGTTAGAGATTGATACCAAAACCGATGAAGGCACCTCTCTTGTTCTCCAACCATGTTGTTCCTCTCCACCAAACTCCCTTGAAGGTGATGCATCCAAATTGTTTTCTTTAAGCATGGAACGCATCCACTCCAAAGTACCGCCACTCTCAAGTGATGCGAGAGCCCACACGTACATCAAATATCATAGGGGTGGTCTTTGGTACCCATTTTCTTTTGGGTCTATAGGGGTTAGTATCTTTCCTAACCCAAACAAAATTATTTGCTAAATTTTCATCATGTAAACGATCATAGCAAAATCTAGCAAGGTGGCCCTTACGTCCACAATGTCTACAAGTGTACACATGAGCATACATATGATGGTGGTGACCGTGGGCAGCATGTGTATGCCGTGATGGGTGTGCATGCAAGGATGGAACTTGTTTCTTTCGAAACATAGATTCCAAGCATGAATGGTTCAAAACACATTGGCTCAAAGTGGAGCCCAAACAATCAACACTTTTCTTCAAAAAAATTAATATCATTTTCAATATTTGAAGATAAAGTGGAGCATGCAATAGGTGTGCTAGATGAAGAAGCTACACTAGCATGGCAAACATGAGAATCTAAATCATTTTTCAAAGATTTATTTTATTTAAAACTAAATCTAATTCTTTTGAAACAAATTCAATGTCATTTTTCAAAGAATGGTTATCTTTTAAAATAAAATCTAATTTTGAAGATAAAGCTTCATTGTTTTTCAAAACATCATCACAATCATTTTTGCTTTTCTAAAATTCATTTTCCTTTCGGGTAAGTTCAAGTTGAGATTTAAGTGAGTCACGTTCACTAGAAATCTCTTCCTTCTCTTGCAAAGTCAATTCAAAACTTGAACACAAATCCTTAATTTCTTCTTTTAGTTCAAAATTCTTCTTTTCAAAAAGTCATGTTTTTTCAAAAAAGTTTCAAGCTTTGTAGCAAGTTCTACATTTAAGGTTTGTACTTCTAAACACCCATAGCAATAAGAACTAGAGCAATCATCTAGTTGAGATTCCGATTGTACCTCAAGGGAGTCATTCCCTTGGACCATGAGGCAATGCTCGTCAGACTTGTCTCTCCTAGAACTCCTCATCTTGTCGATAATCTTTGATAGCTTGGGAGAAGTCAAAATGCTCCAAACTGCAAAAGCCGAATTATAGTTAGCAAACACATGTAAAAGATCTTTATCAAGTGATGCTCTAAGTGTCTTAATGGCTAGTGCATTGGCTCTTTTATGCTTGCTATCATTGGGGTAGAATTCTTTAATTGTGGCTTGATAAACTTTAAGTCCTAGGGTTTTCAAATGACAACTCATCTTGGCCTTCCAAATATCAAGTCTAGAAATATCAAACATAGGAGGGCTATCCATGAGTGCAAACTATATATGTGCAAATGAAAATATAAATGTAGATTAGCAAACCAAGATCTCACTCCTAGGTGGTTAAACCTAATATCAGGAGCGTAGGCTCTGATACCAATTGAAATCACCTAGAGGGGGGTGAAAAGGTGATAAAGCTAATCTAGTTAACTTAATACAGAATTTAAAAAACTAATTGCAATTAAACACAAGCAAGTATATGATACAGCAATATGATTGATTGGTCACTAATGTTGCATATTTAGTATCATATTTCCATACTTATTTTAGAATAAAAGCCTGCATTGTCCTAATTAATTGCTTAATTTATTTGCAGGCCCAATTCTTTAAGGAGATGAAGACAAATGAGCCCAAAGCCCACCAGAATTCTGAATTAAATCAGAATTAATTCGCACTCAAAAAATCAGGCAACATCAAGAGGTTGAAAACCGGTTGAGAAGAATCCTCTCAGAATCGATCGGTTAAAGCTAAGAATCCGAGGCCATTTCGTCAGAATCCAGGACCCAAACGAAGAAATCAACTCAAGATAAATACAGAAGAAATTCCAGAGCGACCCACCAACAGAGTGTGGCCACCTGGCCACACCCTGGGCCGCGAAAACGCGGCAAGCCACGTTTCCGCGGCTTTGTTGGGAGTTAGGGGAAGCGTGAACTTCCTCGATCTCCCCGGGATCCTGGTTGTTGGGTTTTTGGCCTATAAAAGGGCATGCTTGTGCTGAAATTGGACGACGATGCAGATTAGGATTTAGCCTCGTTCTTCACTTTGTAGTTTAGGTTTTTCTTTTATTTTTTATGTAATTTGAATGTAAACTTAGGGTAGAAGAAGATTCATGTAAGTAAGAGAGAGAGGCTGATGTTGAGAGTGACACCGATGTACCCTCCTCCTTTCTTTCATTGTCTCTGCAATTAATAAAGGTAACAGTTTCTTTTTATGTTAGTATTTTGTTTTGCTTTCCTCTTTCTCTTCTACTTTACCTTGGTGGTGTTTGTTGAGTTTACAAGTGAACTCCAAAGCAAGTATAACTCAGCTACGTGAGAGCCAACGATAGTTCATGAAGACTTTCTCCTCCTCAAGACGTATCACTTCATGCTTGTGCAAGACTTGATGATATAATGCGAATGGGGACTGAGCTCGAGTTTATGATCTATGCATTGAACGCCTCCGAAGCAGGTAGAACTTCCAACGGTTTCCAGGTAAGTCATCACTCAACCTTGGTAAGTACCTCTTCATCTTCTTTCCTTTCTTTCACATCTGTAAATTAAATCACCACTTCTTCCAATTCTTTGTTCTCCACTCACTCCATTTGTACATAGTAATTTTATCATCTTTTGATTTTTCCACCTTCTTCATCTTTCACTTTCTCTTTAATTCTAACATAATTCTTTTTAACTTTCTTAACTTAAAACAGAGTAGAACCTTCGTTTGTTTTCATAACGATTTCAATAAAGAACGTAAACGCTTCTATCGCAAAACCTCCTTGTGGATCACGCCCCGCATAGCCACTTGCTATAGCGGAAGAATTGAGCACTTGCACAAGTTTATTATTAGATCTGAAATTTCGTATTTTGTGTGCATGTTTTACCTCAATCAAATTTTGGCATCGTTGCCGGGGAGGGTAACGTATTTATTGAAATCTGAATTTTTATTGAATTTTTTTTTAGAACTAAACGAATTTTCTTCTCTGTTGCAGGTTAAGGGCAAGCAAAGCAGGAAATCAAAATTGCAGAAACATATAAGTGGCATGGGCCTCTGCTCTAGAAAGCAGAGACCAATTGCTCTCTTCTTTGCCGCGTTTCATGGCAAAGCCGCGTTTCCGCGGCAAAAATAGGTGGACTACTAACGTGAATTTTGCAGGGCTGCTTGCTTT
>JAVJIF010000037.1:0-123013 GCA_038442645.1 Agave tequilana
TCTCTTCTACATATAGATTCATGTTGAGTGTATCTTATATTGAGGAGCTTGACAACTCTTCTTTATGTGGTACACGTGTGTAGGGGAGCTTCACATCTTCTTTTATGCATTACATATTATGTGTTATGTGAATTAGGGCTTGTCATCCCTCTTTCATGTAATGTATATATGTAGGGAGCTGACTTAGCGTCTTCCTCTTCATGAATGTATATCGCATATATCTCTTTATTGGTTGATTTGATTTCACCTCTTTGTTGATTTTTGTTTTTGACACAAAGGGGAGAACTTTATTTTCTTTTTACTTTAACCCCTTTGTTGATGATTGACAAAAATGGGGAGAAGTATTTGGTATATATGTATGTTTTCCTTACTTTATTCATAAAGGGAAGGATTTATTTTATGCATATATGTTTTATTTTGCAGATAGGAGAAAAAGAATTTGATGAGTTTTATGCTTGATTGGCATGTTTATCTCCTTGTATTTGCATACATGTTTATGAGCTTTCATTGCATATTTATTTGTTTCTTGTTATGCATGAGTTAAGGGGAGCTTCTTTGAATCTTTACTTTAATCCATGCATATATAACTCCATGAGTTTTGTCATCATCAAAAAGAGGGAGATTGTTGGCCCAAAGGCCCATCACTCTACTTTTGATGATGATCAACTCATGTAGTTATAGTACTAATGATCTTGTGTTTAATTAGTGTCAGATTCATGATCAAGTTCTTGGTGTTTAGCTTCAACAAAGGATTTAAAGTCAAGTTTTGGAGCTAGCACGGTTTAATTCAAGAGCTTGTACATCAAGACCACATCAAGTACTCAAGAGGAGTCTAACTCTTTGGATCGAGTTTGGATCAAGTCAAGAAGAGATGAGAAGATTTCAAGTGAAGACTTCAAGATCAAGACTTGTGTCTAGGTTTGTTTTATAAGATTTTATTTTTAGATTAAAATGTAAAGGATAGAATAGTTGGTGGATTGTCAAGTATATCTTATACACACACACACAAACACTCTTGATTTAGATAAGTTTTTCGTAAAAGAATTTTTATTTTGGAAAAATACAAAAGAGATTTCTTTTAGAAAAATACCGGTTTGATTTTTAGAATTCAAAGTATATATGTTTTTACCAAAACAGTTTTAGTGCTTAATGTCAAAAACATAGATATTTCACCATGTATGTGTAGTGGATTATATCCATACATTCTATGCTTTAAAAGAGTTTAAAATATCTTGTTTTTGTATTTGGAGAAGTTTTGAAAAAATAACTTTTGGAAAAACAAATTTTGGAAAAATACAGTTTTCGTTTTTAACCAAAATTTTTAAGTTACAAAAATAGTTCAAATTGTTTGTAACATATCTTGATTTTTCTCATACATATTTGATTATCAAAAGTATAATATTGAAACTATTTTGTAGATTTTTGGTGATTTTATGGGATTTTACTTGTGTCAAAATACCAACATTTTTAATCCTTTAACTGTCCTGACCTGGCTTCTGTCGGTCGACCGGACCGGTCAACCGAGCTTGAAGTCGGTCGACCAAGTTGGTCGATCGACGTGCACAAAATGTGCACGCCAATCTGCTGGAGGGCCAGTCGGCCGACCCGGTCGACCGCAGAGAGCTTCTGCTATCTGAAAAGCCCCGGTCGATCGGGCCGGTCGACCGGCAGAGACTCTGTTCTCTGTTCCAGGCAGTGGTCGACTGGGCCGGTCGACCGAGGCTCCAACGGTCAGAATTCTGACCGTTGGCGGTCGACCGTCAGCCGCCAGGGCTGAAAAATGCCCAAACGGCTAGTTTTCTCAAGCCTATAAATATGGGGGTTTTTGGGCTATTTTATCTAAGATTTTTCAAGTGGTTTTGCACCAGTTTTTCCTACTCTATTAAGAGGTTTTTCTCCACTTGTTTGAGTACTAATATTTCCAATTAAAAGGGGAGTTTATGAAGAGTGTGTTAAAGTGATTTTCTTCAGTTTTCTTCCACCATTTCAATCCTTATTTTTCTCACAAAAACTTGAGCTATCCATTGATATATTGTAACGCCCCGAACCCAAGGGTACGGAGACGTTATGGCGACGTACATACACAGGGCGGAAAACCCTCACGTACGTACGCTAAGCCTCAGTACAATAAATAACCTCCATAATTACCTAGGGTCCAGCATGAGATAAGTACAAGAATACCTGCAGGAAGAGGTCGGTAATCATAACAGATATGAAAATAGGGACAAATAGGATAACAAAATAAAGCACCAAGATACCTAGAAATAAGCCCGGTGAGGAAACTCTGATGTGACTCCAAGGCACTCTCGGTACAACGGATCTCCAATCTGGGCACGCAAACCCAGGGTCGTCAGAAAGCGACCTAGTGAGTGGTAAGATGAAGGAGGCAATATTATATAATAGTAATACAAGCACGATACTAATATATAATACATGATGTTGTACTAGTGATACCATATAATAGACATCTCATATGCAGAAAAAAGATATAAACATGTCAGATTTAATACCTGTACTACCTAGCATGTTTATCGGGTCATGTCTATAGTCGTATCCAGTTTATATAATAAATAATGTTGTCCAGCGAACATGCTAGTGGTGATGTGATAGCAGTGAACATGCAGCTGGGCATATGCTAACTAACCAGTATACGATGTGGTGCATAGACAGTAATGATGTATGCAAGGTATACAGAAAATAGAATATGTGAATATATGCATGAATAGTATGCCACTACAGAAAGTGTAACAAGACATGTAACATAATATTGAATAAATGATCAGGTACAACAATAAGTACAACTATACAATAGTAAACATGTATCAGGCAAGGAACAGTAACAAGTAGTAAACATGTATCAGGCAAGTCATGTCAGAGTCATGTTATTTATACAATAGTAGACATCAGTACCACCTGATATTTTAATCAATCTCTTCCAGTGTCCCATACCACTGGCAGTTCATATTGGAGCCCGCAATCTAGTCGAACCCTATCCGGACATGGCCTACGGGGTACCATAATCCAAACGAGAGAGTGACCAAATAACAAGTGTTCCTGATGTCACTATTGTTAGGTTATCATGTACTGGGTCTGAATAGTCAGTGCACTGAGGACGCCTCCATCATGCCGACACCCCGCGATGTGGAATTCTAGAGGTGGCCCCCACAATGTCTGTAGTGTGACACTTTGTTCCGTGTGGCACTTAGTTCCACACACCATGTGTCGGACGCCAGCATGACCGTTCGTATAACGGGAATACCATGTATAACAAGAATACTGAGTCTGGTCAGTAACAATATCAATAACAAGAGCACTGGAGACATCCTCGTCACCCAACACCAGACGGAGGTGAGAATTCTAGAGGTGGCCCCCACGGATTCAAGAGGTGGCCCCCACCACGTATAGGTGTGATGTGGCACTTTCCTCCGTGTGGCACTTAGTTCCACACAAGTTCCGCCGGACGCTGGCTTGACTGTGCTAATAACTGGTATACCAGAAGACAAGTATGAACTACACAATATATCAAGTACTAGAACAGTGCATGGTAGCATGATAACGGAAAACAGGAAACAGTAGCTGTGAGATACCACGCATCGCATATCAACAGATCATATATCCAGTAACGAGGATAACAATATCAGTAATGGGAACATGTATCCAGTAACGGAAGTAACTATATCAGTAACAGGAAAATAATCATACGACATGAATACAGTAATATGGAACAATAAGACATGTAACATGAATAGGGATCCATATGACAAGAATATAAACACAAGCCATGCATGTATATTGGTGAATATATATGTGTTTCATGAACATGCAACACTAGTGTCTTCATGAACATGCAATACTAGTGTCAAGTGGAACCGTGATGTATAAACATGGCATAACTGAGTACCGAGCAGGCATGTAATGATGAGGAAAATAATATGAAATGTTGGTCTTTCGTGCAGTGGTGCATCTATATGTCGGTGGCATATGAATACGAAATAATAGAGTGACGTGTCATATTATCGGTGCAACATGTACATGCGATAACAGTGTCCCGTGTGACAGGATATGTAAGTTATGGTGTCCCGAGCATATGTTTAGTCTACCAAGTCTCTATGTGACAGATGGACGGGCTACCAAGTCTTTATGCAACAGGTAGACGGAAGTATACAATGCGTTGTATGCAAACAACCGTGTCCGGTTTGATAGAACGTGTTCCTCATCTGATTAACTAACCAATCAGTCCGTTGACTACATCAGGTTTTATTATGCCTTAATTGCAAGGATTACACTAATTATCATGATTTACCGATAATCATGTTTTATTCTTAATTAGGCAACCAATCAAGATATTAATCATAATAAATATAATTTATAAAAGGAAAACACTCACAAACTAGCCATAGGGTGGTAGCTCTCTTCTCCATGATCGCAACGGATCCAGAATCGCCCGAATCGGAGTCCGAATGCTCCAGATATCGCCCGAATACTAAAAATAATACAAAAGGGTTAATTATGTAATAACTAAAAAGATTCAGGGGCCTATTGGTAATTTTACAGGGGCCTAAAAGTAATTAATAATGTTACAGGGGCTAAAATGCAATTTTTACCTTAATGGGTCAGGTTTGGGTTACACCCAAAACCCGATTCCGTTGGGTTTTCACCCAACAGAGCCAACAGCAGCAGCGTGCGCTGCTGCTGCCGCCGCCGCGCGCGCGCGCGCCCGCCGCCCGGCCGGCCACCTGGCCGGCGCCGCTGCCTCGCCGGCGCCGGCACTGCTCCGGCGCCCCAGGCCGGGGCTCCACCGTGAAGAGGGGAGGAGAGGAAAAGGGCGGGGCTGTTGCCTCCACCACCCGCGCCTGGCCGGCGGCCGAAGTGGAGCGCCGGGTTGGGGGAGCTCGGGTGGTCCGCCGCGCCGCCAGGCCTGGCCGGCGAGGGACGCCAGCGGCCTGGCCAGCCATGGGTAGCAGAACAGAACAGAGAGAGTGGGGGAGAGAGAAGAGGAGAGAGAGAGAAATTGGAAGGAGAGAGGGTTTTGAAGAGAGAGAGAGTGTGTGTGGGAGAGTGAGAGAGAGAGATTAGGAGAGAGAGGGAGAGAAAGCGGTGGAGAGAACAGTAAGGCGGTGGGGGAAGATGCTGGAAGAAAGGAGAAGAAAAGAAAGAAGAAGAAAGATAAAAAAAATATTATTTTAATATTATTATCTTGGCCAGAAATTTGACCAGCTCCGAACGATTCCCAAAATTACAGAAATAGAGAATAATATTTTGAGACGTAATATGAAAATGGTTTGTAGAAATTCAATCCGGATTGCAAATTAGAAATCCTGGAAGCTGTCGCCGATACGGGCGACACCGGTTTGGCCGGATTTTTGATAAATTCAGAAAAATCCCCAAAAATACCCGAACGTAGATAACACGATTCTAAGACACACAGTGAATGCGGATTCTAAAAATTCTACTCCATTTGTGAAATAAAAATCGGAAGGCCGGTTATCGGTATCGGTCGATACCGACTACGGAGATTTTCCAAAATAATCCAGAAAATCCTGAAAAATCTAAAATATTAGAAAATGATTTGTAAAACTGAAATCGGCTCAATCGGACAACCACGAAGGTCAAATCAATTTTGTACGTCGTATCGCGTACCGATACGGTGATACGTACACTGGGGAGCAGGGGGTAACATTTCTCCCTACCTTACAAAAATTGCATCCTCGCAATTTCCATTCAGGTGTGAGAACACATTTCCAACCCCCAAGCTGAAAGGTTACGGGTCCACGACACTTCCACTACGCACTCTGCTATCTAGAAGGAACCCGGGACGGAGAAGTATTGTAGTGAACGAATACTAACGAATTGAAAGCAATAAGATGCAAGGAAAACGAGAAGGAAATCGGATATTCTGGTTGACAACTGGAAGGAAGGAATACAAACGAGTCAAGAAATGAATTGTCAAGGTCATGGTATTCTTGTACTCGTTGCTGGAATCCCCAAATTCAGATACAGATCAATGAATCTGAATCTGATTGTACTGTTGGTAAGAGCTCGAGGACTGACCCAGGTGGTTACTCACACCAGGTGTGAACCAAAGCTCTGATACCACTTTGTAACGCCCCGAACCCAAGGATACGGAGACGTTATGGCGACTTACATACGCAGGGCAGAAAACCCTCACGTACGTACTAAGCCTCAGTACAATAAATAACCTCCATAATTACCTGGGGTCCAGCATGAGATAAGTACAAGAATACCTGCATGAAGAGGTCAGTGATCATAACAGATATGAAAAATAGGGACAAATAGGATAACAGAAATAAAGCACCAAGATACCTAGGAATAAACCCGATGAGGAAACTCCGATGTGACTCCAAGGCACTCTCGGTACGCGGATCTCCAATCTGGGCACGCAAATCCAGGGTCGTTAGAAAGTGACCTAGTGAGTGGTAAAATGAAGGAGGCAATAATATATAATAGTAATACAAGCACGATACTAATATATAATACATGATGTTGTACTAGTGATACCATATAATAGACATCTCATATGCAGTAAAAAGATATAAACATGTCAGATTTAATACCAGTACTACCTAGCATGTTATTATCGGGTCATGTCTATAGTCGTATCCAGTTTATATAATAAATACTGTTGTCCAGTGAAACATGCTAGTGGTGATGTGATAGCAGTGAACATGCAGCTGGGCATATGCTAACTAACCAGTATACGATGTGGTGCATAGACAGTAATGATGTATGCAAGGTATACAGAAAATAGAATATGTATATATACGCATGAATAGTATGCCACTACAGAAAGTGTAACAAGACATGTAACATAATATTGAATAAATGATCAGGTACAACAATAAGTACAACTATACAATAGTAAACATGTATCAGGCAAGGAACAGTAACAAGTAGTAAACATGTATCAGGCAAGTCATGTCAGAGTCATGTTATTTATACAATAGTAGCCATCAGTACCACCTGATATTTTAATCAATCTCTTCTAGTGTCCCATGTTGGCCCAAAGGCCTATCACTCTAGTTTTGATGATGATCAACTCATGAAGTTATATTTACTAATGATCTTGTGTTTAATTAGTGACAGATTCATTATCAAGATCTTAGTAGGTGTGGAGCTTCAACAAAGGATTTAAAGTCAAGTTGGAAGCTAGCACCGTTGATTCACGAGCCTATGCATCAAGACCACATCTAGAGATGAGCTCGGTGGATTGCATTTGGACCAAGTCAAGAAGATGAGAAGCCTTCAAGTGAAGACTTCAAGAAGATGAAGACTTGGGTCTAGGTATAAGATTTGTGTTTTTGTTTTAGTTAAAAATGTAAAGGATAGATAGTTGGTGGATTGCTCAAGTCTATATCACACACACACTCTTGATAGAACTCTTGATAGAATTGCTTTCATAAAAGAATTTCAGTTTTAGAAAAGACTATTTTTTATTATTATGACAAAATACTATCTTGGATTTTGGTATTTCATAGTTCATATCTTTAAACCAAAATCATGATTAGAGCTTTATGTCAAAAACATAGATATTACTTTATGATTGTGTAGTGGGTCATATCCATACACACCATGCTTTAAATGAACTTAAATATCTTGTTTTTGTATTTTGTGAAGTTATGGAAAAACAAGTTTTAGAAACACATGTTTTTAGAAAAAGACATTTTGATTAAAACTATTTTGTGGATTTACTGAGAATTTATGGGATTTTTATTGAGTGAAAAGACCTTTTTTTCAAATCCCTTAACTGCGCAGACCTGGAACTGGCTGACAGGCCTTTCCGGTCGACCGAGCGGTCGACCGCACCATGGCCGGTCGATCTCACGGTCGACCGACGTGCATAGACTTGTGCATGTCTGGCAGCACAGTGGTACGGTCGACCGGACGGTCGACCGCTCCAGAGAGTTCTGCTCTCTGGAAATCTTCAGCCGACCGGACCGGTCGACCGACAGAGAGTCTGCTCTCTGTTCCAGTGGCGCGGTCGACCGGGCGGTCGACCGATGGCTTCAACGGTCAGAAATATGACCGTTGGCCGGTCGACCGGGTGGTCGACCGACAGTTCTGACAGATCCCAACGGCTAGTTTTCTGGCAGCCTATAAATTGGGGTTTTGTCATTGTTTTCACACAAGATTTTGGAGACTTCTTGAGCCTGTTTTTCTGATACTTTTAGAAGAGTTTTCTCCACAAAATAGAGAGCAAATACTTCCCATCTAAAAGGGAGTTTTTATTAAGAGTGTGTAAAAGTGATCTTTTGAGTTTTTCACCATAGTTCTTTCCTTGCTTTTCTCACACCACACTTGAGCTATCCATTGCTATATATTCCTATAGGTGTGTTGTAGTGAGAGTATCTTTAGGTGATCAAAGTATTGTGATCACCAAAGATCATTTCTTTGTTCTTTGAGGATACGGGCGAGTGTGCTCGTTGGTGGTTGAGTTCGGTTGTGAACTCTTTGGTTTGAGGTGCGGCCTCGGCAAGCTAGAGTGCTTGCGTGTGTACGGGACTTGGGAGTCCGAGGGCTTGTAGGTGTTGCGGCACCGAGGAGAGATCCATTGGGATCTTGCATAGTGGAAAACCTTCGTGTGTCGAAGGCGGGGATGTAGAGCAAGTGTGCTCGAACCTCGAAACAAACCCTTTGTGTTTGCGATTGCTTACTCTATCTCTCTCTCTCTTTGTCTCATTTATATTTTGCATTTAATAATTGTCTTTATCATTTACTTGCTAGATATATTTCCCTTGTGCTTAAAATTGATATACTTGCTTGGGATTGCTTGTTAACACTAGTATTCAACCAAGAGAGCCAACGCGGCACCTCAACCCATTCAAGGGGAATCTATAGGAGCTTGTCCAGAGCCCTGCAAAGGGAATTCGGCAACACTCTTGTGTTATACATAAGTGTTTAATTAAAAGAAGTTTAATTTGGTCATCTTAGTTTTTAATTCCGCATCATTTGTTCATTAAGTGACCATTAGATTAGCCAACACCTATTCACCCCCCCTCTAGGTGTTATTTCATCCCATACCACTGGCAGTTCATACTGGAGCCCGCACTCCAGTCGAACCCTATCCGGACATGGCCTACGGGTACCATAATCCAAACGAGATAGTGATCAAATAACAAGTGTTCCTGATGTCACTATTGTTAGGTTATCATGCACTGGGTCTGAATAGTCAGTGCACTGAGGATGCCTCCATCATGCCGATACCCCGCGATGTGGGATTCTAGAGGTGGCCCCCACGGATTCAAGAGGTTGCCCCCACCATGTCTGTAGTGTGACACTTTATTCCGTGTGGCACTTAGTTCCACACACCATGTGCCGGACGCCAGCATGACAGTGCGTATAATGGGAATACCATGTATAACAAGAATACTGAGTCTGGTCAGTAACAATATCAATAACAAGAGCACTGGAGACATCCTTGTCACCCAACACCAGATGGAGGTGAGGATTCTAGAGGTGGCCCCCACCACGTATAGGTGTGATGTGGCACTTTGCTCCGTGTGGCACTTAGTTCCACACAAGTTCCGCCGGACGCTGGCGTGACTGTGCTAATAACTGGTATACCAGAAGATAAGTATGAACTACATAATATATCAAGTACTAGAACAGTACATGGCAGCATGATAACGGGAAAACAGGAAACAGTAGCTGTGAGATGCCACGCATCGCATATCAACAGATCATATATCCAGTAACGAGGATAACAATATCAGTAACGGGAACATGTATCCAGTAACGGAAGTGACTATATCAGTAACAGGAAAACAATCATACGACAAGAATACAGTAATATGGAACAATACGACATGTAACATGAATAGGGATCCATATGACAAGAATATAAACACAAGCCATGCATGTATACTGGTGAATATATATGTGTTTCATGAACATGAAATACTAGTTTCTTCATGAACATGCAATACTAGTGTCAAGTGGAACCGTGATGTGTAAACATGGCATAACTGAGTACCGAGCAGGCATGTAATGATGAGGAAAATAATATGAAATGTTGGTCTTTCGTGCAGTGGTGCATCTATATGTCGGTGGCATATGAATACGAAATAATAGAGTGACGTGTCATAGTATCGGTGCAACATGTACATGCGATAACAGTGTCCCGTGTGACAGGATATGTAAGTCATGGTGTCCCGAGCATATGTTTAGTCTACCAAGTCTCTATGTGACAGATGGACGGGCTACCAAGTCTTTATGCAACAGATAGACGGAAGTATACAATGCGTTGTATGCAAACAACTGTGTCCGGTGTGATAGAACGTGTTCCTTATCTCATTAACTAACCAATCAGTCTGTGGACTACATCGGGTTTTATTATGCCTTAATTGCAAGGATTACACTAATTATCATTATTTACCGATAATCATGTTTTATTTTTAATTAGGCAACCAATCAAGATATTAATCATAATAAAATATAATTTATAAAAGGAAAACACTCACAAACTAGCCATAGGGTGGTAGCTCTCTTCTCCACGATCGCAACGGATCTAGAATCGCCCGAATCGGAGTCCGAATGCTCCAGATATCGTCCGAATACTAAAAATAATACAAAAGGGTTAATTATGTAATAACTAAAAAGATTCAGGGTGCTATTGGTAATTTTACAGGTGCCTAAAAGTAATTAATAATGTTACAGGGGCTAAAATGCAATTTTTACCTTAACGGGTCGGGTTTGGGTGTAAACGGGTCGGGTTTGGGTTACACCCAAACCCGAACCCGTTGGATTTTCACCCAACAGAGCCAACAGCAGCAGCAGCGTGCGCTGCTGCTGCCGCCGCCCGCGCGCGCCCGCCGCCCAGCGCGGCGACCTGGCCGGCGCCGCTGCCCCGCCGGCACCGGCGCTGCTCCGGCGCCCCTGGCCGGGGCTCCACCGCGAAGAGGGGAGGAGAGGAAGAGGGCGTGGGTAGTGCCTCCACCACCCGCGCCTGGCCGGCGGCCGAAGGGGAGCGTCGGGTTGGGGGATCTCGGGTGGTCCGCCGCGCCGCCAGGCCTGGACGGCGAGGGACGCCGGCGGCCTGGCCGGCCATGGGTAGCAGAACAGAACAGAGAGAGTGGGGGAGAGAGAAGAGGAGAGAGAGAGAAATTGGGAGGAGAGAGAGGGTTTTGAAGAGAGGAGGGTTTTGAAGAGAGAGAGTGTGTGGGAGAGTGAGAGAGAGAGATTAGGAGAGAGAGGGAGATTTAAAGAAGAGGGAGAGAAGGCGGTGGAGAGAACAGTAAGGCGGTGGGGAAGATGCTGGAAGAAAGGAGAAGAAAAGAAAGAAGAAGAAAGATAAAAAAAAATATTATTTTAATATTATTATCTTGGCCCGAAATTTGACCAGCTCCAAACGATTCCCGAAAATTACAAAAAATAGAGAATAATATCTTGAGACGTAATATGAAAACGGTTTATAGAAATTCAATCCGAATTGCAAATTAAAAATCCTGGAAGCTGTCGCCGATACGGGCGACACCGGTTTGGCCAGATTTTTGATAAATTCAGAAAAATCCCCAAAATACTCGAACATAGATAACACGATTCTAAGACACACGGTGAAAGCGGATTCAAAAAATTCTACTCCATTTATGAAATAAAAATCGGAAGGCCGGTTATCGGTATCGGTCGATACCGACTACGGAGATTTTCCAAAATAATCCAGAAAATCCTGAAAAATCTAAAATATTAGAAAATGATTTGTAAAACTGAAATCGGCTCAATCGGACAACCACGGAGGTCAAATCAATTTTGTACGTCTTATCGCGTACCGATACGGTGATACGTACACCGGGGAGCAGGGGTTACATATATTCATCCTATAGGAGTGTTATTGTGAGAGTGTTTATTGGTGATCAAAGTGTTTAGATAACCAAGAGTTATTTCTTTTTTTTGGAGAATGTAAATTTTATATATCTAAACTGTGTATACATACAAAAGTCCAAGAAACGTTCTTGGACAACAAAACAGCAAAGGACCTATGCTTCAAACCTGACAGAAAACTGCCTTCAAAAGACCCCAGAAACCATCTTCCTAATCTATTTTGTAACCTGGAATGGCAGAATTGTGCTGCCCACTTTGGCAGCACAGTTCTGTCAGCCCAACAGTTCAGGCATACCAGAACTGCAGCAATAAGCTGCAGTTCTGGATAGAACTGAGCACAACCCCCCAATTTCCAGAACAGAACTGACCTGCAAACAGCATCAGGCAGTCAGTTCTGGCTGCCAAAGGGTAGCAGCCAGAACCAGTTCTGGCAGCAAAAATGCACAGCCAGAACAGTGTCCATGGCTGTGCATGAATATCAGTATGACAGAAAAAACTGCCCCCAAAACTATACATTGGGCAGTTAAAGTAGATCCTATACAGACAAAACAAGACACCCAAAATACAGTTAAAACTCCTCAGTGACAACCAAAATACAGACAAACAAGACAACCGAAACAAGACTAAGAGCTCTTTCTTTTTTTGGAGAATGCATAGTGAGGACAATCCGAGTAGGAGCTATAGTTCCACGCCATACTGTGGACCCAAAGAATATATAGTCCTGCACACATGTAATTTGATCCTGAACACGATCCCTTCCACGTCCAAAGCATGGCCCTCAAAAATCCGGCGATTGCGGGCATTCCAAATGTGATAGACCGTACAAGCCAGGGCAGTGCGCTTAGCCTTAGCGTTGCACCCCGACCCCCTGGACTCCTTCTTGATCCACTTCAGCGCACTGTAAATGGTCGACATTGCCCTAGATATATTCAACCATGCCTTAATGCTAGTCCAGATTGACGAAGAGAAGTCACACTGAAAGAACAAATGTGCCGCAGACTCCCTGTTGCCCACACAAAGTACACAGTGTTCCTCCATCTGAAGAAACGATAGCCTATCCTTAGTTGGCAATCTTCGTCTCGCCGCCAGCCACAACGTGACTGCATGCTTCGGCGTAACCCAAGAATTCCATACCGTCCCAGGCCAAATAAGCTTGGGACCTTTCTTTCGAAAGTAATCATACCCCCTCGAGATAACCATCCTCTCACCCTCGGCCCAAGAGGACAGCCTCACTTTCGCCGCTTCGACAGAGCCTTCTAACCGGATCATGCAATCACGTATGCCAATAAGCCTCTTGATTAAAGGCGAGTCCTCTCTTGTAAAGTTCCAACCCCAAGGCGTGCCATCCCCTCTACCAAGAGTTATTTCTTGTACTTTGAGGAGGCGGACGCGTGTGTTCGCGGTGTTTCGAGTTCGCGTGTGAACTCGGTGTTTGAGGTGCGGCCTCGGCGAGCTAGTGGGCTTGCGGTGTGTTCTTGCGGGAACAAGAGAGGGACTAGAAAGTCCAAAGAGCTTGTAGGTGTTGCGGCACCAACTGATCCGGTGGGATCGATTTTAGTGAAAATCCTTCATAGTGTTGAAGGTCGGGACGTAGAGCAAGTATGCTCGAACCTCGAAACAAATCTCCCGTGTTGGCGATTGCTCTCTCTATCTCTTTGTCTTTATATCTTGCATGCTTATATTGCTTTCATCTTTATATGCTTGATATACATTGTGTGCTTAATTGTTATATGCTTGGGGCTTGTTTGCTAACACTCGTATTTAACCAAGAGAGCCAACGCGGCACCTCAACTCTTATTTAGAGGAATCTTGAGGGGTTAGTCCAGAGCCCTTTACGGGGAATCTGGCTACACTCTTGTGTTATACATGATGTTTAGTTTAAGAATTTTTAGTTTAGTGTAATAAGTTTTTAATTCCGCATTAATTGCCAATTAGATTAGCCATCACCTATTCACCCCCTCTAGGTGATTACATATCATGCAAGGATGAAGCACATTGATGTCAGGTTCCACCTTGTTCGGGAGATTCTTGAGGAGGGTGATATTGAGTTAGAAAAGATTTACACGAAGGGGAACCCCGCCGATATGCTTACCAAGGTTATTCCAAGAGTGAAGTTTGCATACTTTAAGGAGTTACTCCATCTTGAGCTCGATAGAGCTTGTTTAAATGAACTACGGGTGGCTTGATCCCTCAGGGAGGGGGTACATAAGCAACCACATTGGTGCAACCCAATTGAATCGACATGGTGCTATGTTGTGCTCGACTCATATTTGAGAAAACTTCATCGAGGTGGATAATTGTGGAGAGAGGATGTAAAATCTTAATTGCAGAGTTTTTTAACTCATCAGAGAAGATAGCGCAGATTTCAGAATTCAACAGTGTATTGTAGAAGACCAGACGCAACTGAAAACAGTGGGACGGTTGATCAGGGGAAAACCGCGCACAAAAGTGTATGTTTTGAACTTAAGATTTAAAGTGTGTGTGCTTTGACTTTCCCGATACTTCCGTTATAGCATAGAGGATGAGTCCAATCCACAAGGACGGAAGGCGATAGAAGCTTACATGGTATGTTCACATGTACGTTAATGGTTCTTCAATGTTTGAAAGAATGAAAATAAAAGAAAACAAAGAATGAAAAGAGAAGTATGGTGAAAACAAAGAAGTGAGAAACATAGAAAAGAATGTATTTGTGGTTTTTGATATTTCTAAAATAAAGTGAAAAAGAAAGAAAACTTACGGTTATTAACTACTAATGACTCCACCAACACGCTAACCTCTTAGTGATAATTGCCTCACATGTATCATTGGCCATCACTAGTCCTTAGTTCAAGAGGATTACAAAGCATGGCTCATATGTAACTCATCACATCCCAACTCAATAAAACAAGTGCAAGTTACACTTAAACTATCAAAACTAAAAGTTGAAATCACCTAGAGGGGGGGGTGAATAGGTGATGATGCTAATCAATGGAACTAAATGCGGAATTAAAAATCTAAATGCAATACACTCAAGTGTGATCAACAAATGATGCACACACAACCAAGCCAAGCAAATATGAATGAGCAATATATGATGCAAGGCACAAATTAAAGAGAGAGTTAGAGAGAGTCAATCGATCAAACGCAAACACCAAGATATGTTCTCGAGGTTCGAGCACCCAGCTCTACATCCCCGCCATCCCCAGATGGATTCTAACTCCTCTCACTATCACAAAGAAAGTTACAAGGACCACAACCTCCTCTTGAGGCAAAGGCACAAAGCCACACAAAGTAAAGGATTACAACTTAGTGGTATACAACAACAACCACAAAACAAAGCTCTTGCTACTTGGTGGTTTAAAACAACAACCACAAATAATCTCTTTTTCTCTCACACAAAGCCTATAGACAATATAGTAGATTGTAGCTCAAGTGTGGAGAAAACCAAGGGATTTGAAACTAACAACACAAAGAAAAATCTTTGGGAAATAAGTGAAATTAAGATATAGAGATTCAATCCAAAAGCTTTTCCCAAAATCCCTTTTCTTTGGTTTTTCAAACCCTAATCAAAAACACAAAATATTTCTCTTTAAATTCAAAAACCAATTTTGATTGCAGCACAAACTCCAGAGAGATATGAAATATTTGCTCAAAAACTTTTGAAGAAAATAAAACTCTTTTGAATTTTCTAGCAATCAATAAACCTCTTCTTAATTCCTTGTGATAATCTCTCCCCAATCACCCCTATTTATAGGAGAGGGATAGGTTAAGAGATAAAATACACTTAAGGTTAATTAAGTAATATTAGATCAGAGATAAAACCCAATTTCAAATTTTAAACACAAAAGACAAAATAAATCAGCATTTAAAAATCTGCCCGTTACTGTTCAAACGGACAGATCGGTCGACTGGCCCGGTCGACCGATAGTTCAAAAATCCGACCGTTATGAACTATCGGTCGACTGATCCAGTCGACTGATCCCTGACTGAGACTAAAGAAAATATTCCGGTCGACTGTCGGTAGACAGCCGGTCGACCGACAGACATGCACACGGATACGTGCATTCTGCCAGGACCTCGGTCGACTGGTCCGGTCGACCGGACCAGTCTGACACAGACTCGGTCGACTGTCGGTAGACTGCCGGTCGACCGGTTCTCGTCAGAAAACCAAATAAACAATATTTTAATAAATCCCATAAAATCTCTAAAAATCCACAAAAATAGTTTTGTCATTTTATATTGAAATATGAACTTGTGTTAAAAATCTCAACACAAATTTCAAACATATATGACTATTTTTGTGTCAAAGACATTTTGCGAAAAACCAAAACATGTATTTTCTAAAGCTAGGATTTTGAATAGAAAATACATATTGTCTAAAACTCATCCAAATACAAAAATATGATATTTAAACACTTTGAAGCAAGATGTATATGAATAGAAATTCAATATACAAGAAACAAATATATATCATGATTTTTGTCATTAAGTCCAAAATAATGTTTTGATAAAAATACCAAAACATAAAACTCATAAGTAGACTATCAAACTAAGTTTGTTTAAGCAATAGAAGCAAGCATGTATATAGAACAAATCATATATACATTAAACCATGTAAACTTGTTTTGATATTAAAATCTATTCATGAAAACCAAGATCGGTTAAACCAAAAACCGAAAACCAATATTCAAAACGTGAAACAAGTGTGTTGTGAACTTGAGCTTATCATACTATACTAATCTTTACAATTAAGACCTAAACCCAAACTTATGGATTCCTAAGTCTTCTTGTAGAGCGCAATCTCCAAGTTGACTCGATCCAAAAACTTGATTCGCCAAGCTCGACTCCAATGAGTGCTAGATGTCAACTTTGATGCTAAAGCTCTTGAATCAACATGTGAATGCTTCCAAATCATCTTGTTGAAGCAAATCACCTACTAAAATCTTGATTAATGATCTGAGACTAAAACACAAGATTATTAGTACACATAACTACATGAGTTAATCATCATCAAAACTAGAGTGGAAGGCCTTTGGGCCAACAATCTCCCCCTTTTTGATGATGACAAAACTCATGGAGTTATATATGCATGGATTAAAGTTAAGCTTCAAAGAAGCTCCCCCTTAACTCATGCATAAACACAAATAATAAAATATGACATAAAGCTCATAAATATGTATGCATCAATATGCATAAAACCATGAAAACATGCTTTTGATACTAATGAAACAATGCAAAACATTATCAAAACATGCTCTTGATACTAATTGCATAAAACAAGTCATTTACTAAAACATGCTCTTGATACCAATTAAAACTATTACCACAATTAAAATTATTACCAATAAAACTACTCTTGATACCAATAAAACTTATAATCACTTGATATTAAAAATAAACATAAAACTTGTTGATACCAAATGAAATAATAATGCCCAACAATACCAAATGAAATAATAATGCCCAACAATACCAAAACTTATGCATTCAAATCATGCATATAAACTCAAATTCTTCTCCCCCTTTTTGTCAATCATCAACAAAGGGGTAAATGAAAACAAACTTTTAAGATGCAAATTGCAAATTCTTCTCCCCTTTTTCAAAGAGTGAAAACAAAGTCAATATGATACCAATTTTTAAAACATGTAGCAATGAAATGCATTAGGATACCAATAATTGAAAATAACAAACATTAAGGAATGCCCAAAACCAATCAAGGCATTGAAAACAAATCATTATCTTGATACCAATTGAAATTAAAACAATTGAAATCAAAACATATTGATACCAATTTTAAGTAAGCACATAATATCTTGATACCAAAGAATATATTTATCTTTAAAACACATGATACCAATTACAATAATATTCCAATCAAAAAGTTAGGGAGTGGGAAACAAAAGCAATGGTAAACCAACTACCAATTGAAATATGAAATCAATTGAAAGGTAAAATACCAATTGAAAAGTAAAATACGAGTTTTCTCCCCCTTTATGAAATACCAAAAGAATATGTGCATAAGCTTGAAATATGATACCAATTGAAGATTAAATCAATTGAAACAAGATATTCATTGAAAACTCAAGCCTAACATAATCAAAATTTGTGCTCTAAAACATAGGAATGTAGTAGGCACATGAAGAATCATCTATATATGTATGTTAGAAATAGATACCAATTGAAATTGATACTATATGAAGTGTAAGCATACATATATAAAACAAACACATATGAGTATAAAAAAAATATGTCATATTGATACCAATTGAAAGAACTCAATGATACCAATTGAAATAACAAAATAAGGTCAAGTGTATAACTCATATCAACTACCACCCACCAAGATAAGTTTTAAATGATTTTCAAGATGAAACATACTTGATCATGGTCTCCCATCCAACCGCCCATAGATGGTAGGGGTTTTCAAAAATAGATTTGAACAATATAGTATGTTTGAAAATCACTACCTCATGAAGAATATCACAACTAGTTATGTAAGTCAACTAGTACGAAATCCTTCAGGATAAAATAAATAGATTTTTCATAAAACATGAAAATCACAAGATCACTAAACACTCAAAAACCATCCACATGGCTATTACACTAAACACTATGTATAATACCAAAGTGTAGCCGAATTCCCCGTGAAGGGCTCTGGACTACCCCTCTAGATTCCCCGTAAATAAGGGTTGAGGTGCCGCGTTGGCTCTCTTGGTTGAATACATGTGTTAGCAAATAATCCCAATAATATATGTACTCATGAAAACTAAATCATGATACTAATTTGAAAATTTAAATCATGGGAAAACATTAAGCAAGTTGAGTGTACAAGAGTTGTGAAAATCATATCATCATGAAAATTGACAATTAAGCTCAATATGAAAATCATCAAGATATGAAACATAAATGAATCATGAAATCTATGAAAGTTCATCTAGGATGTTAAATCATCATAAATCATGAAAATTACAATCAAACATGGAAATCATCACAATGATCTAAACTTCAAAGCATATGTATGTCAAGTACAAACTAAAGTATACATACATATCCTAAACATGAAGAGTCCACAAAAGAGTATGCATGAAAGCACGTGGCTCAAGGATGTATATGTATAAATGATAGTTTAGACATAATGGACATATACATGAAGTCAATCAAAACATGTGAATACAAGTCAAATTCATGAATCATCAAAACTAGACTATACTAGTACATCAAATGAATACAAATGAGCATTCAAGCACAAACATATATAAGGGTTTATTTGTAGCTCATTAGTTGCACAAGTATTAATTCTAGTCTTAATGAAAACAATCATTCAAGCAAGTAGTCAATACATGAAGCACAAAAATGAATCAACAATCATCATGATAAAATAATCATGATAATCAAAAACATGGAATATCAAAACAATTACTAAAATCCATATGATTTTTATGACAAGATCATGTGTATTAGATCTATGATTAACAAGATAGCTAAAACAAAAGAGAACACAAAATATGGGTCCATATTAAACATGGGTGTCTCAAGAACTAATCATGTAAAGCATAGTTCTAATTAACATGGTAATTATCATACTAATAATGAAACTACAAACATGCTATAAATGAATGAACATGAAAACATATGGGAGTTAGAGAATGATACCAAAACCGATGAAGGTGCATCTCTATATCTCCAAACCGCGGTGGTCCTCCCACCAAATCTCCTTGAGAGTGAAGCATCCAAATGGTTCTCATTTTAGCTTAGAACGCATCCACCTCAAGGCGCCAATACCCTCACGTGATGCGAGAGCCTCCACCTACATCAAACATCAAAGTGGTGGATCTTGGTACCCATTTTCTTGTGGGTCCATAGGGGTTAGTATCTTTCCTAACCCAAACAAGATTAGTTGCTAAATTTTCAAAATGTATTCTATCATAGCAAAATCTAGCAAGATGGCCTTTTCGACCACAATGTGTACATGTGTACACGTGAGCATACATATGATGATGGTGATCATGAGAGGCATGTGTATGCATAGATGAGTGTGCATGCAAGGTTGGAACTTGTTTCTTGCGAACCAAGGTTTCCAAACGTGAGTGATTCATGGCACAATGGCTCAAAGTGGAGCCCAAATAATCAACACTTTTCTTCAAATTGTTTATATCAATTTCTATGCTAGAAGACAAAGTGGAGCATGCAATTGGTGTGCTAGAACAAGAAGCAATATTATCATGGCACACATGCAAATCAATATCATTTTGCAAAGATTTATTTTTAATCAAAACCAAATCCAATTCTTTAGTGATAGAATCAATTTTATTTTTCAAAGTAAGATTTTCTTTGAAAACAAGATCCAATCTAGAAGACAAAACCTCATTGTGCTCAACAATATCATCACAATCATTTTTATTTTTCAAATCTTCAATTTCTTTTAAAGCAATGTCTAGTTGAGATTGTAGTGAGTCACGTTCACTAGTAATCTCTTCCTTCTCTTGCAAAACCGATTCAAAAGTTGAACATAAATCCTTCATTTCTCCTTTTAAATCAAAATGTTTCTTTTTCAAAATCTCATGTTTTTCCATAAAGCTTTCAAGTTTAGAGGCAAGTTCAACATTCAAATTTTGAACTTCACAACAACCATGGCAAAAAGAAGTAGAGCTATCATCAAGAGGGGAATCTAAATGTACCTCATGAGAGTTATTCCCATATGCCATAAAACCTCGCTCTTCGGAAGTTTCTCTCTTAGATCTCCTTATCTTGTTGATGATCACGGGTAGCTCCGGAGATGATAATATGCTCCAAACTGCAAAAGCCGAATCATATTTAGCCAAAATAGGAAAAAGATGTTCATTTAAAGATGCTAGAAGTGTCCTAAGGGCTAATGCATTGGCCTTCTTATGCTTACTAGTATTTGGGAGGTCTTCTATAGTGATAGCTTGATAAACTAGATGACCTAGATTCTTTAAATGCCTAGTCATGTCTACCTTCCATGCATCAAGTCTAAAATGATCAAACATAGGAGGGTTAGCCATAAGTGCAAACTAATATGAGTGCAAAATGAAATGCAAATGAAGATTAGCAAACCAAGATCTATTACTCCTAGGTTGTTAAACCAAAATATCAGGAGCACTAGCTCTGATACCAATTGAAATCACCTAGAGGGGGGGTGAATAGGTGATGATGCTAATCAATGGAACTAAATGCGGAATTAAAAATCTAAATGCAATACACTCAAGTGTGATCAACAAATGATGCACACACAACCAAGCCAAGCAAATATGAATGAGCAATATATGATGCAAGGCACAAATTAAAGAGAGAGTTAGAGAGAGCCAATCGATCAAACGCAAACACCAAGATATGTTCTCGAGGTTCGAGCACCCAGCTCTACATCCCCGCCATCCCCAGATGGATTCTAACTCCTCTCACTATCACAAAGAAAGTTACAAGGACCACAACCTCCTCTTGAGGCAAAGGCACAAAGCCACACAAAGTAAAGGATTACAACTTAGTGGTATACAACAACAACCACAAAACAAAGCTCTTGCTACTTGGTGGTTTAAAACAACAACCACAAATAATCTCTTTTTCTCTCACACAAAGCCTATAGACAATATAGTAGATTGTAGCTCAAGTGTGGAGAAAACCAAGGGATTTGAAACCAGCAACACAATGAAAAATCTTTGGGAAATAAGTGAAATTAAGATATAGAGATTCAATCCAAAAGCTTTTCCCAAAATCCCTTTTCTTTGGTTTTTCAAACCCTAATCAAAAACACAAAAGATATTTCTCTTTGAATTCAAAAACCAATTTGATTGCAGCACAAACTCCAGAGAGATATGAAATATTTGCTCAAAAACTTTTGAAGAAAATAAAACTCTTTTGAATTTTCTAGCAATCAATAAACCTCTTCTTAATTCCTTGTGATAATCTCTCCCCAATCACCCCTATTTATAGGAGAGGGATAGGTTAAGAGATAAAATACACTTAAGGTTAATTAAGTAATATTAGATCAGAGATAAAACCCAATTTCAAATTTTAAACACAAAAGACAAAATAAATCAGCATTTAAAAATCTGCCCGTTACTGTTCAAACGGACAGATCGGTCGACTGGCCCGGTCGACCGATAGTTCAAAAATCCGACCGTTATGAACTATCGGTCGACTGATCCAGTCGACTGATCCCTGACTGAGACTAAAGAAAATATTCCGGTCGACTGTCGGTAGACAGCCGGTCGACCGACAGACATGCACACGGATACGTGCATTCTGCCAGGACCTCGGTCGACTGGTCCGGTCGACCGGACCAGTCTGACACAGACTCGGTCGACTGTCGGTAGACTGCCGGTCGACCGGTTCTGGTCAGAAAACCAAATAAACAATATTTTAATAAATCCCATAAAATCTCTAAAAATCCACAAAAATAGTTTTGTCATTTTATATTGAAATATGAACTTGTGTTAAAAATCTCAACACAAATTTCAAACATATATGACTATTTTTGTGTCAAAGACATTTTGCGAAAAACCAAAACATGTATTTTCTAAAGCTAGGATTTTGAATAGAAAATACATATTGTCTAAAACTCATCCAAATACAAAAATATGATATTTAAACACTTTGAAGCAAGATGTATATGAATAGAAATTCAATATACAAGAAACAAATATATATCATGATTTTTGTCATTAAGTCCAAAATAATGTTTTGATAAAAATACCAAAACATAAAACTCATGAAGTAGACTATCAAACTAAGTTTGTTTAAGCAATAGAAGCAAGCATGTATATAGAACAAATCATATATACATTAAACCATGTAAACTTGTTTTGATATTAAAATCTATTCATGAAAACCAAGATCGGTTAAACCAAAAATCGAAAACCAATATTCAAAACGTGAAACAAGTGTGTTGTGAACTTGAGCTTATCATACTATACTAATCTTTACAATTAAGACCTAAACCCAAACTTATGGATACCTAAGTCTTCTTGTAGAGCGCAATCTCCAAGTTGACTCGATCCAAAAACTTGATTCGCCAAGCTCGACTCCAATGAGTGCTAGATGTCAACTTTGATGCTAAAGCTCTTGAATCAACATGTGAATGCTTCCAAATCATCTTGTTGAAGCAAATCACCTACTAAAATCTTGATTAATGATCTGAGACTAAAACACAAGATTATTAGTACACATAACTACATGAGTTAATCATCATCAAAACTAGAGTGGAAGGCCTTTGGGCCAACAAAAGTAAGCATGGAGTAAAGTAATGTTAGCTTGTTAGTAGTTAGGAAGTTAGAGTGTTAGATCCATCATCATGAGCCATCAATGGCTCTTACAAGAGCAAGGTCAAGTAGAGACTATTAGATTCATGTGGATTATCAAATAAGAAGTTAGACTAGTTGGTGGTTAGTAGTTAGTTGTCATGAGAGAAAAGATTAGCTAAACATGTAAAAGAAGTTAGATAGAAAACAAAGAGAGGTAAAGAGAGCACCTTTCATAGCTTGTCACCTTATATTATAAGCACTCTTGCATTTCACTTATGTATCACTCTTTCTCCTAATATAAGATGTAAAATAAATGAAAAATACAAAGAGGAAGAAGAAGATCTAACCTAACCTAAACTAAACTAAACTACAACATGAAATGAAAACTACCCTAAAACTCTGCATATGTTCAACTCTGGAACCTATGGGGTATTTATAGCCACCAGGGAAGAGGGCCAGGGGGACAACCTCTGGCCCAAAACGCGGCCGCGGCCATGTGATGGCCGCACGCGCGACGCTTCGAGCCACGCGTTGTCCCGTCTGTCCCCTGTTAGTTTCTGGTCCCGATTTCTGATTTGCAGCCCCTGGTTTTGACAGAATCAGCCTCCTAGGTCAATGGCTATCTTAATAGGCCTTTAATTACAAATTAAATGGTGATTTAGGGTCTTTGTCTTTATTGCACACCATGGACCTAGATTCAAGCAAGCAAAGCTTTATTAGCAGATTTTATACCAAATAAATATGCAGATGTGATAAAAATTATGTAAAATTAGGGACTAATCACACCCACACTTATCTTTTTGCTCGTCCTGAGCAAAACAAAAGAAAGAAAATTATTACACCACTTTTGCAGGTGATGCGATTGCACTGAGCATTTACAATAAGTCGTTAAACCTCTATGTTTTCCCTAGAGGAGGAGTTTTGTCTCCTGAGATTTTCAGCGGATTACACCCATAAAATCCATAAAAGAAAGAAATCAAATGTTAGTATTTTTGAAAACACATTTTGAAAAGAGAGAAAAGTGTTGAAGTATTTATGTGAAAATATAAGTGATCTAAGGTCAGAGGTTAATCATAAATTGTTCTTTCTTAAACTAAGTCAAAATGTAAAAAATCTTGTTATAAATAAAATGTAAGAATTTAAAATTGAATTGACTCTTTGACCTTTCATAAAACTCTTAGAAAATATGCACTTTGTGGACTGTGAAGATTTTAAGGATATCGACTCGAACTTTCATGCCATTTATTTATATTATTATATATATAATTCTTTTTCTTTTTCTTTCCTTAGTTTTCTTAGGCTTTCTTATTTACCCGGGTAGCGAGCCTTTAGTCGGTGACTACCAAACTAGATGATCTTTGGGCACCAAATGAGAAAACATCCCTCAAACTTAAGGACTCGAGTAAAAAAGGTCACAAAACTAAAGGAGATTATTTATTTTTTTATCCACCATTTTAGGTGTGAATAATCATGCTTCCTGAGGCGTAATTATCCAACTTCAATAAGTGGTTTTTATTATAATAATAATAATTTTTTTATGGCATTTTCAGTCTTTGTTTCAATCCCAAAAATTATGTAAGCGTGGAGTGTATAAATCTAAGGCAAAAAATTCAAGATCAAATTATCTTTTCAATTTTACTTTCTTATACTAAAATTTAAATAAGATCTATTATTTTGACTCAGTTTAAAATTTCATAATTCTAGGTCTTCCTAATTCTTAAGATAATCTTAATTTTCTTAAAATAAATCAAAACTATTTATCTTGTTTCAAAATGTTTTGTAAAAAGAAAAGAAAAGAGTTTTTATATAAAAGAATTTTTTATTTTTATTTTTATTTTTTATTAAAAAGAAGTGTAAAAGAAAGAAAATGTAAAACTAATTATGTTAGTAAATCCTCCCCCACACTTATCTCATGCATTGTCCTCAATGCATCGTGAATGTGTATAGACATGAAACAAATGGAGAGGGAAGGAAGATTACCTCATGATGGTGGCTCCAGTGGTGGTCTGACTAGGCCTAGCGTTGCTACCCAATCAAGATATCGTAGATCTTCCAGAAACCCACTGATGACCTCTCTAATATGACCCAATAAAAGAATGATGGCCTGAATGGTCTTATTTAAAAATTTATTCCCATCTAATTTTCAAATTTCAAAAATAATTACTGAGTCATTTTTGTCAACATTCTTGTCCAAGAATGAAGTGTGATTTTGAAAGACAATGGATTTGGACTCAAATGGAACAGGAGTAAAAATCGATACCGACTCGGGAAGTTGACTCGGATCAAGTCGAGAGTCAACAAAGAGAGTTGAAATTGATTCAAAAATAGGGTCCAAATCAAAGAATTGATAATCATACACTTCCCCATGAATGAAGTATGATCATAAGAGATTGGTGATTCCATTTCACGGTATACTGGTATAGAATTCAATATTGACTCAGAATAGAGAAAAAATCTAGTAAAGATATCGGAGCCAATTTGAGGTTCAGGATCACTTTCAAGCTCAACTTCAATTTCGGAAAAAGGATAACTTGCCAAAATGTCAAGGATGTGATGTTGGCAAGTTCAGGTTGGTATGATGAAATTGAAGCTGGATTTTCAAAATGACATGATTCTTGGGTCCAATCGCAAAGTTAGGGATATAAGGATTGGTCAAAGATTTACAAGAAAGACTTTCCTCGCTCTCATTGATCAATTCGCTCATAAGTGAGTCTAACCTACTGATAGGCCGTGTAATAGAATTTAGATTCAGAATCATGTCTTCCATACTCTTTGCAATTAGTTCTTGAAAAAATGAGTATGGAAGTTAATTTTGAAAATTGCGGTGAATTTGTGAGTCCATTAGATTTTGATCGAACTGATGCAACGGTTCCATACTCAAGTCCAGTATTGATGGTTGTTCATTTTGGATTGGTGAGACTGGAAAAGATGAGTAGGACTCTTGAAATTTTGGTTGAGAAGATGAGTCCAACATGTTTTGCATTCTTTCACAAAAGACTTCCAAACGCTTTTCTAGCTCAAATTCTTCTTCAATTGGAGGCTCTAGAAAAGGGGTCTGTGGAGTTTGATGTGGGAAGGATTGTAAATTAATTAAATTTTGAACTTGTTGTAGGGACTCTTCCATACTCCTTTCCAAATCAGATTTTTCTTCGGTTGGTGGAACAGGAAAAGAAGTATATGAACAAAAATCGGGGAATGAACTTTGTGAAAATGATGGACAAGGCGGTTGAAATTTTGACTCGGGGAAGGTGAATCCCCATGGACTCTGTAAAGAGTAAAAATTATTTTGAAAATCTTGGTCATAGGATTGGAGATATGGGTCATATTTAGTCGGATAATCCTAATTCGGCATATATTGTTGGTTCATGTTGTACATAGCCGAGTTGGAATTATCCGAGTCAAATGAGGTCGGAGTGAAATTTGGATTCATGTTATGATTGAAAGAATTATTGTTGTTAAAATCTATTTCAAATATACACAAAAGAAAACAAACAAACAAAGAAAATGAAAAAGAAAACAAGCCAATGCTAGGGTAGACTTAGACCTAGACGACTCTTAACTAGTTAGACTGTCCACGTGGGATGTATTGTCAGAATCTGACATGAGTTAATCAGCCAAGTAGGGACAAGATCGGTGGGAGGTATCTGTGCCGGAGCAACGGGCCTAATTATGTCAAACCACTGTTTTTCGAGGTTTCGTCTCTCAATCCCTAACCTTAGACACCGATTTAGTAAGAGTCAAATTCTAACAACTTTCCCTTTAAGTCAATCTCCTAAATGAGTCTGAGATGTCCCTAGGGACCAACGTCTAGCAATTTTTATTAGGCTTGGGTTGTGTGAGTGGGGAGGTGATTTTTGGGTTAAGGGAGGATAATGACTTTCCCACTTTATGTTGTTTTGAGTTTTACCCTTAAGTTAAATTTGTGCAAGTGTGCAATTAGATAAGAATGAACACAAAAAAGTGATTAAAACACTGAAATGTTTGTCCTAACTATATGCAAAGCAATATGTATACCTCCTATCAATATCACAACAACACATGAATAAAATACAGTATATTGGAATGAAAATTAACACGTGCCTAGATGCAAATGTCTAAACCGTTTTAAAGCATTCAATTATCGTATTTTAATTCTTACAATTATTTACAGTGCACAGGTGATATTAATAAAAATTAGCAGCAGAATATAAGAATGTACAAGAAGTTACCCAACCACACTAGAGCAAGTGTGGACCTCTGCAATGCTAAAAATTTAACCTGCACATCAAAAATAAAAAAGAAATGTTAACAAAAACGTGAAATCAAACCGTTCCCATCCCTAGTAACGGCGCCAAAAATTTGATCGGGAAAAAACTACGCACAAAAAGTGTATGTTTTGAAATTAAGATTTAAAGTGTGTGTGCTTTGACTTTTTCGATACTTCCGTTATAGCATAGAGGCTAAAAATGAGTCGAATCCACAAGAACAGGAGGTGATAAAAGGTTACACGGTATATTCACATGTATGTTAATGGTTCTTCAATGTTTGAAAGAATGAAAATAAAATAAAATAAAGAAAGAAAAGAGAAGTACGACAAAAACAAAGAAGTGGGAAACATAGAAAAGAATGTATTTGTAGTTTTTGATATTTCTAAAATAAAGTGAAAAAGAAATAAAACTCACGGCTACTAACTACTAATGACTCCACCAACACGTTAACCTCTTAGTGATAGTTGCCTCACATGTATCATTGGCCATCACTAGTCCTTGGTTCAAGAGCATTACAAAGCATAACCCATATGTAACTCATCACATTCTAACTCAACAAAATAAGTGCAAGCTACACTTAAACTATCAAAATTAAAAGTAATCATAGAGTAAAGTAATGTTGGCTTGTTAGTGGCTAGGAAGTTAGAGTGTTAGATCCATTATCATGAGCCATAAATGGCTCTTGCAAGAGCAATAGATTCATGTGGATTATCAAATAAGAAGTTAGACTAGTTGGTGGTTAGTAGTTAGTTTCCATGAGAGAAAAGATTAGCTAAACATGTAAAAGAAGTTAGATAGAAAACAAATAGAGGTAAAGATAGCACATTTCATAGCTTGTCACCTTGTATTACAAGCACTCTTGCATTCCACTCATGTATCACTCTTTCTCCTAATACAAGATCTAAAATAAATGAAAAATACAAAGAGGAAGAAGAAGATCTAACCTAACCTAAACTAACTACAACATGAAATGAAAACTACCCTAAAACTCTGCATATGTTCAACTCGAGAACCCAGGGGGGTATTTATAGCCACTAGGGAAGGGGGCCAGGGGGACAACCTCTGGCGCAAAACGCGGCTACGGCCATGTGATGGCTGCGCGCGCGGTGCTTTGAGCCGCGCGCTGTCCCGTCTGTCCCTTGTCAATTTCTTGTCCCGATTTCTGATTTACAACCCCTGGTTTTGACAGAATCAGCCTCCTAGGTCAATGGCTATCTTAATAGGCCTTTAATCACCAATTAAATGGTGATTTACTGTCTTCTTCTTTATTGCACACCATGGACCTACAATCAAGCAAACAAAGCTTTATTAGCAGAATTTTATACCAAATAAATATGCGGATGTGATAAAAATTATGCAAAATTAGAAACTAATCAACGGTCGACCGACCATGACTGGACGTGCACAGGAAGAAAGGATGTGCAGCACTTGACCACCCGGTCGACTGCACAGAGGAAGCAGCAACAACAATTGACAGTCGGTCGATGGGTCAGTCGACCGACTGAGATTTAACAGCGAAAGGTTTTTTGGCGTTTTGCCCAGCAGCCGGTCGCATCAAAGAGCCGGTCGACCGAGACGCGATTTCTGAGCAGTTTTCTATTTTTATGCCGGATTCCTTCCTGATCCAAATTCAGATCTGTTGGTTTTCTTTTCTTCATGAATTCTCTGACCATATGAAGAGGAGCATTGTCCCCAACTATTGTAACATGTAGTTGTTGGTTAATAAGATCTCTCCCCTTCTACCTTGAGAACATACGCAATTGTCGAATCTCATTAAATTTATGTGTTCTCTCCTTCTTCCTCATTGCTTGTTTGTTTATGCAATTGATGACTATTCTCTAGTATATTGCAATCTTGGAGTGAGTTCTTCCTCAACAGTTCCCAAATTTAACTTCCCTCCGTTTATTTATTCATCATAAAAGATGCAGCAATTTTTCCAACAATATCTACCCCCACTCCACCAAAAACATCTCAGGGGCAACAAATTGGAAAATCAGTTGGCTCCAGTCAAATAACTCGCTTGTTATCATGACCCTTGACCACGCCAGCAAAAACCTTCCACCTCTTTTTTAATTTATCCTAGTTTTACTTCCATTCTGCACTAGAAACGTACGTGAATGCATGTCCCACACAACAATCATTTTCTCTTCCCCCGTAAAATGCGGGAGTTACCACTCAAGTCAAAAAGAGAACGCGTTGCTCCCTTCTTCCCTCTCTTCTTCTGCTTGCAGATTTAGAAAATCTTGTCAAATTTTAGAAACGAGAGAGAGAGAGAGAGAGTCGTTGAGCGGTGGAGCTACCAATAAATCTGGGGCAGTTTGCTTCCGTTGGAGCCTTGCCTTGCTCAACTTTTCTTCTCATTTCAATCCCAAACCATCACTCACACTTCATTTGTTTTCTTTCTTTGTTTTGTTTCAACCACCAACTATTTTTTTTTACTGTTGTTGTTATTTTTATTATATTTTTTAATGAGGGCTATCTTATTATGATTGCAAAGTTCTTGTCACGGTTTGTGTGTCAAGCAAAGCAAGATGCATGAATTAATTATGGGAGTGTTTTAGGGAGCAGGTGGAATCAAGGTTGTCCTGTATATTGTTTAAGTGATTATATGATGATGAGAAATTGAACAACTTGATAAAAAAAATTATTAATCAAAAGTGATGCCTGCAAGTGCAATGAAAATTTGGTCTTGCTTGCTTTTGTTTACTAATTAAGTAGCCATGAAGCTTGAGTTAAACTCACAAGTCTATCTGTATATGTATATGTGAGTTACGAGTTATTCGTTATGTTCGGATCTGTGAAGGTAATACTTGCATATCACAAAAAAAAAACTGGAAAAGGGGAAGAAAAAACTCATCATTTATTGCTTTTTCGGGTTTTCAAGGATAATTCTTGCTCACTTGTATCAAAATCATCATCTCATCCATAAAAAGAAAAAGAAAAAAATCTTTGATGATGTTAAGAGTAGAAAGCTCACAGTAGAGCAAATGTAACTACAGTTTAGCAATTATATTTGTTATTCTTCACATGTGGACTATAGTAGGCCTTTGATATTCCATAGAATAAAAGAATAAGTAACAATCAATTTAGAGAATGCGCTTGAAATAGTTGAAACAAACTTAAGTAGAGCTCAAGGTAAGAGGCGGACAATTGTGATAAACTTAGATCTCAATTTGCTTCTAGTTTTCTAACTCTATCAATACGAGTTCTTACATAATAATCTTGTAAAACTGTCATGTCTTAAGTCAAAAAAACAAAATTCATAACCTTCTCCTTCTCCTTCTCCTTCTCCTTCCATTAATAGTGTCTTGTCAACTTGAAGCCTTATTTCTTTATTTCTTGTTCCTCAACATTCTCCCATCAGCTAACACAAAGCTAAAACAATCTCCATCATCAAACATCAACAAACATAGTTAAATGACCCATCATTTCCTTCCCAGCAAACAGATGATGAGGACATTGGCCCCACACTCCTCACCTCTGACCCTTTGCCAGCTTGGATTAGGTCCTTCACTGGGCTCCAATCTCAACTTCACCCTCATAATCCCCAACACAAGTACACAACACAAACTTACTCGTCTTCATGACTCTCTCTCTCTCTCTCTCACACACACACATGCCACACTCCATCATGTGTCGGCGCAATGCCTTCCCAATTCGGGCATCAATTCAGCACCTTGTTCTCTTCTTTGATTAGCCTTTTTGTTGAGGGGTCATATCAATTAAGCATCCCCTCTTTCATCGCTTAGTATCCTATATCGAGTCTTTGCAGAGCAGACAATGACATCCCACTAACCCTCAAATGAGATGTTCTAGTTGGACTTAGCTCTATACCTATTCTCATGGTCCCCTCTCTCACCACCAGGCATGGTTAACACTATGATACAGGATTTTGTGAGAGATCTGACTGCACTGCTAATATCTAAGGCTGTGAAAGATCTGACTGCAGTGCACTTTGATTAGGGGTGGCAATTGGGTCGGGTCGGGTCTAATTGGGTCGGGTCTTAAATGAGTCGACCTATAATCGGGTCGGGTCGACCCGACCCATTTATTTATATGGGTCAAAAATCCAAACCCAAACCGACCCAGTATTATGCGGGTCGACCCGACCCGACCCATTTGACCCATTTAACTAAATGGGTCGGCCGGGTCGGGTCGACCCGTTAGACCCAAATGACCCATTTGAATGACATGTTTCAGTAAGAAAGCTGACAACAAAGTTATGAGATACATATTTACTCAGATACCAAGAAAATTGAAATTTATAACAAAAAGCAATGGTTCAAGAGATAAAAAAGCCGTGATGGGTTAGTACATTTCACAGATTCCACTAGAGTTTGCTCAGCTACGTTTTTTAAAGCTTCAAAATATGAAAATCTAACTCAAGCCACTGGCTTCTGTTAAAAAAAAAATTGTCACTGAACCGATTTAATAGGAAGATCAAATATTGGTCATTTATTTTTATTTTCCACCAATGTTTACGTTTTTTTTTTGTTTTCTTTCTCTGGAAGAAATATTTTTGGCTACCCAGGATTTCTTTGGTTCGGATGGTGTGATAAATGATTCCCAAAAAGAAATCTCTGGATCAAAATTATAAAAAGGTAAATGGGTCTTAGCGGGTCTAGCGGGTTTGATGGGTTTGGGTCGACCCGACCCATTTATTAATTGGGTCTGGTGGGTCGACCCGATTACGACCCAAACCCGTATAGCTCAAACCCAAACTCACTTACTCTGGGTCGGGTCGGGTCGGGTCTGGCGGGTCGGGTCTGAATTGCCCCCCCTAACTTTGATAGCTCGGGCAACATTCGGGCACTTTGATAGTTATTTTCTTCATTTTCCAAAGAAATTCTGTTCTTGAAGGAGCATCTAGATTACTTAGTAGATAAGTTAATCTAGTTGATTGTGATTAGGCTTTGCTTAACTTATTCCCCTAGGGGTAAGTTTTTTAATATGTTCTTGGCCAGCTCCTTTGAGAGAGAATGGTATGCATGCAAGTTTTTGGCTTGACTAAAAAGGATTACTTGTGATTGGAGAGATCATAGAATAAGGCAAGCAGTTAGTTTCTAGTGTTTTTATAGTCATAGGTTGTTTTATCTACACTCTCTGGTTGGCTGTGTGGGTGAATGAAAGATAATTTAGCAGTTGATAATACAATGCACCTAATTTGGTGGTGAAGGAACAAGTAATTAAAGGCTTGTGGAATAATCTGAAGTCAATCCATATGTATAGAAATAATCTTCAGATGAGATCAAGAACATAGCGATTACTTGTAAGGCTGCCACTTTGTTGATGGGTTGTCAAACGGGTTACAGGTCAGATGGACTCTGAACCCATGCGAACGAAACCCGGTTACCTGAAAGTTAGGGTTTTGGATATTCTTTGCATTTTGACAGACTTTTAAGATTGGATATGGATTTTCATCAAACCCGTTAGAGTCCGCACCCGAGATGCTTGACCACAAATCTAAACGTCCAAAAACCTTCAGTTTATTGGATATGCTTGATCTATTCAGTATGTGTTGAATATTTATTGTGCATAGTTTTGTATTTTATGAAATGCTTGTTAATCTGTAAATCATATTGTTTTTAGGCCTCAAAATGTTTTTAAGCCTTTGCTTAGGCCTGTGTTAAAAACAGTCATTGTTCGTGATTAAGGATTATTACTAGAATAACAGGTGTCACTACGGAACAGTGGTAAGATTTCTTTGCAGTTGGTAAGAGATCTAAGATTTAAATCCCGCTTACATCAGAATATGACTTATATTATCAAAAAAAATAAAGGAAATAATTATTACCATAATTTTTTCATCTTTAAAGGGATAACTTTTCCAAACAAGTTCTTAGCTACTAGCAATTTTACCCAAGACTCAGAGAGAGCATTTTGGGAACATAAAGAATGACACAAGTGCATAGCACCTCAAAAGGATAATTGTGGGTGGAGATGGGCCGGATTCATATTGGCCGGGGCTCGGGTCCGTATAATTTTTTTATGCCCAACTCCGGCCCATTTATGTGTGGGGCTTAGATTTCTAGGACCCAACCTGTTTCTAAACTAAACGGGCCAATCTCGGGCCATTAACGTACTGACATATTTATATAATAAATTAACAATTTTTGTACTAATATATGTTTTTTAAACTTAATAAAAAAATAATATTCATATATTATGAATAAATTCTTAATCATGTTAAAGATAAAACATATTTGCTATTTAACAAAAAACTAATATATTTTCTTGCATTCTTATAAGAATAAAAGAAAGATATTAGAATAAAAAAATCACTATCTTACAAGATTTATCTTAATATTTTATTAATAATTCAATAATTTAATATATATATATATATATATATATATATATATATATATATATATATATATATATATATATATATATATATGACAATAACAGTAATATAAATGTCTTCTTATATAAATCTTTAAAAGATTAAGCTTAAAAATTAATAAGTATAGATCCCATTTAATTTTTAGTTTTGCATATTAGGAATCCATCACATTCACATTCACTAGAAATTTCTAGGGAGAGAAAATTATGGGCAACAAAGGGCTCTTGTTCAGCACAAAATTTGTAACACAGTTTTATGACATTACAGTTGGGCCAAGGCCCAGTCTTTGAGCAAAATATATGGGCCTTGCTAGTGTTGTTTTCTTTTAGGACAAACTCTTTTCTATTTTCAGGTCCATTTCTCTCCCACGTCCTTCTTTCCAATCTTTTTCTTTATTCTATTTATATCTATATATGTTATTACTAAAAGAAAAATCTCAGTTATTACTTTTTATTATCTGTGTTTCTTTAAAAAAATTCAGCTTCTGGGTCTGTCGTATTTCCAGAGGCCATAGTGACCTATTGATTCTCATCATCTATTTTATTAACCCTAGATTATATGATCACCTCCTAAGGGATCTACTCGAGGTAGAACTCCCCGCTTCGGTTGCTATTATTTGTTCTGAGTAAGAATAGGCTTCAGTGAGGAAGAAAAGGCAGCGTCGGAGTGTGAAAAGGTGGACGTATAAAAAACTCTAGAAGTTCCTAGTCAATAATTTTCCCTTCTACACCCTTTGGGGTTGCTTGCATGCTCGATTTACGAATAAAGTGATTCTTGCTATTCTGCCGCAATCTTATTCTCTTTTTTCATTTAAGCAACTTAAACATTTCTCCAACGAACTAACCCTCTCAGCAAAAGTGAGTTTTGTTTTCGTGACAGGAGATTCTCGATGGATGTCAGGCCTATTATTAATTGTCATTTTGTTTTTCTCATCATCACTGGTTTCGACCGACTTTTATCTCGTCCGACCCTTTTTCTCTCAACAATAAATTTTGGTCTGATCCATTTTAAAAATTTTGTTATTTTGTCATTGTCATTGTCATCAAGAAAGGCAAGAAGGAGAAAAAGAAAGAATTAAAAGGAAGAAAATGGAGGACTATTTATATATGTAATTTGATTTTAAAATAATTAATGATTTATTTCTAATTTATTGAATTACTATCCTCGAATTCGTTGAAATTTAGTATAAATTTTATTTGAATTCATTACTAAATTAAGCTAATAATTATTATAATTATTAAACATTAAACTTGGTTGTTGACGTAATCTTAGATAGGAAAAAATAACTTTTTCTCAAGCTTTTTGTTATTAAATTTAGAAAATCTATGATTTCAGAAAATTTGACAGTGTTTGGTAGATTGATTTATATTTATATAAATTATGAGATTTGAAAAAAAGTAGTGACTTGTAAGCAAAAGTTAGAGTTATTATGCTGAACTGTCGAACATTCTAAAAAAAATGATAAAAGTGATGAATGTAGAGCAGCAGGGTTTAAAATTCTTATGACAAATTCTAATAAAATTGTCTGTATTAACCAAATTGTTATTTTCTTAATAAAAAGTATTTTTTATCTTCTGTATGAAAATACAAAAGATCAATTTTCTTAAGAAAATTTATTTCTAGCCCATTGACAGAAGTTCTCTTCGTCAGAACCCCTTGGTGCCTTTTTTAATCAAAAAAGAAACCTCCTTGACCCAGTTATCCATGTGCTTATCCTCTTGCCCCCCAAAGTGGCAATACATAGTATGAAGTATTTTCGTAATCTCTATATTGTCCTTTCATGTGGGCTAGAACCTGTTTATGTAAACATGAACATGTAAGGCGCATTAAATGTGTCTCATGTTGACCCAAAACCGATCACTCAAGTTTTGATGAAAACCAACTCATGTAGTTATAGTATTAATGTTCTTGTGATATTTTAGTTTTAGGTTTAATCAAGATCACGATTTTAGTGTTTAACTTCATTAATAGACTCAAAGTGAAGTTTTGAAGCTAACTAGTGTTGATTTAAGAGCTCAAGCACAAATATCATATTTAGCACTCAAGAAGGAGTCAAGTTCAAATAAATCAAGTTTGGATGAAGTAAATATGAAGAAGAAGACTCATGTTTGTAAGGTTGTTTAGATTCTTATAAAGTTTAGATTAGAATTGATTGCTCAAGCTTACTGTAACGCCCCGATCCCGTAGGTACGGGGACGTTATGGCGACGTACATACGCGAGGTGAAAACACGCTCACGCGTACGTTAAGCCTCAGTACAGTACATTACCTCCATATAGATACCTGGGGTCCAGCATGAAATAAGTACAAGAATACTTGCAGAAGAGGGTCAGTGATCATAACAGATATGAAAAATAGGGACAAATAGGATAACAGAAATAAAGCACCAAGATTAAGCCCGATGAGGAAACTCCGATGTAACGCCAAGCCACTCTCTGCTACTCTGAGGACTCGGACCTCCAATCTGGGCACGCAAACCCAGGGTCTTCAGAAAGCGACCTAGTGAGTGGTAAAATGAAGGAGGCAGTAATATATACATAGTAATACAAGCACGATACTAATATATAATACATGATGTGGTACAAGTAATATTATATCATGAGCATATAGGAAGCAGTATAAATATATAAACATGTTATCTTTTGGTACCATCACTACCTAGCCGGTTATCGTCAGGTCATGACTCTAATTATATTTAATTTATATAATAAATAATGTTATCTAGTGGTGACGTAATAGCAGTGAACATGGTAGTGATGTAAATGAATATGCAGGTGGACATATGCAATATGAACATGCTACTGTGTTGTCTCTAGGCATCATATAAGCAATGCAAACTAGAATGTTTATGATGCAAGGTATACATGAGCATGAGTAGTATGCAACCATATAAAGTGTAACCAGTATCAAGTAGTGTAGCAAAGTCTACAGGTAACATGATAGCGGATACAATAACATGAACATGGACAGTAACAAGTAAGCAAGATCATAGTGAACATGATAGTAGACAAAATAACAGGAACAGTAACATGGTAGTATACAGGTATCAGGCAAGTCATGTCATTTATACAATAGTAGCAATCAGTACCACCTGGTATTTTAATCAATCTCTTCCAGTGTCCCATACCACTGGCAGTTCATACTGGAGCCCGCACTCCAGTAGAACCCATCCGGACATGGCCTACGGGTACCATTATCCAAACGAGAGAGTGACCAAATAACAAGTGTTCCCGACGTCACTATTTTGTATACTGTTTTATTATGTTACTTGGAAACTCGTGGCCGAGGAGTTCTTATCGGGTGGGTGTATCCCGTACATACCCGGGACAATGGCCTTATCAGATCCCTGGCTGCTGAGACCAGGGCCAGCCCGCTAGAGCTGTAACATGTAACGGGAATCTTAATGAGCATAAAACAATAACGGGATGCTCATGAGTAACAGATGGCAGCCAGCACTACCCCGTCCCCTGCAGTGGGACGTACAATGGATCCAGACATCCACCCGATATGATCTAATCAACCGTCAAGTCTCCCCCATACCCAAGTTATCATTATGATCCGATATGTCATGTATACAAGGTAACAAGAATAAATACAGTACATGATACAGGTAACATGATAACTGGACCTGAGCTCTGTTGATAGCGTAAATATAACAGGAAACGGGAACCATATAACGGGAACAATATAACATGAACAATGTAACGGGAAAAGGGAACAATAAATGTGGAAGTCCACATATATCATGAATACGGGAACATGGAACAATAATACATGTAATAAGCATGGTGATCCATATGACAAAAATAGGGAGAAACCATATAAGCATGTGTCACAGGTAAGCATGACATGCAATGTGTAACAGTGATATGTAAACATGTAATGCAGGCATGTGTAGCAGGGATAAGTAAACATGATATGCACGTGTAACCGTGATAGGTAAACAGGACATGCACGTGTAACGATGATATATAAACATGACATTATTGTAACAATAATATTAAATGTGGTTGTCCGTGTATTAGTCTATCCGTGTACCAGTGGGACATAGCTGTGTAGCCCTTATCTGTGTAACCTATATGCGTAGCACTAACACATGTAATAATAGTAGTTCGTGTCTCGTGTAATACCATGTCCTGTGCACGACAGTAATGGTGTCTAGCATGCAGGTCCAGTAACAGAGTAATGTCTTAGCGATACGATACATGACATCATAGTGTCCAAACATATGGTGACATAGTGGGTCGGATGTCAGAGGTCCATGAACATGACCTAATAGGTATCCAGTATTACACTCTACGTCTATTAATTATCCGGCATATTTAAGTACAGTGTTTATTACAATATTTTAATATGGTGTACCAATTAGAATTTATCGATCATTAATAAAGCAACCAAGTTCAATTAATAGACTAAAAAGATAATTTATAAATTAAAAACACTCACAAACTAGCTACAGGACTGTAGCTCTCTTCTCCACATCGCAACGGATCCAGAATCGCCTGAATCGGAGTCCGGATGCTCCAGATATCGCCCGAATTCTAAAAAGCATATACAGGGGTTAATTTTGTAATAACGAAAAATATACAGGGGGCTATTGGTAATTTTACAGGGGCCTAAAAGTAATTTAAGAATTTACAGGGGTTAAAATATAATTTTACCTTTAATGGGTCGTGTCCGGGTGTAAACGGGTCGGGTTTGGGTTTGAACCCGTACCCAAACCCATTATTGGGTTTCTTCCCCAATTGAGAAGCAGCAGCAGGCAGCAGCTTTGAGCTGCTGCTGCTGCTCACCTGCGGCCGCCGCCGCCGCGCGCGCCCGCCGCCGGCGTCGCTGCTCTGCCGGCGCCGGCACCACCCCGGCGCCGGTCCGGCGTCCCAGGTAGCCGGGCCCACCCGCTAGAGAGAGAAGGAGGGAAAGAGAGGTGGGGGTGCAGGCGCCCCCCTCCACCTGCCCGCCGGCCTGGTGGCCAGGCCGGCCTCCGGCGCCGCCCGGCCTGGCCGGTCTCTGGCGCCGCCCGGCCTGGCAGGCCTCCGGCGTGCCGCTGTCCTCCGCCCGCAGGTGGTGCGCATAGAGAGAGAGAGGGGGGGAAGATATGTGGAGAGAGAGAGAGAGAGATAGAGAAGGATATGAAGAGAGAGAGAGTAGAGAGAGAGAGTTTAGGGAGAAGAGAGAGAAATTAGAGGGGAAAGAGAGAGGAGGGAGAATTTAAAAAGGGGAGAAGTCGGTGGGTGCTACAGTAGGGCGGTTGGGTGGATCTCGCTGGAAGAATGGAGAAGAAGAAAGAAAAGAAAAGAAAAGAAAAGAAAAGAAAATGGGTTTTTAAATATTAAAATAATATTATTTAATTCGGCTTAAAATTCGACATGTCCCAAACGGTGCCCAAAAATTACAGAAAATAGAGAAAATTACGCTGAGACGTAATATGAAATTGTTTTGCAGAAATTATATCCGGTTTGCCAATTAAAAATCCCGGAGTGTCCCGCCGATACGGGCGACACCGGTTTGGCCGGATTTTCGATAAATTCAGAAAAATCCCCAAAAATACCCAAACGTAGATAATACGATTCTAAGACATACAGTGAAGGCCGATTCTCAAAATTGTACTCCGTTTGTGAAATAAAAATTGGAAGGCCGGTAATCGGTATCGGTCTACACCGACTACAGAGATTTTCCAGAATAATCTAGAAAAATTCCAGAAAATCTTGAAAAATCTACAATATTAGAAAATGATTTTAGAAATTGAAATCGGGTCAATCGGAATACTACAGAGGTCAAATCGAATTTGTACGTCGTATCGCGTACGATACGGTGATACGTACACCGGGGAGCAGGGTGTTACATTTCTCCCCACCTTACAAAAAATTGCGTCCTCGCAATTTCAATCAGGTTTGAGAACAAGATTTTCAACCCCAAGGCCGAAAGGTGACGGGTCCACGACACTTCCGCTTCGCACTCTGATATCGATAAGGAACTCAGGATGTAGAAGGATGGTAATGAACGCATACTAATGGCTTGGAAGCAATAAGATGCAAGGAAATGAAGAAGGAAATCGGATGTCAGCTGGAAGGAAGGAAAGAATACAAACGAATCAAGGAATGAATTGTCAATGACTTGGTATTCTTGTATTCGTTGCTGGAATCCCCAAATTCAGATACAGATCAGTTAATCTGAACCTGACTGTACTGTTGGTAAGAGCCCAAGGATTGACCCAGGTGGTTACCCACACCAGGTGTGAATCTAAGCTCTGATACCACTATGTAACGCCCCGATCCCGTAGGTACGGGGACGTTATGGCGACGTACATACGCGAGGTGAAAACACGCTGACGCATACGTTAAGCCTCAGTACAGTACATTACCTCCATATAGATACCTGGGGTCCAGCATGAAATAAGTACAAGAATACCTGCAGAAGAGGGTCAGTGATCATAACAGATATGAAAAATAGGGACAAATAGGATAACAGAAATAAAGCACCAAGATACCTAGGAATAAGCCCGATGAGGAAACTCCGATGTAACGCCAAGGCACTCTCTGCAACTCTGAGGACTCGGACCTCCAATCTGGGCACGCAAACCCAGGGTCGTCAGAAAGCGACCTAGTGAGTGGTAAAATGAAGGAGGCAGTAATATATACATAGTAATACAAGCACGATACTAATATATAATACATGATGTGGTACAAGTAATATTATATCATGAGCATATAGGAAGCAGTATAAATATATAAACATGTCATCTTTTGGTACCATCACTACCTAGCCGGTTATCGTCAGGTCATGACTCTAATTATATTTAGTTTATATAATAAATAATGTTATCTAGTGGTGACGTAATAGCAGTGAACATGGTAGTGATGTAAATGAATATGCAGGTAGACATATGCAATATGAACATGCTACTGTGTTGTCTCTAGGCATCATATAAGCAATGCAAACTAGAATGTTTATGATGCAAGGTATACATGAGCATGAGTAGTATGCAACCATATAAAGTGTAACCAGTATCAAGTAGTGTAGCAAAGTCTACAGGCAACATGATAGCGGATACAATAACATGAACATGGACAGTAACAAGTAAGCAAGATCATAGTGAACATGATAGTAGACAAAATAACAGGAACAGTAACATGGTAGTATACAAGTATCAGGCAAGTCATGTCATTTATACAATAGTAGCAATCAGTACCACCTGATATTTTAATCAATCTCTTCCAGTGTCCCATACCACTGGCAGTTCATACTGGAGCCCGCACTCCAGTAGAACCCATCCGGACATGGCCTACGGGTACCATTATCCAAACGAGAGAGTGACCAAATAACAAGTGTTCCCGACGTCACTATTTTGTATACTGTTTTATTATGTTACTTGGAAACTCGTGGTCGAGGAGTTCTTATCGGGTGGGTGTATCCCGTACATACTCGGGACAACGGCCTTATCAGATCCCTGGCTGCTGAGACCAGGGCCAGCCCGCTAGAGCTGTAACATGTAACGGGAATCTCAATGAGCATAAAACAATAACGGGATGCTCATGAGTAACAGATGGTAGCCAACACTACCCCGTCCCCTGCAGTGGGACGTACAATGGATCCAGACATCCACCCGATATGATCTAATTAACCGTCAAGTCTCCCCCATACCCAAGTTATCATTATGATCCGATATGTCATGTATACAAGGTAACAGGAATAAATACAGTACATGATACAGGTAACATGATAACTGGACCTGAGCTCTGTTGATAGCGTAAATATAACGGGAAACGGGAACCATATAACGGGAACAATATAACATGAACAATGTAACGGGAAACGGGAACAATAGATGTGGAAGTCCACATATAGCATATCAACAGCTCTCATGTCCAGTATCGGGAATATCCATATCAGTAACAGGTAACAATCATATATCATGAATACGGGAACATGGAACAATAATACATGTAATAAGCATGGTGATCCATATGACAAAAATAGGGAGAAACCATATAAGCATGTGTCACAGGTAAGCATGACATGCAATGTGTAACAGTGATATGTAAACATGTAATGCAGGCATGTGTAGCAGGGATAAGTAAACATGATATGCACGTGTAACCGTGATAGGTAAACAGGACATGCACGTGTAACAATGATATATAAACATGACATTATTGTAACAATAATATTAAATGTGGTTGTCCGTGTATTAGTCTATCCGTGTACCAGTGGGACATAGCTGTGTAGCCCTTATCTGTGTAACCTATATGCGTAGCACTAACACATGTAATAATAGTAGTTTGTGTCTCGTGTAATACCATGTCCTGTGCACGACAGTAATGGTGTCTAGCATGCAGGTCCAGTAACAGAGTAATGTCTTAGCGATACGATACATGACATCATAGTGTCCAAACATATGGTGACATAGTGGGTCGGATGTCAGAGGTCCATGAACATGACCTAATAGGTATCCATTATTACACTCTACGTCTATTAATTATCCGGCATATTTAAGTACATTGTTTATTACAATATTTTAATATGGTGTACCAATTAGAATTTATCAATCATTAATAAAGCAACCAAGTTCAATTAATAGACTAAAAAGATAATTTATAAAATAAAAACACTCACAAACTAGCTACAGGACTGTAGCTCTCTTCTCCACATCGCAACGGATCCAGAATCGCCTGAATCGGAGTCCGGATGCTCCAGATATCGCCCGAATACTAAAAAGCATATACAGGGGTTAATTTTGTAATAACGAAAAATATACAGGGGGCTATTGGTAATTTTACAGGGGCCTAAAAGTAATTTAAGAATTTACAGGGGTTAAAATGTAATTTTACCTTTAATGGGTCGTGTCCGGGTGTAAACGGGTCGGGTTTGGGTTTGAACCCGTATCCAAACCCATTATTGGGTTTCTTCCCCAATTGAGAAGCAGCAGCAGGCAGCAGCTTTGAGCTGCTGCTGCTGCTCACCTGCGGCCGCCGCGCGCGCCCGCCGCCGCTGCCGCTGCTCTGCCGGCGTCGGCACCACCCCGGCGCCGGTCCGGCGTCCCAGGTAGCCGGGCCCACCCGCTAGAGAGAGAAGGAGGGAAAGAGAGGTGGGGGCGCAGGCGCCCCCTCCACCTGCCCGCCGGCCTGGTGGCCAGGCCGGCCTCCGGCGCCGCCCGGCCTGGCCGGTCTCCGGCGCCGCCCGGCCTGGCAGGCCTCCGGCGTGCCGCTGTCCTCCGCCCGCAGGTGGTCCGCATAGAGAGAGAGAGGGGGAAGATATGTGGAGAGAGAGAGAGAGATAGAGAAGGATATGAAGAGAGAGAGAGTAGAGAGAGAGAGTTAAGGGAGAAGAGAGAGAAATTAGAGGGGAAAGAGAGAGGAGGGAGGATTTAAAAAGGGGAGAAGTCGGTGGGTGCTACAGTAGGGCGGTTGGGTGGATCTCGCTGGAAGAATGGAGAAGAAGAAAGAAAAGAAAAGAAAAGAAAAGAAAAGAAAATGAGTTTTTAAATATTAAAATAATATTATTTAATTCGGCTTAAAATTCGACGTGTCCCAAACGGTGCCCAAAAATTACAGAAAATAAAGAAAATTATGCTGAGACGTAATATGAAATCGGTTTGCAGAAATTATATCCGGTTTACCAATTAAAAATCCCGGAGTATCCCGCCGATACGGGCGACACCGGTTTGGCCGGATTTTCGATAAATTCAGAAAAATCTCCAAAAATACCCAAATGTAGATAATACGATTCTAAGACATACAGTGAAGGCCGATTCTCAAAATTATACTCCGTTTGTGAAATAAAAATTGGAAGGCCGGTAATCGGTATCGGTCTACACCGACTACGGAGATTTTCCAGAATAATCTAGAAAAATTCCAGAAAATCCTGAAAAATCTAAAATATTAGAAAATGATTTTAGAAATAGAAATCGGGTCAATCGGAATACTACAGAGGTCAAATCGAATTTGTACGTCGTATCGCGTACAGATACGGTGATACGTACACCGGGGAGCAGGGTGTTACATTTATCCCCACCTTACAAAAAATTGCGTCCTCGCAATTTCAATCAGGTTTGAGAACAAGATTTTCAACCCCAAGGCCGAAAGGTGACGGGTCCACGACACTTCCGCTTCGCACTCTAATATCGATAAGGAACTCAGGATGTAGAAGGATGGTAATGAACGCATACTAATGGCTTGGAAGCAATAAGATGCAAGGAAATCAAGAAGGAAATCGGATGTCAACTGGAAGGAAGGAAAGAATACAAACGAATCAAGGAATGAATTGTCAATGACTTGGTATTCTTGTATTCGTTGCTGGAATCCCCAAATTCAGATACATATCAATTAATCTGAACCTTACTGTACTGTTGGTAAGAGCCCAAGGATTGACCCAGGTGGTTACCCACACCAGGTGTGAATCTAAGCTCTGATACCACTATGTAACGCCCCGATCCCGTAGGTACGGGGACGTTATGGCGACGTACATACGCGAGGTGAAAACACGCTCACGCATACGTTAAGCCTCAGTACAGTACATTACCTCCATATAGATACCTGGGGTCCAGCATGAAATAAGTACAAGAATACCTGTAGAAGAGGGTCAGTGATCATAACAGATATGAAAAATAGGGACAAATAGGATAACAGAAATAAAGCACCAAGATACCTAGGAATAAGCCCGATGAGGAAACTCCGATGTAACGCCAAGGCACTCTCTGCTACTCTGAGGACTCGGACCTCCAATCTGGGCACGCAAACCCAGGGTCGTCAGAAAGCGACCTAGTGAGTAGTAAAATGAAGGAGGCAGTAATATATATATAGTAATACAAGCACGATACTAATATATAATACATGATGTGGTACAAGTAATATTATATCATGAGCATATAGGAAGCAGTATAAATATATAAACATGTCATCTTTTGGTACCATCACTACCTAGCCGGTTATCGTCAGGTCATGACTCTAATTATATTTAGTTTATATAATAAATAATGTTATCTAGTGGTGACGTAATAGCAGTGAACGTGGTAGTGATGTAAATGAATATGCAGGTGGACATATGCAATATGAACATGCTACTGTGTTGTCTCTAGGCATCATATAAGCAATGCAAACTAGAATGTTTATGATGCAAGGTATACATGAGCATGAGTAGTATGCAACCATATAAAGTGTAACCAGTATCAAGTAGTGTAGCAAAGTCTACAGGTAACATGATAGCGGATACAATAACATGAACATGGACAGTAACAAGTAAGCAAGATCATAGTGAACATGATAGTAGACAAAATAACAGGAACAGTAACATGGTAGTATACAGGTATCAGGCAAGTCATGTCATTTATACAATAGTAGCAATCAGTACCACCTGGTATTTTAATCAATCTCTTCCAGTGTCCCATACCACTGGCAGTTCATACTGGAGCCCGCACTCCAGTAGAACCCATCCGGACATGGCCTACGGGTACCATTATCCAAACGAGAGAGTGACCAAATAACAAGTGTTCCCGACGTCACTATTTTGTATACTGTTTTATTATGTTACTTGAAAACTCGTGGTCGAGGAGTTCTTATCGGGTGGGTGTATCCCGTACATATTCGGGACAACGGCCTTATCAGATCCCTGGCTGTTGAGACCAGGGCCAGCCCGCTAGAGCTGTAACATGTAACGGGAATCTCAATGAGCATAAAACAATAACGGGATGCTCATGAGTAACAGATGGTAGCCAGCACTACCCCGTCCCCTGCAGTGGGACGTACAATGGATCCAGACATCCACCCGATATGATCTAATCAACCGTCAAGTCTCCCCCATACCCAAGTTATCATTATGATCCGATATGTCATGTATACAAGGTAACAAGAATAAATATAGTACATGATACAGGTAACATGATAACTGGACCTGAGCTCTGTTGATAGCGTAAATATAACGGGAAACGGGAACCATATAACAGGAACAATATAACATGAACAATGTAACGGGAAACGGGAACAATAGATGTGGAAGTCCACATATAGCATATCAACAGCTCTCATGTCCAGTATCGGGAATATCCATATCAGTAACAGGTAACAATCATATATCATGAATACGGGAACATGGAACAATAATACATGTAATAAGCATGGTAATCCATATGACAAAAATAGGGAGAAACCATATAAGCATGTGTCACAGGTAAGCATGACATGCAATGTGTAACAGTGATATGTAAACATGTAATGCAGGCATGTGTAGCAGGGATAAGTAAACATGATATGCACGTGTAACCGTGATAGGTAAACAGGACATGCACGTGTAACGATGATATATAAACATGACATTATTGTAACAATAATATTAAATGTGGTTGTCCGTGTATTAGTCTATCCGTGTACCAGTGGGACATAGCTGTGTAGCCCTTATCTGTGTAACCTATATGCGTAACACTAACACATGTAATAATAGTAGTTCGTGTCTCGTGTAATACCATGTCCTGTGCACGACAGTAATGGTGTCTAGCATGCAGGTCCAGTAACAGAGTAATGTCTTAGCGATACGATACATGACATCATAGTGTCCAAACATATGGTGACATAGTGGGTCGGATGTCAGAGGTCCATGAACATGACCTAATAGGTATCCAGTATTACACTCTACGTCTATTAATTATCCGGCATATTTAAGTACAGTGTTTATTACAATATTTTAATATGGTGTACCAATTAGAATTTATCGATCATTAATAAAGCAACCAAGTTCAATTAATAGACTAAAAAGATAATTTATAAAATAAAAAAATTAAAAAATAGCTACAGGACTGTAGCTCTCTTCTCCACGATCGCAACGGATCCAGAATCGCCTGAATCGGAGTCCGGATGCTCCAGATATCGCTCGAATACTAAAAAGCATATACAGGGGTTAATTTTGTAATAACGAAAAATAATAGGGGGCTATTGGTAATTTTATAGGGGCCTAAAAGTAATTTAAGAATTTACAGGGGTTAAAATGTAATTTTACCTTTAATGGGTCGGGTCCGGGTGTAAACGGGTCGGGTTTGGGTTTGAACCCGTACCCAAACCCATTGTTGGGTTTCTTCCCCAATTGAGAAGCAGCAGCAGGCAGCAGCTTTGAGCTGCTGCTGCTGCTCACCTGCGGCCGCCGCCGCCGCGCGCGCCCGCCACCGGCGCCGCTGCTCTGCCGGCGCCGGCACCACCCCGGCGCCGGTCCGGCGTCCCAGGTAGCCGGGCCCACCCGCTAGAGAGAGAAGGAGGGAAAGAGAGGTGGGGGCGCAGGCGCCCCCCTCCACCTGCCCGCCGGCCTGGTGGCCAGGCCGGTCTCCGGCGCCGCCCGGCCTGGCAGACCTCCGGCGTGCCGCTGTCCTCCGCCCGCAGGTGGTCCGCATAGAGAGAGAGCGGGGGAAGATATGTGGAGAGAGAAAGAGAGATAGAGAAGGATATGAAGAGAGAGAGAGAGAGAGAGAGAGTAGAGAGAGAGAGAGTTTAGGGAGAAGATAGAGAAATTAGAGGGGAAAGAGAGAGGAGGGAGGATTTAAAAAGGGGAGAAGTCGGTGGTGCTACAGTAGGGCGGTTGGGTGGATCTCGCTGGAAGAATGGAGAAGAAGAAAGAAAAGAAAAGAAAAGAAAAGAAAAGAAAAGAAAATGGGATTTTAAATATTAAAATAATATTATTTAATTCGACTTAAAATTCGACGTGTCCCAAACGGTGCCCAAAAATTACAGAAAATAGAGAAAATTACACTGAGACGTAATATGAAATCGGTTTGCAGAAATTCTATCCGATTTGCCAATTAAAAATCCCGGAGTGTCCCGCCGATACGGGTGACACCGGTTTGGCCGGATTTTCGATAAATTCAGAAAAATCCCCAAAAATACCCAAACGTAGATAATACGATTCTAAGACATACAGTGAAGGTCGATTCTCAAAATTGTGCTCCGTTTGTGAAATAAAAATCGGAAGGCCGGTAATCGGTATCGGTCTACACCGACTACGGAGATTTTCCAGAATAATCTAGAAAAATTCCAGAAAATCCTGAAAAATCTACAATATTAGAAAATGATTTTAGAAATTGAAATCAGGTCAATCGGAATACTACAGAGGTCAAATCGAATTTGTACGTCGTATCGCGTACAGATACAGTGATACGTACACCGGGGAGCAGGGTGTTACACTTACACATACACTAAATTTTGATATTGGTTTTCAAGATCAAAATTTTCAATTCAAAATTATCCATTTTGAATTTGTGGTTTAAACAAAATGTGTAACGCCCCGATCCTGCGGGTACGGGGACGTCACTGCAACGTATATACGCAAGTCAGAAGTACCTTCACGTATATACGCTAAGCATCAGTACAGGCAAGAATCAGAGTACGGAAGCAAGTGGTGCATTATACATTCCAACACATGAGTACAATTACAGAGTTATCACCAGAGGTGATCCAATATTACATGAATATTACATCACTGATATGCGCAATTGCGGGAATACAAGAGATATACAAGAGTAAACAGTAAAAAGGGCACTCACGAGTTTACTAAAGGAAAACTCGAGAGGCACACAGGGGGCCTGGAAGGATGGAGCTCCGAACGGTCTGCTGTAGATCCACGCTACCGCTGCGCTACTCTAATCAGCAACTGGGAGAATCCACACGCTCCAAGCTCCAAAACCTGGACATGAGAATCCAGGGGAGTCAGATGAAACTCCCCAGGCGAGTGGTGATACAAATGCCAAGTGGCGAGCCAGGATGAGCACAAGTGTGAATATAACAATGATATCAAGTACAGGAGACAGGAGGGTTAGAATACAAATATAGCAGGTATGAACAAGAATAACATAACCATCATGAAACAGAAAATCCGATAAAAACCCGATTACGAGCAAAACCGATTGTACAAGCTTAGGTCACGGCTTCATGAGACTAGTACGTCGAAGGAATAATCCAAACAAGGAAACCCTCATCTATATACCTTTATCTCATATCATCGTAATCCAAGCATATAGAATCAGAGTTGCAAAGTGGTCATAACAGGAATACATAACAGGCATAACAGGAGTACATAACGGGAGTCATAACAGAAATTATAACAGGATTAACAAGAGTACATAACGGGCATAACAAGGATCATAAAAGGCATCATAATGGGAATCATAACAGGCATGACAGGAGTCTATTATTATTATTACTCGTCTGACTCATATATCTAGGTATGTGTCCTGGTGTACATTCCAACACACATACATCCATATATAAGCAAGGCGAGGGTTGTTACTGGAAGATGATGAAGAACTGATAGCTCTTCTTATAGTAGTTCCCGTACACCCGGGACCAGCTTGAGGGCCTTAAATCCCCCTAACACGCATCTTCTGAGGGCCTTAAATCCCTCTAACACGAATCGTCAGTTCAGGTATTCTACTACTATAAGCAAGGCATCATTCCGGCATCCATCACTTCCTCCCATTCCCCGTGCAAGTTATCCTTTTTATGGCTTATCAATATTATCAAATTACGGGAATAACAGGTCATGACAGGAAGAATAGCCCTACAGATTCAAGAGGTGGCCCCCACAGATTCAAGAGGTGGCCCCCACCGAGTATGATGTGGCACTTTATTCCATGTGGCACTTTGCTCTGAGGGGATGGATTCTAGAGGTGGCCCCCACAGATTCAAGAGGTGGCCCCCACCGAGTATGGTGTGGCACTTTGTTCCGTGTGGCACTTAGTTCCATTCAGGATAACAAGGCAGGATTCCCGTAATGGTGATAATCACAAGGTCAAGTAGATCATGCTGGGTGTCAAGAGATAGCATGACAAGATGATGATATTTGGCAGGTGACAAGTCATGTTAAGTGATTGATATTGTTAAGGATCAAGTCATGTTAACAACATAAAATATGCAATACAAGTACCGAGGATAAGGTCCATATTCAAGAAGGTGATCAACCACAGCAGGCAACCAGAGTTAGTCGACTAGGGAGAATATGTAGTCGACTTGAGAAGAAGTAAGTCGACTATAAGGAGGGTCAAGTCGACTTAAGAAGGCTGCGTTTCAAAGGGCTGCGTTTCAAGAGGAAGATTAGTCGACTAGGGCATTTGGGTTAGTCGACTGATCAAGGCTGCGTCTCAAAGAGCCGCGTCTCAGGGAGCTGCGTTAGTCGACTAGGAATAATAGTTAGTCGACTAATAAAGTCCGCGTTTCAGAGAACCGCGTCTTCAGAAGAAAAGTTAGTCAACTAGGGGCGATTGCCAAGTCGACTAGGGATGCTGCGTGTGCAAAAAGGGTGCGTTTCAGAAGAGGGTTAGTCGACTGGGGAAAGCATATAGTTGACTAATCAGAGTTGCGTCACAAGAAATCAGGCTGCGTTTCAAGGGGTTAGTCTACTTATGAATTGGTCAAGTCGACTAATACTGCAAAACAGTGAGCAGAACTAACTTTGAGAGTTGTGATCTTTTGTTGATAAAAATACAAGTTATCCGGGACTTTAGCGAGGAAAAGCACTCGCATAACCAGTGAAGTAGGAGATCAAGAGGAAAGCGAGATCACTCGCCTAACAATGATCTTTGCCGCGTCCAACGAAGGGAGGTTCGGCCCCAATCCAAAAGGAGGGTACCGGCCCTAAGTCTTGCCGCCGGAGAAGAACGCGGCCTCAATCCAAAGGAGTGGCCGGTTTTCACAAAGTGATGGAGAGAGGTTGAAGGTGCAAGTCTAGTTCAAGTTGCCGAAATGGGATTTTGCAAACATAGTGAGAGCCTAAGCTCTGATACCACCCTGTAACGCCCCGATCCTGCGGGTACAGGGACGTCACTGTAACGTATATACGCAAGTCAGAAGTACCTTCACGTATATACGCTAAGCATCAGTACAGGCAAGAATCAGAGTACGGAAGCAAGTGGTGCATTATACATTCCAACACATGAGTACAATTACAGAGTTATTACCAGAGGTGATCCAATATTACATGAATATTACATCACTGATATGCGCAATTGCGGGAATACAAGAGATATACAAGAGTAAACAGTAAAAAGGGCACTCACGAGTTTACTAAAGGAAAACTCGAGAGGCACACAGGGGGCCTGGAAGGATGGAGCTCCGAACGGTCTGCTGTAGATCCACGCTACCGCTGCGCTACTCTAATCAGCAACTGGGAGAATCCACACGCTCCAAGCTCCAAAACCTGGACATGAGAATCCAGGGGAGTCAGATGAAACTCCCCAGGCGAGTGGTGATACAAATGCCAGGTGGCGAGTCAGGATGAGCACAAGTGTGAATATAACAATGATATCAAGTACAGGAGACAGGAGGGTTAGAATACAAATATAGCAGGTATGAACAAGAATAACATAACCATCATGAAACAGGAAATCCGATAAAAACCCATTACGAGCAAAACCGATTGTACAAGCTTAGGTCACGGCTTCATGAGACTAGTACGTCGAAGGAATAATCCAAACAAGGAAACCCTCATCTATATACCTTTATCTCATATCATCGTAATCCAAGCATATAGAATCAGAGTTGCAAAGTGGTCATAACTGATTAGACTAAAAAGGTATACGTGTTATGAGTATGAAAATGTATTTAATGTACCCTTTCTTGTCTCCGTTATAGCATAAGGCTATACCGAGTCGATTCTCAGGGAGAGCTCGCGATGGAAGCTTTGACGAGTGGTAGTGAAGTTATTAAACGAGTATTCTTCTATTGATTATAAACTTAATGAATCAAGTGAAAAAGAAACTAAAAGAAAGGATGGCTATGTTCATGGTGGAAAAGTCGGGAAAGAAATCAAGAAGAGGATTTGGTATTCACAAGAAAAGAAAAGAAAACTTAAAGAAGAAGCAATCCATGACTAGCTTACCTTACTAGCTTGCCAAGACTTACTAGACTCCTTGATAATGAAAGCTTGCCTAATGTTGTCACTCCATCGGCGTAGGATTCGTCTCACGTGTTGACCTAATTACTTTCTCACTTGAAAGACGGTGGTTTAACCATCAGAGAAGAGAAAATCATACAACTTGCAAGATGAACAAAAGCAATCACCCATGAGTTAGTGAAGATGGCAAGAGTAGTGGTTAGCTAGTACATGGAAAAAGATTAGCTACAACAAGCCATAAAGAAAGTAAAGCAAAGCATAAAGTAAATTGCAAGAAGTAAAGCAAGTAATTAAAGAAAGCAATTAAAGAAAGCAATTAAACTAGAACCATGCTTCAAGTAGAGGAAGGAGGATGGATCAATCCTTGTTGCTTCAAGTGTCACCCTTGATTACACAAGCTCTCTCCCTCACAATCACTCTCTTTTACATTGAATTCTAGGGAAGAAGAAGAGGGATCTAAAGAACTAAACCTAGAGAAAAATACATGAAAATTACAACAACTAAACTAATCTCCTCTCTTCTCCATTCCGTTTTTGTACGCAGGTTCAAGTCCAGTATTTATAGCACGGGAGAGAAGCTTCGAGAGCCTGGGAGGTTGGCGCAAAATCTGGATCTCAACAGACTCCAGATTGCCGCGCCCTCGCCGCGCCGGCGCGGCCCAACTGAATCCGTTCAGCAACAGATTTCTGTTGCTGATTGGTTGAGAAGTGGTTAGCCACGTGGCCTTCTAGAAACTTGGGTTGTTGCGCGCAGATCTCTCTGGATTTGAATTTGAATTCTTGGGTTCTTTTTGATTTAATCCCCTTAATTATTGCTAATTAAGGTGATTAATGGCTTTCTCTCCTTTAAGTGTGTACCTGCAAATATGTAGAGAAGATGAGTAAAAATCATATATTTATTATCTAAATGCATGGGAATAATGATGTAAAATATGCAATATTGAGTTACAATCACACCCCCACACTTATTCTTTTGCTGGTCCCGAGCAAAAACAAAGAAAAAGAAAATCTAAACTACCAATTTTATTACACCACTTTCGCAGGTGACGCGATTGCACTGAGCATGTGCAACAAGCCGTTAAACCTCTAGGTTACCCTAGAGGAGGAGTGTTGTCTCCTGAGGGTTTTCAGCGGATTGCACCCACAAAATCCATAAAGAAAGAAGACAAATGTTAGTATTTTGAAATCGCATTTTGAATAAGAGACATGTTTTTAAACTATTTTTGCGAAAATATAAGTGATCCTAGGTCATAAGTCCACCTATAATTATTCTCCCTTAAACTTAGTATCCATGCAAGATCTTGTTATCTATTAAGGTAAGAGTTCAAAATTGGATTGAATACTTTATCTTTCATAAAACCTAGATAGTATGCACACCGTGTAAGTGAAGATTTCTGGGATTTCAACTCCAACCATTAAGCCATTTATTTATTTATATATTTATATATTTATTTTTCTTTTTTTTTCTTAATCTTCCTTTAGTTTAGGCTTTCTAGTCTACCCTTGTAGCGAGCCTTTAACCGATGACTCCCAAACCAGACGGTCTTAGGGCACCAGATGAGAAAATATCCCTCGGGTTTAAGGTCTCGAGTAGAAATGGCCACATAACTAAAGGGGATTATTTTTGATCACCGTTAGGCGTAATGATCATGCTTCTTGAGGCACAATTATCCAGCTTAATAAGTGAGATCACCGTTAGGCGTGAGTAATCATGCTTCTTGAGGCACAATTATCCAGCTTAATAGGTGATGTTTTATTTATATATATTTTTTCTTTTTTTTTTATTTTTTTTATTTTTATATATATGGCATTTTTGGTCTTTGTTTCCATCCCAAGAAATGTGTAAGTGTGAAGTGCATATTATCTAAGGCAAAAAACTCAAGATAAAAATATCTCACCAATTTTACTTACTTAGCCTATAACTTCAAACAAGATCTATTACTTCAACTAGGCTTAAGATGTCATAATTAAGGCTTTCTTAATCTCTAAGATACATCTTAACTTTCTTAAAAATAGATCAAAACATTGTTTCTTATTTCAAAAAGTTTTTATTTTTGTTTTTTTTTTATTTTTTCTAAAAGAAAAGTAAAATCTAAAAAGAAAGTGAAAAATCTAGAAAAAAGATAAGATCTAAAAATAAAAGACCTAAAAAGAAAGTAAAAATCCTAAAAAATAAAAAAAAATCCTATAAAGAAAATAAAAAGTCCTATGTTAGTACATACCCCCCATACCTATCTCATGCATTGTCCCCAATGTATGCAAGATGAAATGATGCATGAAATAGGTAAAGGTAAAAAGTCACTCCCTCCTCCTCTTTGGACCCGCAGTGGTACTGGGTCCAGCTGATTGTGTCCTCCTCAATGTCGCCTCAATACTATCTAGCCTAGAGGATTGCTCCTCCACCTTCTTCCTCAGCCGTACTTGACCCCTAAAAATTTTCTTCATGCCTTTCCATATGGTAGACATGAAAGCTCGTGACTCTACAGGGGGTTCCTGCCTCCAAAATTCCGGTTCATCTTCTGCATCAAAACTCTCCGAAGAAGAGGACTCAACCGGTACATTATCGGGCTGGACAGTAGGCGTCCAGACCGCATGTAAACAACTAGTGTACGCACTGGTAGGTCTCTCCGGTGCAGCAAACACTCTATCAAATGAGTCAAATACATCGTCTGGTAGAAAAGTCCTACACAGACGTCTAATCAATATGGGATGTGAGTACTTGGCACCTCTTGTGCGGGAAGAGTTGGTGAGTAAAGCGTGGAAGATGACCTTGTTCAAACAAACCGTGCGTTGACGTGTCATCAAGTCATGTGTAATCTGCAACACAGGCCTATTAAAGGTCGTGGTATGGTCTAGCCCTAAAATATTGTGTAGGATCCAACGTCCCACGCAATGAACATTCCTAAACGTGGTGCTAGCCTTCAGCCCACGATCTTGCTCAGTACAGCAAGCCCCCATAACAGTCATATAGTCAATCAAAGGGAGAGGCTCGCTGTGAAGTGTGATGGTTGGGACATTAGTGACTTCCTCAAGAAGAGGAAGCGTGACAATGAATTCTCCAGTGGGCATGTGGACAGTGAACTGATATGCTTGTGGATCTACCGAAGCTTGGTCAAGGTGCGTGTAAAACATCTTCACCAATTCAGGACAATAAAATGCCTCAGTCTCAGAGTTATCATATATTAATGTGTACCAATTCCTAGCCCTAATTCGTTCTAAAAATACATGTCCATAACCATTTGGATCAATTAAAATCCGCCCAAAATCTTTTTCAGCGAAAATTGAAGGTGCCATAACAGAGATTTAAGATCAAAACAGTAAAAAGAGGAGATTAGAACTCGAACCGCCCCCGGATTACGTGGGGGGAAAGATTTGATCTCTGCAGTGGGTTCAGAGAATTCTGAAGGAATTTTGTGGCACCAGATCTCCAACAAGCGCTTAAAATCGATCGGTTCAGAATTTTCTGGGCGCAGGGAGCTTCAAGAATGCCGCGTTTGCGCGGCTGGAGCGGCGGTTCCGCGACAGAGTGAGAAAATCTGGGGAGAAGGAAAATTTTGATGGCGGCGGTTTGGGAAAGAGATGTAGATCTAAGGAGTGTTTTCTCGGGTGAGGGAGGAAGTCTGTGGAAGGGGGTCTTTTTATAGGAGGGAAAGAATTTTTGAGAGTTCCCAATCTATCCCTAGGTCAAAAACGAATTTACCCTAGGGATTTGGAAGTTTTGAAAAGAGAAGTTTTGACTCCTAGGAATTGGGAATGACCTAAAACTTAGGAATTCTTGAAAGATGGAATTTGAGGAATCCTAGGAATTTAGAGAGATGGAAACTCTTTTAAACATGAAAATTCCTCCTTTATTTTTATTTCTCCCTTTTTTTTTTATTTTTTTTTCTAAATCCTATGTTAGTGAATCCTATGTTAGTAAAAAAATTAACTTATGGTGGTGGTTCCGGTGGTGGTCTGATTGGTCCACGGAACATGGCCCAATCAACTTTACGTTGGGTTTTCAGGAACCCACCAAAACTCTCAGAAATATGACCCACAAAAATGATGTATGCATGAATGATTTTTATTATGACCCCATCTAATTTCAAGATTTTCCTAATAATTTCAGAATCAAATTTATCAATTACCTTGTCCAAAAATGATGTATGAAATGACAGGACAGTTGACTTGGACTCTGGAAGGAATACTGACTCAGAAATGTGACTTAAGTCAAGTGATGGCTCAGTAGTCGAGTTCAGTTCAGGAAGTGGGTCCAAGTCAAGGAAATGAATCTCAATTCCACATGTATTGTCCCAAGATGGAATGTGACTATCAAAGATTGGTGATTCAAGTTCAAGATGGATGGGAATCAAAACTGACTCTAGAATGTTACTCAAATCGGGTAATATAACCGGAGTCAATAATGATTCAGGGATTTGAACTGGATCACCGATGTGCAAATCTAGGTCACATATCTCATTTAGTTCAATTCCACAAAATGGAGAACTTGCCAATTTGTCAATGGAATCTTCAAAAGTGTAGAATTGGGCAAGTTCAATATGATCCTCAAAGATGGGTGATTCAACTTTTATTGTGAATTGGGAAAGGATCCAATGTTGACTCCGGGAAAAGATTGAAGTGAGGTAAAGATACCGGAGTCATTATGGAATCAGGAAAAAGAATTGAATCACAAAGTTGGGGTTCAAGATCACATTCCTCATGTAGTTCAATAAAATGTGGAGAACTTGCCAATTTATCAATGGAATTTTCAGAAGTATGGAATTGGCTAAGTTCAATGTGATCATCATGAAAGATTGGTGAGTCAATTTCACAATGGATAGAAAATGGATCCAATTCTGACTCAGGAAATGAAGTGAAATTAGGTAAAGATATGGGAGTCATAATTGGATCAGGAAGTAGATTGGAATCATCAAGTGAAAGTTCAGGATCAAATTCATGTTCCAGTTAAATTTCATGAAAAGGAAAACTTGCAAAAATATCAATTGGATCTGAAGGTTGGACAAGTTCAGGTGGTTGTGCTGAAATTGAATCTGGACTTCCAAGACTACATGACTCTTTGGATTTAATAGAGTGGCTAGTGACATTAGAAATAGGATGAGAATGAAGAGTTTGGATCATCAAATCTATGTCACGATTTCTAGCATTTTGAGCATGAGTCATGTCTTCAAGCATCTTTTCATAATTGATGATTTCATTATTTTGATGAAAAGATGAAGTGTTGTCTTGGAAGTGATGGTGAAATTGTGAGTCAAAAATGTGTGGTGATGGAAGAGTGGACTCACAAGAGAGTTCTTTACTCATTTCCCAGGTAAATGGTTGTTCATTAGGAAGTGGTGGAACTGAGTAAGACTCTTGAAAATACTGTGGAGTTGGAGAGACAAATGGTTTTTGAAGTTGTTGCTCGACTCTCTGTAAATTGACTTCTATACTCCTTAGTAACTCAGATTTTTCTTTAATGGGTTCAGAAAAAGGAGTATATGAAGTGGACTCAGGAAATGAATACTGTGGACAAGGTGAATATGGTGGACAAGGAATTTGAAAATTTGACTCGGGGTATGTGAATCCCCAATTACTCGGTGAAGAGTTGAAATTATTTTGGACATTATAATTATTAGATGGGGGTAAGGGTCATATTGATTCGGATAAGGCCAACCCGGTGTATGTGGTTGGTGCATATTGTAAAACACCGGGTTGGAATTATCCGAATATGGAGGCGGTGTGAAATATGGATTAATATTATGATGGAAAGAATTGTTATTGTAAGCCATATCACACAATCACAAACAAAAACAAACAAACAATCAAACAAACAAAAGAAGAAAAAATTCTAACCTAAGTTAGGGTAGACTTAGACCTAGACGACTCCTAACAAATAGACTGTCCACGGGAGGTTCAGTGTAGACTCTAACCACAAGCTAATCAGCAAGGGAAGGGTAAGGTTGGTGGGAGGTTTTCCGTCCGAAGACGTTCCTTAATTAAGTAACCAGCAACCTTCGGGCTTTCGGCCCTCAACCCCTTTCCTAGACACTGATTTTGCAAGAGTTAAATTCCAACACTTTTCCCCCTTAGGATAATCTCCTAGATGAGTCCGAGATGTCCCTAGGGCCAACGTCTACTTTTTTTTTTAAATTAGGCTTGGGTTAGTGAGTGCTTGGGAAAATGATTTTCGGGCTAAGGAAAGGGTAATGACCTCCCCCACCTTATCTTATTTACGGGTATGCCCTTAAATTTGAATTGTGCAAGTGTACAAGAAATAACAAGGATTCACTCTAAGCAAGAAAATCAAGCAAGAGATGATTCCTAGTCTATATGCAATGCGAAACGTACCTTGCCTCCAGCACTCTTCAACCGTAAAAGTAAAGAATTGAAAGACACGTGCCTAGAATGCAAATGTCTAAACAATTTTTAACGATTACAATCAATTTTTTACTGTTGAATTAATTAACAGGAATACAGTGAATTATACAGGAAATCAAGTATAACAGCAGATGTATTTTGCAGATCTGAAGCCCCTGCAGAAAAATTGTCAGAAGTGAACTCCTCTTTGTCGCGGTCGCGCGGCTTTTGCCGCGGGAACGCGGCAATTTGGAGGGATCCTGGGCTCTGCTTTCGAGAGCAGAGGCCCAGGTCCACTTATATGTATTCTGCAATGCAAGGTTTGCTATTTTCTTCACCTGTAACCTGCAACAGAGAAGAAGAATCGTTTAGTACTTCACTTTAAACCAAAGAAAACGTTGCTCTCCCCGGCAACGGCGCCATTTTGATTAGACTAAAAAGGTATACGTGTTATGAGTATGAAAATGTATTTAATGTACCCTTTCTTGTCTCCGTTATAGCATAAGGCTATACCGAGTCGATTCTCAGGGAGAGCTCGCGATGGAAGCTTTGACGAGTGGTAGTGAAGTTATTAAACGAGTATTCTTCTCTTGATTATAAACTTAATGAATCAAGTGAAAAAGAAACTAAAAGAAAGGATGGCTATGTTCATGGTGGAAAAGTCGGGAAAGAAATCAAGAAGAGGATTTGGTATTCACAAGAAAAGAAAAGAAAACTTAAAGAAGAAGCAATCCATGACTAGCTTACCTTACTAGCTTGCCAAGACTTACTAGACTCCTTGATAATGAAAGCTTGCCTAATGTTGTCACTCCATCGGCGTAGGATTCGTCTCACGTGTTGACCTAATTACTTTCTCACTTGAAAGACGGTGGTTTAACCATCGGAGAAGAGAAGATCATACAACTTGCAAGATGAACAAAAGCAATCACCCATGAGTTAGTGAAGATGGCAAGAGTAGTGGTTAGCTAGTACATGGAAAAAGATTAGCTACAACAAGCCATAAAGAAAGTAAAGCAAAGCATAAAGTAAATTGCAAGAAGTAAAGCAAGTAATTAAAGAAAGCAATTAAAGAAAGCAATTAAACTAGAACCATGCTTCAAGTAGAGGAAGGAGGATGGATCAATCCTTGTTGCTTCAAGTGTCACCCTTGATTACACAAGCTCTCTCCCTCACAATCACTCTCTTTTACATTGAATTCTAGGGAAGAAGAAGAGGGATCTAAAGAACTAAACCTAGAGAAAAATACATGAAAATTACAACAACTAAACTAATCTCCTCTCTTCTCCATTCCGTTTTTGTACGCAGGTTCAAGTCCAGTATTTATAGCATGGGAGAGAAGCTTCGAGAGCCTGGGAGGTTGGCGCAAAATCTGGATCTCAACAGACTCCAGATTGCCGCGCCCTCGCCGCGCCGGCGCGGCCCAACTGAATCCGTTCAGCAACAGATTTCTGTTGCTGATTGGTTGAGAAGTGGTTAGCCACGTGGCCTTCTAGAAACTTGGGTTGTTGCGCGCAGATCTCTCTGGATTTGAATTTGAATTCTTGGGTTCTTTTTGATTTAATCCCCTTAATTATTGCTAATTAAGGTGATTAATGGCTTTCTCTCCTTTAAGTGTGTACCTGCAAATATGTAGAGAAGATGAGTAAAAATCATATATTTATTATCTAAATGCATGGGAATAATGATGTAAAATATGCAATATTGAGTTACAATCAATAACAGGAATACATAACAGGCATAACAGGAGTACATAACGGGAGTCATAACATAAATTATAACAGAAATTATAACAGGCTTAACAAGAGTACATAACGGGCATAACAGGGATCATAACAGGCATCATAACGGGAATCATAACAGGCATGACAGGAGTCTATTATTATTATTACTCGTCTGACTCATATATCTAGGTATGTGTCCTGGTGTACATTCCAACACACATACATCCATATATAAGCAAGGCGAGGGTTGTTACTGGAAGATGATGAAGAACTGATAGCTCTTCTTATAGTAGTTCCCGTACACCCGGGACCAGCTTGAGGGCCTTAAATCCCCCTAACACGCATCTTCTGAGGGCCTTAAATCCCTCTAACACGAATCGTCAGTTCAGGTATTCCACTACTATAAGCAAGGCATCATTCCGACATCCATCACTTCCTCCCATTCCCCGTGCAAGTTATCCTTTTTATGGCTTATCAATATTATCAAATTACGTGAATAACTGGTCATGACAGGAAAAATAGCCCTACAGATTCAAGAGGTGGCCCCCACAGATTCAAGAGGTGGCCCCCACCGAGTATGATGTGGCACTTTGTTCCATGTGGCACTTTGCTCTGAGGGGATGGATTCTAGAGGTGGCCCCCACAGATTCAAGAGGTGGCCCCCACCGAGTATGGTGTGGCACTTTGTTCCGTGTGGCACTTAGTTCCATTCAGGATAACAAGGCAGGATTCCCGTAATGGTGATAATCACAAGGTCAAGTAGATCATGATGGGTGTCAAGAGATAGCATGACAAGATGATGATATTTGGCAGGTGACAAGTCATGTCAAGTGATTGATATTATTAAGGATCAAGTCATGTTAACAACATAAAATATGCAATACAAGTACCGAGGATAAGGTCCATATTCAAGAAGGTGATCAACCACAGCAGGCAACCAGAGTTAGTCGACTAGGGAGAATATGTAGTCGACTTGAGAAGAAGTAAGTCGACTATAAGGAGGGTCAAGTCGACTTAAAAAGGCTGCGTTTCAAAGGGCTACGTTTCAAGAGGAAGATTAGTCGACTAGGGCATTTGGGTTAGTCGACTGATCAAGGCTGCGTCTCAAAGAGCCGCGTCTCAGGGAGCTGCGTTAGTCGACTAGGAATAATAGTTAGTCGACTAATAAAGTCCGCGTTTCAGAGAACCGCGTCTTCAGAAGAAAAGTTAGTCAACTAGGGGCGATTGCCAAGTCGACTAGGGATGCTGCGTCTACAAAAAGGGTGCGTTTTAGAAGAGGATTAGTCGACTGGGGAAAGCATATAGTTGACTAATCAGAGTTGCGTCACAAGAAATCAGGCTGCGTTTCAAGGGGTTAGTCGACTTATGAATTGGTCAAGTCGACTAATACTGCAAAACAGTGAGCAGAACTAACTTTGAGAGTTGTGATCTTTTGTTGATAAAAATACAAGTTATCCGGGACTTTAGCGAGGAAAAGCACTCGCATAACCAGTGAAGTAGGAGATCAAGAGGAAAGCGAGATCACTCGCCTAACAATGATCTTTGCCGCGTCCAACGAAGGGAGGTTCGGCCCCAATCCAAAAGGAGGGTACCGGCCCTAAGTCTTGCCGCCGGAGAAGAACGCGGCCTCAATCCAAAGGAGTGGCCGGTTTTCACAAAGTGATGGAGAGAGGTTGAAGGTGCAAGTCTAGTTCAAGTTGCCGAAATGGGATTTTGCAAACATAGTTGCGGGGAGCGACGAGTTAGCTAGAATGAAAGAGCTCGCCGTGGAGGTGAAGGTGGTATGCTTGGTGGTGGCCAAGGAGGTGTAGGTGGTATGCTTGGTGGAGATGAAGGAGGAGTTGGTGGATGTTAAGGCTTTGGTGAAGTGGTGAAGAGAAAAATGAAGTGGAATGGAGAAGAAAAGGTATTTATAGGATTTGGATTGTGAAGGTGATGCAAATAAATAAAAGAGAGGGGGTTTTTGTAAAATTGGAGAGATTAGGTGTCTCTCTTGGTCACTTGGCCGGTTATGATGATGAGAGGGGAGTGGGGGTATCTTGGAAAAGACATTTTGGAAGAGAAGGAATTAATGAAGAGAGAGAAGGGAGAATATAATAATGTAGCACACCTTTTAAAACAAAAGAAACCAAAGATGAGAATCTTGCGTTTCTCTCACTCAAACGCAGCTCCCAAACCTGCGTTTAGGCCAAAATGGGCCAAACGCAGGGATTAAAGCCGCGTTTAGGGAAAACATGAAGGCTGCGTTTAACAGAGGAGAGAGAAAGTCATAATGACTTGATGGGATTGAGCTGAAGTGCATTAAATGCAGCATGGGGAGGTGAGGAGAGGATCTCTGCATTAAATGCAGAATCCCAGGTAGGTGAATGCCGCGTTTGAAGAAAGAGAGAGAAAATGGGGAAAAGACAAAAGTGGAATATTGGAGCAATCTCCTCGGTATCTGGGAAAATAGTGAAAACTCCGGAAAAGCCCAAAAATGAAATAGCTCAGAAAGTTTCCCAAAAATTCTCAAAAATAATAAATATTATAAAATGATTTTTGGTGAAGTCGGTTTTCAAAGATTCAATCTCATTTTCTAGTTAAAAATCCTGAAGTCAACCGTCAATCTCGGTATACACCGGATTGGCCGGGTTTTCAATAAATTCAGAAAATTCTCAGAAAAAGTATTTAAATGGGAAATGTGATTTTAAGAAATAAGGTCAAAAGGCACTTTTAGAAATTCCAAACCGTTTGTAAATTAAAAATCCGGGTATCGGTCAACGGTATCGGTCGACACCGGTTTTGAAGATTTTCAACTTAATTCAGGAAAATTCCAGAAAATCATAGAAAATCTAAAATATTAGAAAATGATGTTTAAAACTGAAATCTGTCAAATCTAAATACCAGAAAGATCAAATCGAGTAATACACTAGGATCGAGTCCCCGGTTCAGAGAAGGGCAGACTCTGAGTCCACGAATCCAGATCCCAAACCAAATGATCATATAAAGAATTCATAATACAAAACAAATACAGGAAGTAAATCGAAAAATACGATCAAAAAATCTGAATACGCAACTAAGTACGTGTTCCGGGAGCGGGGTATTACAAAATGGTTTTTGAATTTTGTTTGACTTGTTTTTATGTTTTTAAAATGAATTTGATATTACAAAAAAAAGTTCAATTGTTTGTAATATGTGATGATTATTGATGACACATATTTATGAATATTATTTATAAGAACTTACTTTTTTCGAATTTATCGGAACTTATTTGGATTTTTAAAAAAGTTTTTCAAACTATAAAAGAAATTGTGTTTTTGGGCTGAAGTTAGTCGACCACCTATAGGATCTATAAACAAGGAAATACAAATACTAGAGGGGGAGTGAATCATGTTAATAAACTTTTAATAACAAAAAATAAACTACTTGCAGGAAAGTAAATGAACAGAATAAATCTCAAAAATTTCAAACGCAAATAAGAGAGATTTTATCTTGATTCGGTTCTTGTGACCTACGTCCAGTCCTCAAGCAACCCACTTGAGATTTTTTTTATCTGATTTTAATATACCTCAAAATCAACTCCTGTACACCACTTGACAAAGTACTATTCGTCAAATCTATACAACTCTTCTTTACACTAAGAAAACACTTTCTTTGATGAATTACAATGTAGCCTATAAGCTTGAAACTATATGTGGTTGTGAACAAGGTATCTTATAGGAGGACTCTTAGAATTCTTCACAAGAGAATTAGAATTGTGTGAAGAACAGAAAGTAAAAAATAGTTTTCTGGAAAACAGAACTTTTGAATAGAATTTAGACAGAAAACTAATAAAATTTTAATTGGTGAATTCATCCAAGGATACTATCCCCATTTATAGGTGAAAAACAATGGTCAGATAGAGAAGTTATCAATTCAAAATTTGAAAATTAAAATGTTGAAAAAACACCAAATTCTGAAAACTGAATAACAGTCCAGAAATTAAACTTAGTCGACTAGGATATAGGATTAGTCGACTAGTGTAAGGATTTTTGCTTGAATTAGTCGACTAACTCAAACACAGATTAATAAGTCTCTGAAAACTGAAGCTAGTCGACTATATAAGGGGATTAGTTAACTAACTTTGAGTATAGTTGAAAGACAGAGAACAGACAATTTTCTATGAATACACTTAATTGACTATTGAAGATAGTAAGTCGACTATATGATATGTTCGACTATAGAAGGGTATAAGTCAACTATAAAACTATTTTGTGTGCGTGATCAAAGCTTTTAACAATCTTCTAAAAATAAAAAAATACACAAAATAGTAAATACCATTGTATAATCTTGTGCTGCAAGAACTCAGTACTAACTCTTCAAATTGAGCTCCAATGTACCGCATCACAATTATTATAATCAAAATTTAAGTTCTAGCATTTTTTCCCTTTTTTATGATGACAAGATGTGTATGCACAAACTCCCCCTACAGAGAACATGTATAACAAATATAGAATGTCCATGTATATGTTCTCCGCCTGCATGAGACATATATCACAGAGAACATATATTCATACGTACATAAGCATATATAAGCATATTGTTGGCCCAAAGGCCTATCACCCTAGTTTTGATGATGATCAACTCATGAAGTTATAATTACTAATGATCTTGTGTTTAATTAGTGACAGATTTATTATCAAGATCTTAGTTGGTGTGGAGCTTCAACAAAGGATTTTAAGTCAAGTTGGAAGCTAGCACCGGTTGATTCACGAGCCTTTGCATCAAGACCACATCTAGAGATGAGCTCGGTGGATTGCTTGGACCAAGTCAAGAAGATGAGAAGCCTTCAAGTGAAGACTTCAAGAAGATGAACACTTGTGTCTAGGTATAAGATTTGTGTTTTTGTTTTAGTTAAAAATGTAAAGGATAGATAGTTGGTGGATTGCTCAAGTCTATATCACACACACACTCTTGATAGAACTCTTGATAGAATTGCTTTCATAAAAGAATTTTATGTTTAGAAAAGATTTTTCATTATGACAAAATATCTACTTTGGTTTTTGGTATTTCTATTATATATCTTTCAAACAAAACCAAGTTTAGAGCTTTATAATAAAAAACATAGATATTTCATTATGATTGTGTAGTGGATCATATCCATACACACTATGCTTTAATAAGTTCAAAATATCTTGTTTTTGTATTCTGTGAAGTTATGGAAAAACAAGTTTTAGAAAAACATGTTTTTAGAAAAATAGTTTTTATTTTGATTGAAACTATTTTTGTGGATTTACTGAGAATTTATGGGATTTTTATTAAGTTAAAAGACCTATTTCCAAATCCCTTAACTGTGCAGACTGAGGACTGGCTGACAGGCCAAGTCGGTCGACCGGGCGGTCGACCGCAGCAAGGTCGTGTCGACCGTCCAGTCGACCGACGTGCACAGCCCTGTGCACGTTTGTCAGCACAGTGGTCCGGTCGACCGTACGGTCGACCGCTGCAGAGAGTTCTGCTCTCTGTTTGTTCGGGTCGACCGGGCGGTCGACCGGAGGCTTCAACGGTCGGATTTTTGACCGTTGGCCAGTCGACCGGCCGGTCGACCGGCAGCTCTGACAGATCCCAACGGCTATATTCTGGCAGCCTATAAATTGGGGGTTCTTGTCATTGTTTTGAGACAAGATTTTGGGGACTTCTTAGAGCCAGTTTTTCTAAGTCATTTCAGAAGTTTTCTCCACAAAATAGACAGCAAATACTTCCCATCTAAAAGGGAGTTTTTATCAAGAGAGTGTTTAACTGATTCTTTGAGTTTTTCATCATAGCTTTCTTTCCTTGCTTTCTCACACCACACTTGAGCTATCCATTGTCTACTAATCCTGTAGGTGTGTTGTAGTGAGAGTGCTCTTTAGGTGATCAAGTGTTGTGATCACCAAAGATCTTTTCTATGTACTTTGAGGAGGCGGGCAAGTGTGCTCGCGATGGTTTGAGTTCGTGTGTGAACTCTTTGGTTCGAGGTGCGGCCTCGGCAAGCTTGTGGGGCTTGCGTGTGTACGGGACTTGGGAGTCCGAGGGCTTGTAGGTGTTGCGGCACCAAGGAGAGATCCATTGGGATCTTGCATAGTGGAAATCCTTCGTGTGTCGAAGGCGGGGATGTAGAGCAAAGGTGCTCGAACCTCGAAACAAACCCTTTGTGTTTGCGATTGCTTACTCTATCTCTCTCTCTCTCTCTCTCTCTCTCTATCTCTTTGTCTCTTTTATATCTTGCATTCAATAATTGTCTTTATCATTTACATGCTTGATATATTCCCTTGTGCTCATAATTGCTATACTTGCTTGGGATTGTTGTTAACACTAGTATTCAACCAAGAGAGCCATCGCGGCACCTCAACCCATTCAAGGGGAATCTAGAGGAGCTTGTCCAGAGCCCTGCAAAGGGAATTCGGCAACACTCTTGAGTTATACATAAGTGTTTAATTAAAAGAAGTTTTACTTGGTCATCTTAGTTTTTAATTCCGCACCATTTGGCATTGAGTGACCATAAGATTAGCCAACACCTATTCACCCCCCCTCTAGGTGTCATTTCAATTGGTATCAGAGCTAGTGCTCTTGATTTGGGTCTAACAACCTAAGAGTTAAAGATCCTCATTTGTAGGCTAATCACATATCTTGTACACACACCATGGACTTCATGTCATCACCCACCTTTGACATTCTTAACATCCAAATTTGAAAGGTTAAGATGTCTATGTACCTCAAGGCCCTAGGCATTCATGTCTATCTTGCTACATTTAATGATTCATATATTAACAATAGCAAGTATATTGAGGGTAATGCAAAAGCCCTTCATGCTTTAAAGTCAACCCTAAATGATGAATATTTATGTAGGGTTTCTAATGTTGATTCCGCTTTTGTAGCTTGGAACATCATCACCTCCCTTGGCGAAAAGGATCTATATTATGCCGGGAGCGATTCGGACGTTGGAAGCAACACCTCCAACGCATGCTTTATGGTCCAAGGGGATAACCCCCTTGAGGTAACTTCCGAATCCGAGGAAGATGATACTATGTCATATGATGAACTCAATTCTTTTTGCCAATTATTGCTTGAGAAATATGACATGAAAAAGAAAGAAATTAAAAATTTGAAAAAGAACATTGCTTGCATGCATATAGAACAAGACTCATTTAGAGATAACATTGCATGCTTAGAAAAAGATAACAATAGTTTGAAAAAGAAATTTGATTACATGCATGTAGAAAATGATTCTTTTAGAAATAAACTTGCATGTTTAGAAAAGGAAAATGAAGATTTGAAAAATGAGAATATTTCCTTGCTTGCAAAATTGAATGATTTATGTGAAGGAAATATAGTTTTGAAAAATGATATTGCTATGGTGGAAAAACAAAAGGAAGTTGTTTTTCAAGAAAATAAGACTTTGAAAAGAAAGATTTGTGAAAAAGAAAAAGAAGGTGTTTGTAAAAAGAAAAAGAAAAATGATCATATATCTCACCATGCTTTACATGCCACCACTAATGAGATTAAGAATTTGAAAAATAAAATGGATGGTTTGAGTTCAACCTTGAACTCTTGTGCTTTTAATCATTCTAGGTTGGAGTCAATGTTTTCAAAGAAACAAACTCCACACATTCATGCACATCATAACCATGCATTTGCTTATGTTGCACAACATGATCATACTCCTACACATAAGCATACTAAGGTGTACACATGTACACATTATGGCCGCAAAGGCCATTTAGCAAAATATTATTTTGATAAGAAACCTCATTGATATTTTGCTAAGTATAAAAGATTTTGGGATCCTTACAATAAAACTAACCCCAAAGGACCCAAGAAAATATGGGTACCAAAACCCCCACCTTTTGCTTTTGATGTAGGTGAGGGCTCTCACAAAAGGTGAGAGGATTGGTGCCTTGGTAGCGATGCAATGTACATGATTGACAAACATTTGGATGCATTGCTATCAAGGAATCTTGGTGGGAAAGACCACCATACTTGGAGCTTTGGAGTTGGTAACAATTTCTAAACTCCTATTTTTTTTATGTTCATGCTTGTTCATCCATAATATTCATAGCATGTTCATGTTTTATGATTTTTGAGCTTCATGTGGTATTTACATGCTTAGATGTAGAATTTGTCAAGCTTGTATTTATACATGTACAAATAGTGAACTACAATTGATTCATATATGATTGAACTTCATGCTCACTTGTATCCACTTTATGCATATGTATAGACTAGTTTTGATGATTCTCCTTTATACATATTTTTGCCTACTTTTTTAGTGATTTACTTCATGTATATGCATGTTTAATTCAAATCTAATAAATATACATGTATACCCGTGAGTCTCTTGCTTCCATGCAAATACATTTAATAGACTCTTTTATTTTTGGGATATGTATGCATATTGTTAGATCTGTATAAATCATACATATACCATAAAGATTGCTATTTTTTAAAAAAAAATGATTTTGAGTTGATTTGTTTCGATGAAAATGATTTCTATGTGGTCTTTAATAAAAAAATGTTAATCATATTTGATTTGAGCTTAAATGACTACTTTCATAAAGATACTATTTACATAACCTCTGAACACTCATCTTTTTAAGAAAAGAGATAATTTTGAGCTTTATGGACTATGAGTGCTTGAACTTTTATGTATTTAGTATTATTCATGAAAAACATATGACTTTATATTTTTGAAGGATCTTTAACTAGTTTGTCAAAAATCCATTTAAACTAGTTATCTATTCTTCAATTGATGCACATGATTCTATTTTTTTATGGATAAAAATATTTTATGATTTCAAAATTTACTCACACTTCATGACGTGAATATTAGTTTAAATGTTAGTATTTATCAACACTAGGATTTATACTTGTACACATTATGGACCACAAATAAATCTATATATGATTGGGTTTGATTGCTTATTTGTGTCCATTAGGTGTGCTAGTATAGCCTAGTTTTGATGATCATTACATTTTTAAACTTGTATTCCCATTTTGGATTTGTGATTTGACCATGTGCTTTTCATTTCATGTATATGCATATTTTGCCAAAACATTAAGATATACATGGATACCCCTTGAGTCATTTGCCTTTAATGCAAATCTATTTATATGGACTCAATTATGTTTTAGGGATATGTATGTATGCTTATTGTGTTGTCAATATATACATATACCTTGAAATATAAATTTGGTTGTGATAATAAAAATTTGTAATGATTTTCATGTATTCATGCTTTGAAGGAATATTGAGCTTTATTGCCATTTTCATGATGCCTTGTTCCACACAACACTAGTGCACTCAATTCTTTTGAATATGGACTTTATGGATACTAGAGTGTTTTTAGTGCCATGTGATTTACTTGTGTTTCATGAAAACTTCTTGATTTATTCCTTGGTTGAAGGATTCCTTACTAGTTGTTAAAACATTTTCATTTAACTAGTTTGAATTCTTCATGTGATAGATTATGTGATATATACACATAAGCTTATTTTTCTATCGGTATCATTGGTTATTTGCAATTGGTATCAATATGAACCTTTTTGGTATATACTCATATTTTGCTTTTCATATATATGTATGCATCACTTTCTATTGATATAATTCCTTCATACACATATATGATTTGTTGTGAGCTTAAGATAAAATTGTTTTACATATTTAAAGTACAAAGATTGTTGATGCTAAGATTAATTTCAAATTGATATTCTTATAAGCTTATGCATCGTGATTTGATATTGGTATCAAAAATTCAAAATTTGGTTATTTTTACAATTGGTACCTTGAAAATTTTGTTAATTGATATCTTAAAATATGATCTTTTCTAAGATATCTCAAAATTTGTTCTTATTGAGAAAAAGTTAAAATTTTTTCATTCTTGATTTATATTGTCTATATGCAAGGAGAGCTTAACATCTCTTCTACGTATAGATTCATGTTGAGTGTATTGTGTATTGAGGAGCTTAACATCTCTTCTTCATGTGGTACACGTGTGTAGGGGGAGCTTCACATCTCCTCTTATGCATTACATAATATGTGTTATGTGAGTTAGGGCTTGTCATCCCTTCTTCATGTAATGCATATGTGTAGGGAAGCTAACTTAGCATCTTCCTCTTCATGAATATATATCGCATATAGATCTTCTTGATTGATTTAGATTACCCCTCCTTGATTTCTTTATTTTTGACAAAAAAGGGGGAGAAAAATTTGTTTGATTTGATTTCACTTTGAACCCTTTGTTGATGATTGACAAAAAGGGGAGAAGTATTTGAGAGTATTTGAGTATATGCATGTTTTCATTGCTTAAGGGGGAGAAGTATTTGTCTTCCTTGTTAGTTATGCATATATGTTTTGCTTTGCAAATGTATGGAGATAAGATTTATGATTATTTGGCATGTTATATTTGCATACATTTGCATACATATTTATGAGCTTCATGTCATATCTATTTATATTTTGTGATGCATGAGTTAAGGGGGAGCTTCCTTGAAGCTTTACTTTAATCCATGCATATATAACTTCATGAGTTTTGTAATCATCAAAAAGGGGGAGATTGTTGGCCCAAAGGCCTATCACCCTAGTTTTGATGATGATCAACTCATGAAGTTATAATTACTAATGATCTTGTGTTTAATTAGTGACAGATTTATTATCAAGATCTTAGTTGGTGTGGAGCTTCAACAAAGGATTTTAAGTCAAGTTGGAAGCTAGCACCGGTTGATTCACGAGCCTTTGCATCAAGACCACATCTAGAGATGAGCTCGGTGGATTGCTTGGACCAAGTCAAGAAGATGAGAAGCCTTCAAGTGAAGACTTCAAGAAGATGAAGACTTGTGTCTAGGTATAAGATTTGTGTTTTTGTTTTAGTTAAAAATGTAAAGGATAGATAGTTGGTGGATTGCTCAAGTCTATATCACACACACACTCTTGATAGAACTCTTGATAGAATTGCTTTCATAAAAGAATTTTATGTTTAGAAAAGATTTTTCATTATGACAAAATATCTACTTTGGTTTTTGGTATTTCTATTATATATCTTTCAAACAAAACCAAGTTTAGAGCTTTATGATAAAAAACATAGATATTTCATTATGATTGTGTAATGGATCATATCCATACACACTATGCTTTAATAAGTTCAAAATATCTTGTTTTTGTATTCTGTGAAGTTATGGAAAAACAAGTTTTAGAAAAACATGTTTTTAGAAAAATAGTTTTTATTTTGATTGAAACTATTTTTGTGGATTTACTGAGAATTTATGGGATTTTTATTAAGTTAAAAGACCTATTTCCAAATCCCTTAACTGTGCAGACTGAGGACTGGCTGACAGGCCAAGTCAGTCGACCGGGCGGTCGACCGCAGCAAGGTCGGGTCGACCGTCCAGTCGACCGACGTGCACAGCCCTGTGCACGTTTGTCAGCACAGTGGTCCGATCGACCGTACGGTCGACCGCTGCAGAGAGTTCTGCTCTCTGTTTGTTCGGGTCGACCGGGCGGTCGACCGGAGGCTTCAACGGTCAGATTTTTGACCGTTGGCCAGTCGACCGGCCGGTCGACCGGCAGCTCTGACAGATCCCAACGGCTATATTCTGGCAGCCTATAAATTGGGGGTTCTTGTCATTGTTTTGAGACAAGATTTTGGGGACTTCTTAGAGCCAATTTTTCTAAGTCATTTCAGAAGTTTTCTCCACAAAATAGAGAGCAAATACTTCCCATCTAAAAGGGAGTTTTTATCAAGAGAGTGTTTAAGTGATTCTTTGAGTTTTTCATCATAGCTTTCTTTCCTTGCTTTCTCACACCACACTTGAGCTATCCATTGTCTACTAATCCTATAGGTGTGTTGTAGTGAGAGTGCTCTTTAGGTGATCAAGTGTTGTGATCACCAAAGATCTTTTCTTTGTACTTTGAGGAGGCGGGCAAGTGTGCTCGCGGTGGTTTGAGTTCGTGTGTGAACTCTTTGGTTCAAGGTGCGGCCTCGGCAAGCTTGTGGGGCTTGCGTGTGTACGGGACTTGGGAGTCCGAGGGCTTGTAGGTGTTGCGGCACCGAGGAGAGATCCATTGGGATCTTGCATAGTGGAAATCCTTCGTGTGTCGAAGGCGGGGATGTAGAGCAAGGGTGCTCGAACCTCGAAACAAACCCTTTGTGTTTGCGATTGCTTACTCTATCTCTCTCTCTCTTTGTCTCTTTTATATCTTGCATTCAATAATTGTCTTTATCATTTACATGCTTGATATATTCCCTTGTGCTCATAATTTCTATACTTGCTTGGGATTGTTGTTAACACTAGTATTCAACCAAGAGAGCCATCGCGGCACCTCAACCCATTCAAGGGGAATCTAGAGGAGCTTGTCCAGAGCCCTGCAAAGGGAATTCGGCAACACTCTTGAGTTATACATAAGTGTTTAATTAAAAGAAGTTTTACTTGGTCATCTTAGTTTTAAATTCCGCACCATTTGGCATTGAGTGACCATAAGATTAGCCAATACCTATTCACCCCCCCTCTAGGTGTCATTTCACATATATCTTCTCCCCCTTTGTCATTACCAAAAAGAGAGAAATATCATAAAGTCACACATAGAGCCATATTATAGAGACACAAACATAGTTTGCAGAATATAAAGTATCAGTTATTATAGCAAAGAGTCATAAAATAAAGACACAGCGTAAGAAAACAGAAAAACATAGCTTAAAAGTCAACAAAGTTGGACACATATAGAAGATACATAAAATCTTTGGATAAAGCAAGAACTCCAAAACCATGTATAGCAACACCAAAAAGTCCAACGCCATGTGCATCATATGTTGGATTTGGGAGGAGGAGGTGGTGAAAATGGGTCTTGAGGTGATCCAGTATTTCTAATTGTATGGCTTCAAAGGAGTCCATTTTCAGTTGCATATTCATCAAATGCTTCATAAGCAAGGATCGATTGTTGAGTAATGCAGACTAAGGGGCCATCATAGAGGATTGTTGGGTTTGTAGTGCAAAAATTTTAGTAGAGAGAGAATTATAAAAGACATCAAGAAAGGAAAGATGTGTTTGAGTTGAAGAGGGTTCAGTAAATGGAGGTTTAGTTGAGGAGGAAGGAGTTGGAGTAGAGCTTTGTGGAGGAGAAGAGGGTGGATGTTGAGGCTATGGTTGAAGTTGAGGGAAATCATTGAGTTTCATGTAATAGAGAATGACAAGATCAAATGATTCGGATAACTTGACGACACTAGTTTCAGAAGTAAGATCTATTTTAAATTTCTGAAACACATGAGATAGAAGAGCTCCACAGGGTAAGAAAGAAGTATGTTCTTTGATAATGTTATCAAATATGATCTTAACCGAATTGACTTCAAGTCCTTGTTGGCCCAAAGGCCTTCCACTCTAGTTTTGATGATGATTAACTCAGTAGTTATGTGTACTAATAATCTTGTAATGTTTAAGTTTCAGATATTTAACAAGATATTAGTTAGTGAAAGCTTCCACACATCTTTCACATGTTGATTCAAGAGCCTAAGCATCAAAGATGATATCTAGCACTCATTGGAGTCTTGCTCGGTGAATAAAGTAGTTTTGGATCAAGCCGACTTGGAGATTGCGCTCTACAAGAAGACTTGGAGATTGCGCTCTACAAGAAGACTTAGGTATCCATAGTTTTAGTTTGGGTTTAGATCCTAAATTGTAAAGATTAGAATAGTATGATATGCTCAAGTTCACAACACACACGTTTCATGTTTTGAATATTGGTTTTCGGTTTTTGGTTTAACCGATCTTGGTTTTCATGAATAGATTTTATATCAAAACAAGTTTACATGGTTTAGTGTATATATGATTTGTTCTATATACATGCATGCTTCTATTGCTTAAACAAACTTAGTTTGATAGTCTACTTCATGAGTTTTATGTTTTGATAATTCTAACAAAACATATTTTTGTATTTGGATGAGTTTTAGACAAAAGGTATTTTCTATTCAAGATTCCACGTTTTAGAAAATACAAGTTTTGGTTTTTGGTTAAAATGATAAGATACAAAAATAGTTCATAATGATTGATATTTGAGCTAAACTTTTTATCACAGGTTTATATATCAATGCAAAATGTGAAAACTATTTTTGGGGATTTTTTACAAGAGTTAAAAAGATTTATTGAAATATTTTTGACTCAGTTTTTCTGACCTGTTTGCTGTCTGCCAGGCAAGGTCGGTCGACCGATCGGTCGACCGCACCAAGTAGCCAGTCGACCGGGCGGTCGACCGACGTGCACGGATACGTGCACGCTGGCTACAGCCGTGGCCGGTCGACCGGACGGTCGACCGACTGAGAGCAGATTTGCTCTCTGTTTGTTTGGGTCGACCGGGCGGTCGACCGGGTGTTGCAACGTTCGAAAATTCGAACGTTGGGCGGTCCACCGACCGGTCGACCGACATGGTTATTTCTGGCAGTTCTGCTGCCACGGCTATTTTCCAGATTTGTCTATAAATACCCCATTTGAAAGAGTTTTTCTCTAAGATTTTTTGTGCGAATTTTTCCATTCTCTCTGGTGTTTTTACTGCAATCAAAATAGGTTTTTGGATTCAATTTGAACAATCTTTTTGGAGTTTTTATAAGGGTTTGGAAAATCAAAGAAAAGGGATTTTGGGAAAAGCTTTTGAATTGAACTTCTCTATCTTGGTTTCATTTATTTCCCAAAGATTTTCTTTGAGTTGCTGGTTTCAAATCCTTTGGTTTTCTCCACACTTGAGCTAAAATCTACTATCTTCTCAATAGGATTTTGTGTGGGAAAAAGAGATTGTTTTGTGGTTATTGTTTGAAACCACTAAGTTGTAAACCCTATCTTTAGCTTGGCTTTGTGCCTTTCCCTCATTGTGTTGAGGAAGTTTGGCTATTGGGTTGTATCCCTCAAGGTTGTGAGGTGATCCTTGTATTGGGTTGTGGAAATCCCTCAAGTTGTGAGGTGATTGTTGTTTGGCTTGGAGTTGTGCCTCAAGGAGGAGGTCGTGTTTGTAAGGAGAGGAGTTGGGTACTCCTTGTAATTGTGATTGCCCCAAATCCTCGGTGGAGGTTCCCTTTGTGGGAGTCCTTTGTGGACAAGCTAGTGGATTAGAATCCTTCTAGGGAAGGCGGGGAGTAGAGCTGGGTGCTCGAACCTCGATAACATATCTTGTTGTTTGCGCTTGATCCATTGGCTCTCTCTCTCTTTCTCTTTACTTTGTGCCTTGCATCTATTTATATTGCTAATTCATATTTGCTTGGCTTGGTTGTGTGCATCACTTGTTGATAGCACTTGAGTGTGAATTGCATTAAGTTTTTAATTCCGCATTTAGTTCCATTGATTAGCATCATCACCTATTCACCCCCCCTCTAGGTGATTTCAATTGGTTTTAGAGCTAGTACTCCTGATATTTAGGTTTAACCAACTAGGAGTAAGATCTTGGTTTGCTAATCTTCACTTGCATTTTTCATTTGCACTCATACTAGTTTGCACTCATGGATAGCCCTCCTATGTTTGACCATTTTAGACTTGATGCTTGGAAGGTGGACATGACTAGGCATATAAAAACACTAGGTCATCTAGCTTATCAAGCCATTACTATAGAAACCCTCCCAAATAGTAGCAAGCATAAGAAGGCCAATGCACTTGCACTTAGGGCACTTAGAGCATCTCTTAATGAACATCTATTACATGTTTTTGATCGATATGATTCGGCTTTTGCAGTTTGGAGCATTTTGATGTCTCCGGAGCTACCCGTGATTATCAACAAGATGAGGAGATCTAAGAGAGAAGTATCCGAAGAGCATTGCTTCATGGTCCAAGGGAAGAACTCCCTTGAGGTACATTCGGATTCTCCTTTAGATGATAGCTCTAGTTCCTATTGCTATGGTTGTTTAGAAGTTCAAACTTTAAATATGGAGCTTGCTCAAAAGCTTGAAAATTTATTGGAAAAACATGATTTGTTGAAAGAGGATAACCTTGTTTTGAAAAATGAATTAAAGGATTTGTGTTCTAATTTTGAATTGATTTTGCAAGAGAAGGAAGAGATTACTAGTGAATGTGACTCACTAAGATCTCAACTAGACATTGCTTTAAAAGAAATTGATGTTTTAAAAGGTAAAAATGATTGTGAGGATGTTGTAAAGAACAATGAGGTTTTATCTTCTAAATTGGATCTTATTTTTAAAGAAAATCTCACTTTGAAAAATGATATTGACTCTATTACTAAAGAATTGGATTTGGTTTTGATTAAAAATAAATCTTTGCAAAAAGAGATTGATATTCATGTTTGCCATGCTAGTATTGCTTCTTGTTCTAGCACACCTATTGCTTGCTCCACTTTATTTTTTAGCATTGAAAATGATATAAATAATTTGAAGAAAAGTGTTGATTGTTTGGGCTCCACTTTGAGCCATTGTGCCATGAACCACACTCGTTTGGAATCCTTGGTTCGCAAGAAACAAGCTCCAACTATGCATGCACACCCAACACGGCATACACATGCTCATCAGGGACACAATCATAACACGTATGCTCATGTGTACACATGTACACATTGTGGTCGAAAAGGCCATCTTGCTAGATTTTGCTATGATAGATTACATATTGAAAATTTAGCAACTAATCTTGTTTGGGTTAGGAGAGATACTAACCCCCGTGAACCCACAAGAAAATGGGTACCAAGATCCACCTCTTTGATGTTTGATGTAGGTGGAGGCTCTCGCATAACGTGAGAGTGTTGGTGCCTTGAGGTGGATGCGTTCTAAGCTTAAATGAGAACCATTTGGATGCTTCACTCTCAAGGAGATTTGGTGGAAGGACCACCATGGTTTGGAGAACTAGAGATGCACCTTCATCGGTTTTGGTATCATTCTCTAACTCCCATTTATATTTGCATGTTTTCTTGTCATTCATTTTATAGCATGTTTTATAGGTTCATGATTAGTATGATGATTACCATGTTTATTAGAATTATGATTTACATGATTAGTTCTTGAGACACCCATGTTTAATATGGACCCATATTTTGTGTTCTCCTTATGTTTTAGCTATCATGTTAATCATAGATCTAATGCACATGTCTTTATCATAATGATCATGTGGATTTTTGTGATTGTTTTTAATACCCCATGTTTTGATTATCATGATTGTATTTTTCATGTTGATCTTTGACTTGTTTTTATGCTTCATGTGTTGACTACTTGCTTGAGTGATTGTTTTCATTAAGACTAGAACCTATATTTGTACAACTAGTGAGCTACAAATATACCTTTATATATGTTTGTACTTGAACGCTCATTTGTATTCATTTGATGTACTAGTATAGTCTAGTTTTGATGATTCATGCATTTGACTTGTATTCACATAATTTGGTTGACTTCATGTATATGTCTATTTTGTCCAAACTATCATTTATACATATACATCCTTGAGCCACGTGCCTTCATGCATATTATTTTGTGGACTCTTCATGTTTGGGATATGTATGTATACCTTAGTTTGTACATGACATACATATGCCTTGAAGTTTAACTCATTGTAATGATTTCCATGTTTGATTGTGATTCTCATGATTTATGATGATTTCAATTAATTTCATGATTCACTTATGTTTCATGTTTTGATGATTTCTATATTGAGCTTGATTGTCCATTTTCATGATGATATGTTTCTCACAACACTTGTACACTCAATTTACTTGATGTTTTCCCATGATTTAATTTTCAAATTGGTATCATGATTTAGTTTTCATGAGTACATATATTGATTGGGATTATTTGCTAACACTTGTATTCAACCAAGAGAGCCAACGCGGCACCTCAACCCTTATTTACGGGGAATCTAGAGGAGTTAGTCGAAAGCCCTTCACAGGGAATTCGGCTACACTTTGGTGTTATACATAGTGTTTAGTGTAATAGCCATATGGATGGTTTTTGAGTGTTTAGTGATCATGTGATTTTCATGTTTCATGAAAAATCTTGTTTATTCCCTTTCTTGAAGGATTTCATACTAGTTTTCAAAAACTTTCATAAACTAGTTCGTATTCTTCAAACTTGGTAGAGATTTTCAAACTTACTATATTTCTAAATCTATTTTTGAAAACCCCTACCATCAATGGGCGGTTGGATGGGAGATCATGCTCATGTATGCTTTATAGTGAAAATCTTTTTAAACTTGATCATGAAATGGGTGGTAGTGAATATGAGTTATACACTTGACCTTATTTTTGTTTCAATTGGTATCATTGAATCTTTTCAATTGGTATCAATATTGACATCTCTTTATATACTCATATATGTTGTTTGTTTTATATATGTATGCTTACTCTTCACATAGTATCAATTTCAATTGGTATCTATTTTCACATACATATATAGATGATTCATTTGTGCCTATTATATTCCTATGTCATAGAGCACAAATTTTGATTTTGCAAAGCTTGATTTCTAATGACTATATTGTTTCAATTGATGAGTTTTTCAATTGGTATCCTAATACAAGCTTTTGTAACATTTCATTTGATGGAAAAACATTTTCTTTGGTATTTCATAAAGAGGGAGAAATCTCGTATTTCATATTTCAATTGGTATTTGGTTTACCATTGGTTTTGTATTCCACTCCCTAACTTTATGATGAAAAATGATTTGAAAAATTTACATTGTTGTGTAATTGGTATCAAGATGCCATTTTTTTAAATATCTTCAATTGGTATCATATGCTTATAATGAAAGATTTCTTCATTTGGTATCAAGAGGTTACTTGTTTATTCAAAATTGGTATCAATTTGTTTTTATTTTCAATTGGTATCAAGTTTTCCTTACATGTCTACCTTTGTAAGATGTTGATTTAGTTTCAATGCCTTGTTTGAATTTTTTGGTATGGGCATTCCTTAATCTTTGTGATTTTTCAATTGGTTGTTATTTTCAATTGGTATCATAATGCATCTCATTGACACATCTTTAATTGGTATCATGATTGGTTTTGGTTTCACCCCTTGAAATGGTTTATTGATTCTTTGTTTCACACATTTAGGGGGAGAAGAATTTGTTTTCATTATGTTTGTTTTTACCCCTTTGTTGATGATTGACAAAAAGGGGGAGAAGAATTTGTAGTTTATATGCATGGTTGATTTATGCATATGTTTTAGTTGGTTTTCATTGATAAAAATATGTTGGTTTCAATATTATTGGTTATTGGTATCAAGAGCAAGAACATGTTTTAATAATGTTTTGTTGGAAATGTTTTGTTTAATTTTCAATTTTGGTATCAAGAGCAAGAACATGTTTTGATAATGTTTTGTTTTATTAGTATTGTTTTATTGGTATCAAGAGCATGTTTCGTTGTTTATGTTTTATTTTAATTGGTATCCAGAACATGTTTATATGTGTTTAAGAACATTCATTGCATATCTTATTTGTTTTATTGTTATGCATGAGTTAAGGGGGAGCTTCTTTGAAGCTTTACTTTAATCCATGCATATATAACTCCATGAGTTTTGTCATCATCAAAAAGGGGAGATTGTTGGCCCAAAGGCCTTCCACTCTAGTTTTGATAATGATTAACTCATGTAGTTATGTGTACTAATAATCTTGTAATGTTTAAGTTTCAGATATTTAACAAGATATTAGTTGGTGAAAGCTTCCACACATCTTTCACATGTTGATTCAAGAGCCTAAGCATCAAAGATGATATCTAGCACTCATTGGAGTCTTGCTCGGTGAATCAAGGAGTTTTGGATCAAGCCGACTTGGAGATTGCGCTCTACAAGAAGACTTGGAGATTGCGCTCTACAAGAAGACTTAGGTATCCATAGTTTTAGTTTGGGTTTAGATCCTAAATTGTAAAGATTAGAATAGTATGATATGCTCAAGTTCACAACACACGTTTCATGTTTTGAATATTGGTTTTCGATTTTTGTTTAACCGATCTTGGTTTTCATGAATAGATTTTATATCAAAACAAGTTTACATGGTTTAGTGTATATATGATTTGTTCTATATACATGCATGCTTCTATTGCTTAAACAAACTTAGTTTGATAGTCTACTTCATGAGTTTTATATTTTGATAATTCTAACAAAACATATTTTTGTATTTGGATGAGTTTTAGACAAAAGGTATTTTCTATTCAAGATTCCAAGTTTTAGAAAATACAAGTTTTGGTTTTTGGTTAAAATGATAAGATACAAAAATAGTTCATAATGATTGATATTTGAGCTAAACTTTTTATCACAGGTTTATATATCAATGCAAAATGTGAAAACTATTTTTGGGGATTTTTTACAAGAGTTAAAAAGATTTATTGAAATATTTTTGACTCAGTTTTTCTGACCTGTTTGCTGTCTGCCAGGCAAGGTCGGTCGACCGACCGGTCGACCGCACCAAGTAGCCAGTCGACCGGGTGGTCAACCGACGTGCACGGATATGTGCACGCTGGCTACAGCCGTGGCCGGTCGACCGGACGGTCGACCGACTGAGAGCAAATTTGCTCTCTGTTTGTTTGGGTCGACCGGGCGGTCGACCGGGTGTTGCAACGTTCGAAAATTCGAACATTGGGCGGTCGACCACCGGTCGACCGACAGGGTTATTTCTGGCAGTTCTGCTGCCAACGGCTATTTTCAGATTTGTCTATAAATACCCCATTTGAAAGAGTTTTTCTCTAAGATTTTTTGTGCGAATTTTTCCATTCTCTCTGGTGTTTTTACTGCAATCAAAATAGGTTTTTGGATTCAATTTGAACAATCTTTTTGGAGTTTTTATAAGGGTTTGGAAAATCAAAGAAAAGGGATTTTGGGAAAAGCTTTTGAATTGAACTTCTCTATCTTGGTTTCATTTATTTCCCAAAGATTTTCTTTGAGTTACTGGTTTCAAATCCTTTGGTTTTCTCCACACTTGAGCTAAAATCTACTATCTTCTCAATAGGATTTTGTGTGGGAAAAAAGATTGTTTTGTGGTTATTGTTTGAAACCACTAAGTTGTAAACCCTATCTTTAGCTTGGCTTTGTGCCTTTCCCTCATTGTGTTGAGGAAGTTTGGCTATTGGGTTGTATCCCTCAAGGTTGTGAGGTGATCCTTGTATTGGGTTATGGAAATCCCTCAAGTTGTGAGGTGATTGTTGTTTGGCTTGGAGTTGTGCCTCAAGGAGGAGGTCGTGTTTGTAAGGAGAGGAGTTGGATACTCCTTGTAATTGTGATTGCCCCAAATCCTCGGTGGAGGTTCCCTTTGTGGGAGTCCTTTGTGGACAAGCTAGTGGATTAGAATCCTTCTAGGGAAGGCGGGGAGTAGAGCTGGGTTCTCGAACCTCGATAACATATCTTGTTGTTTGCGCTTGATCCATTGGCTCTCTCTCTCTCTCTCTCTCTTTCTCTCTCTTTACTTTGTGCCTTGCATCTATTTATATTGCTCATTCATATTTGCTTGGCTTGGTTGTGTGCATCACTTGTTGATAGCACTTGAGTGTGAATCGCATTAAGTTTTTAATTCCGCATTTAGTTCCATTGATTAGCATCATTACCTATTCACCCCCCTCTTGGTGATTTCAGTCCTGCCATGATGGCATGACACATGTAGTTAAGTCACAAGAAAAATAGTTATAACTTCTGTTTTAGGCAGATAATATAGGCAAGGATATGACCAATGAGACGAGCAACAAGGTGTAATTTTGTGTTGGTCATTGGTGGTCCTTGACCGGAAAGAAAGATATGAGATAAGACTTCCTCATCATCCATGTCAATATCATTAAGTGATAGGTTGTAATATGGAATTGAGAAGATACGACCCAAAGATTTAGGGGTTAATTTGATATGAATACCTTTAACAAAAGAATAAATTTGAACAGAATCATCATTATCTTCATAGGTTAAATTAGCGTAAAAGAGATGAATAAAAAAGGGATAATACTGTTGGCCCAGAGGCCTTCCACTTCGTTTTGATGATGATTAACTCATGTAGTTATGTTTACTAATAATCTTGTGACGTTTAGTTTCATATTCTTAACCAAGATATTAGTAGGTGGTTAGCTTCAACAAAGGTGTTTTGGAGCTTCTCACCTGTTGATTCAAGAGCCCGAGCGTCAAAGTCATATCTAGCACTCGTTGGAGTCAAGCTCGGTGGATCACGTTTTGGATTGAGTCGACTTGGAGACGGTGCTCTACAAGAAGACCTCGGTACATAGTTTAGTTTATGTTTTAGATCCAATTGTAAAGACTAGATAGTGTGATATGCTCAAGTTCACAACACAGTTGTTTCTAGTTTTCATGCTTATTGGTTTTCGGTTTTTGGTTTAATCGATATTATTTTTCATGAATAGATAGATTCAAAACAAGTTTACATGGTTTAACGTATATTAAGATTTGTTCTATATACATGCATGCTTCAACTACTTAGACAAACTTATTTTGATATGCCCATTCATGTGTTTAGGTTTTGTATTTTTAACAAAACTTGTTTTTGAATTTATTGTCAAAAACTATGATATATATCTTTCATGTATACTGGATTATATCCATATACAACATGCCTAAAAGTTGTTTAAATATCATGTAAAGTATTTGAATGAGTTTTGGAAAAATCGGATTTCTATTTGGAAAATCCAAGTTTTGGAAAATACAGATTTTGGTTTTCGGCAAAATTTGTAAGTCACAAAAATGGTTCAAAAATTTTGAAATACGTGTTGAAATTTTTTACGCATGATTTTATATCAATGTATTATACTGAACTTATTTTTGTGAATTTTTAGAGATTTTATGGGATTTTTTAGAATATTAAAAACCCAAGTTTTTAGTCCTGAAATGTTGCCTGCCAGTCAACCGGACCGGTCGACCGACGTGCACAAAAACGTGCACCATGACCTGCCACTTGGGCCGGTCGACCAAGCGGTCGACCGACTGCAAGTACCCCACTCTCGGGTAGGGGCGGTCGACCGACCGGTCGATCGTAAGGCTTGGACGGTCGACCGAGCGGTCGACCGACCAGAGAACATTTGCTCTCTGGATTGACACGGTCGACCGGACGGTCGACCGGAAGGCTCCAATAGTTTTTCTTTGAGTTTTTGATTTTCAAACTCTTTGTTTTCCACACTTGAGCTATATTATTCTATCCTATCTATTTAGAATCTTTTATTTGTAGGAAAATTAGTTTGTGGTTGTGGAAACCACCAAGTTGTAAACCCTTATCATTGCTTGGCTTTGTGCCTTTCCCTCTTAGTGTAGAGGAGGTTGTGCAATTGGGTTGTATCCCTCAAGTGTGAGGTGATCCTTGTTTGGCTTTGTGCTTATCCCTCAAGCTGTGAGGTGATTGATATTGGTGGTGCCTAGTCTCTAAATATAGAGGTGGTGTTTGTAATTAGAAAGGAGTTGTGTACTCTCGGTTGTAGTTGCCCAAAATCCTCGGTGGAGGTTCCCTGTGTGGGAGTCCTGTGTGGACAAGTTAGTAGATTGGAAATCCTTCTGGGTGAAGGCGGGGACGTAGAGCTGGGTGCTCGAACCTCGAAATAAATCTTTTTGTTTGCGTTTGATCCATTGACTCTCTCTCTCTCTCTCTCTCTCTCTCTCTTACTTTGTGCATTGCTTTACTTTGCCATATCATATACATGCTTGTTTGTGTGTGCCTTACTTGTGCTTAACCACAAGAGCTTCATATAGCGCCTCAACTCTTATTCAGAGGAATCAAGAGGAGTTAGTCCAGAGCCCTTCACCGGGAATTCGGCTACACTCGTTGGTTGCACTAAGTATAGTTGCAATTGAGTTTTAATTTCCGCATTTAGTTCATTAGATTAGCGGTATACCTATTCACCCCCCCTCTAGGTGTATTTACAAATACCCTTGTCTAGGTTTAGTTAAAAACATGGTATGAAGTCCAAAATTTTGAAGAACTGATTCAATATTATACTCATGAAAGTCTTCATACTTAACAAATCGACCTGATAAGATTTCTAATTGTGAAAGCCTTAAGAAATCATCTTCTAGAGCAGGATTTTTAAGAAAAAGCTTAAAATCTGATTGAGAGGAAGATGAAGATGAAATCACCTAGAGGGGGGTGAATAGGTGATAATGCTAATCAATGCACAAATTTAAAATGATATGATGCAACGATCACTTGAAACAAGATTAGAAGCCGAATACCCCGTGAAGGGCTCTGAACTCCTTCCTCGTGATTCCACAAAATAAGAGTCTGAGATGCGTAATGCAATCTTGTTGTGAGAGTATTGATCAACAATATAAGAATGAATGGAAAGCAAGTAAATAACACAAGTAAACCAATCGCAAACACAGAGATTTGTTTCGAAGTTCGAGTACCCAACTCTACGTCCCCGCCTTCACCCAGAAGGATTTTCGATCCACTAGAACTTCCACAAAGGATTACAACCACTAGGGAGTACCCAACTCCTCAATCACACTCCTCTAGTCCAGAGGTAGTGAAGCCACAAATACAATTGTTGACACTTAAAAAAGACAAGATTCTTATTGGTTCGAACAATGTCTAAACTTGTTGACATTTACAAAAGACAAGTGACAGACGAGCTGAAGACCAATTTTCACCCATCTCTGAGGGACAGGGAAGCAACTTGGACTCCACTGATCCAGCAAGCAGACAGTGAACCCAGATTATTTCTGAACAGACCTCAGCAGGTCTAAGGTGCTAGCATTTAGCATCACATGAGCCCAAAGAGATAGCCTCGCTTGAGAGGCTAGGATCATCCAACTTTGCCTTGAAGCCATTCAAAGCCTCGCTAGAAAGCTAACTCATAGCTTCGCCAGGGAGAGTCAGCCCCGCCTGAAACCACATACAATTGCGAAGAAAGGGTATATGGTAACTCCGCCACAGAAGACTTCTAGCTCCGCTGAAAAGCTTCTTTTCGGACTTCGCCAGAAATTGCCTCTAGCTCCGCTACGAGCTCAATGCGGGCAGCTCCGCTATTGGTCTGCTATGGTCAACCTTTGACCAATCAAATCTCCGGATGAGATCGGATCCAATCAGATCAAATCCAATTAAGATCAAATTGGAGATCAAATTCGGCAGTTGATTGCCACAATCTCTTGACTCTCTTAAAACGAGTAAGAAGATCAAGGGAAATCCTTCAACGATATGGAAAGGATCAAAACAGATCAAGAAGATCAACCGACCTGCCAATTCTAGCTTCGCAGAAGCTGATCCTAGCCTCGCAGCAAGGCTACTTTTCAGATTCAAACAGATTCGATTCAATCTGTTTCCATATTTTCAAGGGACGGTTATACCCTTGCTCTTCTTATAAATAGCCCGTCAGGGGTACAAGGAGAGAGGACTTCTTCCGAAGAGAGGCATAGACCACGCACACGAAGAGAGAGGACTCCACAAGCAGAGACTTCTTCAAGAGGACTCCACAAGCAGAGGCTTCTTCACGACGCACCGTGCGCTCTTGAATTCAGAGACTTTTAGAGAATTACTTCTCTATTCAGGGTGCTGATACCCTAATACCTTCATCTCAAGGAATCTCCGGAACCAGGCGAGAAGGAATTCCTAATTGAAGGCGGTTTTGAGAAGTAGCAGAGGGTTCTACCAACCTTCTATTCTCTGATTCCCGGAACCAGGCGAGAAGGGAATCCCATCGCTCGCATCGTCAAAGGGACAAAGTGGTCGCGCGCTGACCGGACTCCTATCGGCACACTTCTCCAGAATCTCTGAGGGGATCTACTTGTAATCTTTTTAGGAATACTTGTAATTTAGCTCCTCAAACCTTTTTATTTGTAAGTTTTCCCCTTTGCAAATCAAAGGAAAACAAGATGGCGACTCCGCTGGGGACTGTATTCTCAACTGCTGAGAATCAAGTGTCGCAATGCGACGAACAGACCTTCGGGTCTAACTCTGAATTCAGAAAAGCCGGTGCAGCCAGAACCCCTCTGGCTAAATCTTCAAGGAAAGTCTCTACGGAGACAAGGAAGGTTCTCTGCGAACCTACTGCGGTTCTCTGGCGCGACGAGGAAGCATGCCCGCAGCCCAAGTCTTGCACTCTTGAGAACTTGGTTGTCCAGTTCGATCAAGGAAGATTTGAAGAAGTCCTCTCTGGGGGTGGCCTAATGCTTCGAGCACGGAAGCACAGGAAGGTCTCAACGACCAAGGTTTCGAAGCAGAAACCAGAAGCAGAATTCTGCCAACACCCCTCAGCCTCGCGAGTGGGAAGTCAGGTTCCTTGCGAACCTAAGCGTCCTTTGCCAAAGCAGATATGGAAGCCTAAACAGAAGTCTCTGGCCGAAGCTTCAGGCGTAGCTACGCCAAAACCGCGCCTCTCTCGCGAAGAAAAAGGTAAGATGCCTGTCTGCTCCAACAATGCTGCCAATCATGAAGTCACGACGGCAATCATACCGTCGCCCAATTCAAAAGCAGCAATGCCTTGTGCCAGCCTCATTTTCACAAGCGAAGCTACCGTACCACAGCGTACTCACTGGGTCCATGGCCACGAGGCTAGGGCCAAAGTTTTATCTAAGGCTAGTCCCCCTCGCAGCGGCATAGTGGATAAAGAACCACAGCGTGCTCCGCTCTCCAGTTCGTCAAGCGCTAAGCTCGCACCTATTGGCGAAGATAGAACTAAAGCACCATTCAGTGCTAATCCCTTCTGCAGGGATAAGAGGAACGTCACGTTATCCTATGTACACTCCAAAAGGGTCTCTACGCGGGATTGTTCAGGCTCTGATGGGTCTGACTTGCGGGAATTCTTGGCGAACAAGCGGAAGTTGGAGTCTTTCCGAACTACTCCCCCCTATTGTCAACAAAGGGGATGCCAGCTGGTGATGGTCCATTCAGCTCGCTGCCAGTTACGACCAATCCTCGCCACTTCTCCATACCGACAATCGGTCTTTGATCGGCTGTCTGTACATGTCCTAACAAAGCATTATAAAAGGAGCATCTCACGAGATCCAGCCTCTGCGTCCGTCAACATGACCGGAAGAGGACGAGAGTTACGCAGGGGAGGTCGAACATCTGACGACACCCCCTGCAGCTCCCTAGATCTAGATTACAGCCCAGGCTTAGGCGAAGTCTTGGTGCGCGAAGAAGGTATTTTCTGAAACACTAGATCTAGGGTGGCGATACCCTATAGTTATGAGCAGCCTTCCTCTTCGACGACCCTAACATCGCCGCAGCCCAGGAGATCGCCCCAACCATCGGATGAAGAAGATGAAGACAGTGGGTACGCCTCTTCGGTGACAGTTAGCTCGGTGCGAACGAACAAAGCATCAGTCAATATGGCTGATAACGCTAACGACGACCTTCGTCGGCGCCTGGAAGCTCAGGAGCAAACCTCCAGAACCCAGCAAGAAGCCCTAGACAATATCCAACAGATGCTTGCTCGACTCCTCAGCAATCGGAATGGAAATGATGCCGGGAGCAATCACGATGAGGAGGAACATTTCAGCAATGAGCAGCCAAAGACGGAGAAATCCAAGGAGGGTTCTTCCCTAGACGCCGAAGTCCTTAAGGGCCTCCAAGCTCAAATTACATCCCTAGCTCAGAGGGATGAATTAAAGAAAGTAGGGGCAGTCCGTCCTTACCCACTGGAGTGGGATTCGGTGCCATATCCACCGAAGTTCAAACCACCAATGTTGCATACGTATGATGGTAAGAGTTCGCCAAATCAGCACATCTACTATTTCTGGTCCCAGACTGGTAATGTTATAAGCAACGACGCCATCACGGCTAGGCTGTTTATTGGCACCTTAAAGGGGGTGGCATTTGACTGGTTCCGAAGTCTCCCTCTGGGCTCTATCAATTCCTGGATCGACCTGGAAACTCAGTTCCTCTCTCGTTTCTATGAGGACGACACCGAAGTGACCATGGACAAGCTCCTCTCCACCGTGCAGAAGAAGGGCAAATCTGTTCGTGACTACATTGAGCGGTTCAGAAACTTATCCTTGATGTGCCCAGCAGGGATGCCATTACCCATGCTCCTACAGACATGCAAACACAACTTCTTAGACCAAGTAGAAGTTCGCATGGGGCTGTCAAAGCCCACACTTGGAAGGAATTGGTGGAACAAGCGGAGATAGCCGAAAAGTTGGCTAAAAAGTTTGAACCATCCAACCCTAAAGGCAAATGGGGTATGAACAGCAAAGGACGTAGCGACTTACCACAGTCTTCTCAAGCCAAAGGGAAAGAGACTATGTCTGTGGAATTGTCCGAGAACGTACAGTCGAAGGCCAAGAAGAGCGGCTTCAACAGCCAGGAGCCTAAGTTCCCTCTAAAACAGTACTCCTTCAAAGACGATCAGGTGATCATGATATTCCATCTGCTCCACAAAGGGAATAAAATGAAGCTACCAGATGCTCGACGTCCTAATGAGATAAGACACACAAATGACCCCAAATACTGTCTCTACCATAGGATGATTCACCATCCTACCGACAAGTGCTATGTCCTCAAGGACAGAATACAAGCCTTGATCGATGCCGGGGTTCTGACATTGAAGACAGAGCAGAAGAAAGTCACTGCCAATATGGTGACTCTTGAGTTCGGCAGCACCCAAAAGGTCACAGTCCCTGACAGGATCTATCCAGCCCCCGCGCCACGGTTGGAAGTCAGGCATCCTTTAGCCATAACTCAAGATGATAAAGGTCTCATTCCCTTAACATTGGAGACAGGGGAAGTCATATGGATACACCCAGACCTCATCCAAGAAGTACAGCGGGATTCAAAGGAGCCCAACTTAAAGAGCAAATCTTGCAATGTCATCTCAGTCCTGCTAGACGATGACAATATTACATCGGCTTCCCTCAACGATTCAGAAGGAGAGAAGTATGCTTGCACGACGCAAGCCGACGCGCCTCAACAGACGGGCACCCGATCCGGAAAATCATACTTGAGGCAGTATGAAAAGTCTACTGATGAGATACAACAGCAAACAACGTCAGTACCAATACCAGCATCCACTCCAGTTCCAACCAAGGGAAAGGAGAAGCCCAAGGAGGCACTGTTCGACCATGTGCTAAAGAAACCGTCAGGCTGAGGGTTTGATACACCCTTTCGTTTTGATATATTAGCTCAGCTGGCTAATATCCCGGCTCGTATCACAATACTCGAGCTCCTTCGTCTCTCAAAAGAGACAAGAGAAGCACTCAGGGATGCGCTAGCCAATTCAGAATCCTTTCTGACATGCATGCCTGAGGCCCCTAATGATGACGCTCAGTCTCCTTGCCCAGAATGTCATCACATACAATCCAAGGTGCCTGCTATTACATCACGGCGGAAGATATGCTTCTCAAAGACAACAAGCACGATCGACCTCTGTACTACACCAGATATATTGGTTCAACGTGCATTGAAAGAATACAAGTCGATCTGGGGTCCGCACTAAGCATCATCCCCAAAAGGCTTCTCTACTTCCTCAGCATACCACTGTATAGGTTGTCTGCAACCACTACTACGATATACAGTTTCAACGCCGGGAGCAGCCATCCACTTGGGAAAATTTGACTCCGTTGCAAAATCGGGAGCCTGAAGTCAGAAGTGACGTGTTATGTCATTGACGCTGACACATCATATAACCTGCTGCTAGGACGGCCATGGATCCATGCCAACTGGATCGTTCCCTCTACTCTCCACCAATGCTTCAAATATGTTGAAGATGATGTGACAGTACGAACTGTCTTTATTGAAAAGCAACCCTTCAAAGGGGTGGAAAATTACTTCACCGATGCTCTCCTGTATCAAGAGGCCGGTGGAACGCCTAAGGAACCATTGCCAGACAACGATGAAAGTGGCAATAAGGCGGATTCAGAATCTGAAGCAAACATGCCAGCCATTCTGATTGGCGAACCAATTATAGCATGTCTTAATAATCCCCAATGTAATACTCCTTCAGAGGATGAAGGTGAATGGGTAATTATTGATAATATTTTTTTTGATTATCCTGAGAGTGTTGGGTCAATTAAACCTATTACAGATGGCTCTCTGCGTATGCCCTTACATAAACTGAGTGCGGCCAGCACACCTATGGAAGCTATAGAAGGGGCCACGCTAGTGATCCCTCCGTCCAAACAAGGGCAGTTGCCGATAATCTTCGGTAGAACCCAACCACGGGGACCCACAGCTGCAGATTCAAGCTCAGATTCAGACACCCCGCAGTTCTTCCATTATGCGCGGTCAGCGCGTCATATTATGAAGAAAATGGGATACGACTTGAAGCATGGAGCGGGCCTGAATTTTGGAAAAGGAAGGCGCAGTTTGATGCGTAATTTTGTCCCAAAAGGGAAACCTGAAAATTACTATGATAGTACACGCAGGGGGTTGGGATACGTTACACCCACATCATCAACAACAGCTCAAGTCAAAGACGATGGATCAATTCCCTCACATTCGGCCTCATCCTCCGAGTAGGACTCAGATGTCAGTGTAAGAGGAATGTTTGAAAACATCACTGTTAATATGACTTCAAGCAGTCAATTGGAACCTGCAGAGACTGTTGATGAAGAACCATGGGCCCAGCAATTAAATCTCCAGTGGGAAAAACGAGTCGAGCTGCGTGAACCACCTACTGAAGACAAGGTGATACAGGTCAACTTGGGTAGTCAAGATCACCCCAAACCCATTTTTATAAGTGAAAGACTATCACTTATAGAAAAAGAAGAATTAATAATGCTCATAAAAGAGTATATAGATGTCTTCGCATGGAGCTACGAAGACATGCTCGGACTTGATCCACAAGTCGCTATGCACCGTCTAAACATCAAACCCGACATCAAGCCGGTCAAGCAGCAACAACGTCAGTTTTGCCCGAACATTATGGAAGCTATTGAAGCCAAAGTTCACAAGCTCATTGCATGTGGTTTCATCCGGGAGGAGCAACATCCAGATTGGGTAGCTAACATCGTCCCCGTTCTCAAGAAGAACGGGAAAATATGGATTTGCATCGACTTCCGTGATCTCAATACGGCCTGTCCTAAAGATGAATTCCCACTGCCCATCACCGAAGACAACACATGCGGGTTCGAAAGGATGTCTTTCATGGACGGCTTTCAAGGGTACAACCAGATTAAGATGTATCCCGACGACGAGAAGCATACTTCAATCCGAACGCCATTGGGGGTATACTGCTATACTGTAATGCCCTTTGGACTGAAGAACGCCGGGGCAACCTATCGCGGGTAATGAGTACGATCTTCCGCGATCATCTCTGAAAAATGGTCGAATGCTATGTCGACGACATTGCTGTCAAAAGCCGCAACAAGGATAAACATCTTCGCGACCTGAGAATGATGTTCGACATAATGCGGGCTCATCAACTAAAAATGAACCCGACAAAATCCTTCTTGGGAGTGTCAAGTGGCAAGTTCCTTGGGTTTATTGTCACATCAAAAGGGGTTCATTTAGACCGAGACAAAATTAAAGCCATTTAGAGCATGCACCCACCGAGGAACCTCAAAGAGCTTAGAGGCTTGCAAGGCAGGCTGGCTTATATTAGAAGATTCATTGCAAATCTCTCAGGCCACTGTCAACCGTTCACCCAACTCATGAAAAAGGGTGCTTCCTTCGTATGGGATCAAGCTTGTCAGGAAGCTTATGAAGACATCAAGAGGTATCTCACAAAACCTCCAGTCTTGGTGGCCCCTACATCAGGGAAACCATTTTTGCTTTATGTAAAAGCTCTGGACTATTCTCTCGGTGCCCTCCTCGCTCAAAAGGACGACAATGGTCACGAGCACGCCATTTATTACCTGAGCAGGATCCTCATAGGAGCAGAATCTCGCTACAATCCTATCGAGAAAGAGTGTTTAGCTCTCATCTTTGCTGTTCAGAAGACGCGACATTATTTGGTCGACCAAACCATACATGTCATCTCCAGAGTGAACCCTTTGCATCTTCTTATGATGAAGCCAGGATCATTGAATTCAAGATTGGCTAAGTGGGCACTTTTATTGTCTCAATACGATATGATCTTTACCCCTCAGAAGGTGGTTAAAGGCCAGGCCCTTGCAGAGTTCTTGGCTGCACATCTTGTTCCGGAACATTCAAAACTACACGAAGATATTCCAGATGAAGTCTTCGAGTCTAATACAACCTCAGAAGAGGAAGTATGGCAAATGTTCTTCGATGGAGCATCGCGAATGGGCCCTAAAGGCAAGATTATTACCGGAGTGGGGGTTGTGTTTAACTCCCCACAGAATTATGTCCTTCCCAGAGCATTTTCCTTGACAGAATCATGCTCCAATAATGTAGCGGAATATAATGCCCTACTTATTGGCCTTCAACTCGCCCATGGAATGGGGGTACGCTACCTCGAAGCTTACGGCGACTCAAAACTGATTATCAATCAGGTTAAAGGTGAATATGAAGTTCGCCATGAAGACTTGGTGCCTTATCACCACACGGTCATCGAATTGGCCAATCTATTTGAAGGTTTCTACATCGGGCACGTGTCTCGATCCCATAATACCAAGGCGGATTCTCTTGCTGCATTAGCAACAACACTAGCCTTGCCAGCCAACACCGAGTATCACCTCACAGTCGCAACTCGACATCTTGTATGCTCCAAGCATATGCTAAGAACTCAAAAAGTCTATAATGTCTCCACGGATCTTGAGCCGAGCGATTGGCGCTTTCCTCTCATTGACTATGCTTTGCACGGTCTGCTTCCAGACGCTCCTAAAGAAGCGGCGTCTATCAGATGAAGGTCTCTCCGTTTCTAATACGATCCAACTTTGAAGACACTTTACCGTCGTTCATATGACGGTGTCCTCCTCCGTTGCCTTTCTCATTCAGAGGCACAGGAAGCGCTTAAAGAAGCGCACGACGGCATTTGCGGAGCTTATCAGTCAGGTCCAAAACTTAAAGACAGGTTGCATAGCTTGGATATTATTGGCCAACTATGATAGCCGATGCCATCCAATATGCACGAAGGTGTAAAGCATGTCAAATCCATGCGGACTTCATACACCAGCCTTCGGAGTTACTCTACCCGACTGTTGCTTCATGGCCATTTGAAGCATGGGGAATAGATGCCGTAGGGCCAATCAGCCCCTCTTCGACAAAAGGTCACCAGTTTATCCTAGCAATAACCGATTACTTTTCAAAGTGGGCAGAGGCTATACCATTGGCTGAAGTCAAAACCTCTAACGTGGTTAATTTCATCAAACACCATGTCATCCATCGATTTGGTGTCCCTAGGCGGATCATCCATGACAACGGTCCCCAATTCATAAGCCAAGTATTCTATCGGTTCTGCGATAAATACCGAATTCAGAATGTTGCTTCAACTGCCTATAATCCTGCCGCTAATGGCTTGGCGGAAGCATTCAATAAAACGATCATCAAGCTACTCAAGAATTTCGTCTCCTCGAATAGGCGAGATTGGGACGAAAAGCTCGGTGAATGTCTCTGGGCCTATCAAACCACGGTTCGGACACCGACAGGCAATACGCCTTTTTCCTTGGTATATGGGTGCGAAGCAGTTATCCCATTGGAAATCCAGATGCCATCATTGCGAGTAGCTCTGACCACTAAGATCACTTCAGAGGATAATGATCGGTTACGTCTTCAAGAGCTCGAGGCCCTAGATGAGAAGCGGCTACAAGCTCAGCAACACATCGAACTATATCAAGCTCGAATTTCGAAAGCCTTCAATAAGAAGGTCAAATAGAGAGTCTTCCAAAAAGGAGATCTGGTTCTAGCCGTCAGACGACCGATGATTATGACGCACAAGACCAAAGACAAATTTCAGCCTAAATGGGAAGGACCGTTTGTAATGGAAACAGTCTATTCAAACGGAGCATACCGCCTTATGACTTCAGATGGTGACCTACTCATGATGCCGATCAATGACAAGTTCTTAAAGAAGTATTATCCTTAATCAAGGATCCTTCTCGTGATCAAGTTAACACTACACCTCTGATCAAGATCTTCGTGTCCAAAGTACACACAAAGAGAGTCTTTCTCCTCCTCCAAGCGAGATCATACAACCGTAAACCAGTAGAAACCTGGTCGTGCACTGGTTGTCCCGAAGACGAATCAAGGTTATGCATACATTAACCAAATAATCCAACATCCTTAACGATTAAGGATAGAGGAAAATGTTGGCCTGTAAGCCCAACATAAATCCTCGACAACTCATCATGCTGAGGGGAATAGCATGGCTAGCCCAACTCAAATGGTAGTTGGTAAAGGCATATCAAACCCGTTGACAGCTGAGGGTTTGCTAAAAATCCTAAGGGGCCTGTTCCCATTTGATTCCCCCTCCAAAGTCACTTACCAATTCTCATTCATAGAATGGTAAGACCACATATACATTCTGCTGTTATGTTAACATTAAACCTATGACAGCAATTCTCTCGTTTCTCCCCGTGAAAACGAGACCTCCAAAGTCACTTACCAATTCTCATCCATAGAATGGTAAGACCACATATATATTCCGCTGTTATGTTAACATTAAACCGATGACAGCAATTCCCTCGTTTCTCCCCTTGAAAACGAGACCTCCAAAGTCACTTACCAATTCTCATCCATAGAATGGTAAGACACCATATACATTCCGCTGTTATGTTAAATCTATGACAGCAATTCCCTCGTTTCTCCCCGTGAAAACGAGACCTCCAAAGTCACTTACCAATTCTCATCCATAGAATGGTAAGACCACATATACATTCTGCTGTTACGTTAACATTAAACCTATGACAGTGATTCCCTCGTTTCTCCTCGTGAAAATGAGACCTCTTCCCAAATTCCATCACCAATTTTTGAGCTTGGTGACGTCTCAATCGGTTATGTCATTGCGACCTCTGAACCAGCAGACAGCTAAGTCTCAACCCCGCGCCCTGTTGACATTTATAAAAGACAGGTCTCGATACTTGTTAACATTTACAAAAGACAAGTATCACCAATTTCGAGTTTGGTGGCGTCTCAATCGGTTATGTCATTGCGACCTCTGAACCATCAGACAGCAAAGTCTCAATTTTGAGCTTGTTGACATTTACAAAAGACAAGTCTCAACCCCGAGCCCTGTTGACATTTACAAAAGACAGGTCCCGATACTTGTTGACATTTACAAAAGACAAGTATCACCAATTTCGAGCTTGGTGGTGTCTCAATCGGTTATGTCATTGCGACCTCTGAACCAGCAGACAGCTAAGTCTCAATTTTGAGCTTGTTGACATTTACAAAAGATAAGTCTCAACCTTGAGCCCTGTTGACCTTTACAAAAGACAGGTCTTGATACTTGTTGACATTTACAAAAGACAAGTATCACCAATTTTTGAGCTTGGTGGCGTCTCAATCGGTTATTGTTGGCCCAAAGGCCATTAGCCTGATATTTTGATGATAACAAACCATATTTAGTTATGTGTTTAACCATTTTGTTTTAAAAATATTTCAGGTTAAAACAAGTTGATTTGACGACTCCACAATCAAGACTCGCAAGTTTTGGACGCCGCTAAGGATTTGCGTTCCCAAGCCAAGCACGATAGAAAAGCTTCGGGATCAAGACATTGAAGAAAAGTTCAAGGATTTGTATTTTACTTTCTTTTTAGATATTTTGTCAAAACCTAGATGTTAGAGGTAGATTATTTGGGATTGTCACTCACACACACTTAGTTTGCTTCATGACTTCAAAAGAGTTTTCATTTCAGTATTTCCAACTTAGTTTTAGAAATACCACTTTTTGGAAAACCAGTTTTAGAAAAACAAGTTTTAATTAAAAAGAGATTTTTATCAAAATGATCTAACATGGTTGAGTATTGATCTATGATCATACTCTTAGGTGTATTAGGTCTAAAACCTTATTTACAAAAACCTCAAACCAAAAAGATCAAACCAAAATTCCCTTCCCATTTTTCTGCAGACTCTGTTAAACAGATCTGACAGAGGCCGGTCGAACGCCCTGTCGACCGACGTGCACAACTGTGCATGTGTGCACATTGGCCGACCGCTCGGGTCGACTGGGAACTTGTCAGTGCTCTCTGTTTGTTTCGGTCGACCGAGCGGCCGACCGTTTTACCCCAACGGTCAGAAATATGACCGTTAACGGTCGACCGCCCGGTCGACCGGTAGTTGTCAGAAAAGTCTGACAGACTCCAACAGCTATATTTTTTGACATATTCTTTGTTGGGATCACACCCCAACGAATCCTTTAAGCTGTTACCTTGTCTTTTCAACCCCTATAAATAGTGGGTCATTTCAACATGATAAGACAACAATTAGAAAAGAATTTTTGATAAGATTTTCAAGTTTTTCAAAGCCTATTCAATTTAGAAAAGATTTTCATAAGAGCCAAAAATTTCCAAATACCCACTTGAAGCAAATCTCTCTACTTCACTCTAGTGTTTTGCACTTCACAATCCCAAGTTCTACCTCTACATATTGGTTATAGGATTGTGCTAAGTGAGCCCTTTTTGATCAAGTGTGATCATCTTTCTTCTTGAGCGAAGTTGTAGAGGCATCGGCCTCAAGCGAGCAAGTGTGCTCCAAGTGGTGTTGCGGCATCACGAGAGATAGGACAAGTGTGTCCTTGTATTGGAGATCCAGTGGGATCAACAATAGTGGAAATCCTTCAAGTGTGAAGGCGGGGACGTAGAGCGTGGCTCGAACCTCGGAAACATATCCTCGTGTTTGCGTTTGCTCAAATTTCTCTAAACTCAAACTCTCTTTATTACTTGCACTATTTATTGTCTTTTATCTTGCAAGCATTTTAATTTGAGCTAATTGTTAAGTAGATTTTTAATTTTGCATTATTGCCATATTTTATATAGCCATCACCTATTCACCCCCCCTCTAGGTGATTTCAATTGGTATCAGAGCCTAACCCTACTATTTGGTTTAACCACCTTAGGGAGATCCTTGTATTTGGCTATATCATTTGTTGCATTCTTCATTTATTATGCATCATACTCATTATCCATGGCTTCACTTGATTTTTCTAGCATCAAGTCCCCACCAAAATTTGATGGCTTGAACTTTCCTATTTGGAAGGTCAAGATGAACCTTTTCCTTGAATCCCTAGGAGTTAGGGTTGCTAGGGCCATTACTAAAGAATTTATAGAACCTCTCACCGATGAGAATTCATGGTCCGAGGACACCACCAAGGACTATGAGGCCAATGCTAGGGCACAATATGCATTAACACAAGCCCTTAATGAAGATGACCTCTCACGCATTATAAATTGCAAATCCGCATATGAAGTGTGGAATGTTTTAATTATGACTCATGAGGGAACATCACAAGTCAAAAGATCTAAGATTGACTTGCTTCGTTCTCAATATGAGAACTTTTATATGCTTGAGAATGAGAGCATTGATGACATGCTCATTCGTTTCACCAAAATAACAAATGCTTTATCTTCTTTAGGTGATGCGATCGATAATGACCAAAAGATAAGGAAGGTCATTAGAGCTCTTCCCAAAGCATGGGAAGTAAAGGCAACCACCCTTAAAGAGCTCAACGATAGGGAGGAGATAGACTTCTCTGGCTTCATCGGAAATCTCAAGACACATGAGATGGAGATGAAAGTTAGAGAAGAAAGGGAGGCACCAAAGAAGAAAGCACTCGCCTTCAAAGCCACTCCAACCATCCATGACGAGGAAGACTCATCGGAAGATTGCGATGAGGACTTTGCCATGCTCATCCGGAAGGTGGGCAAGATGTTCTACAAGAAGGGGAGGCAAAGCAACTTCCGAAGAGGGAAACCTCAAGGAAGATTCGAAAGGAAAATAGAGGAGCTGGGTCCTTGCTTTCATTGCAAGAAGATCGGACACCTCATTGCCGATTGTCCCGCTCTCCAAGCTACCACCTCCAATAACGGCCCAAAAAAGAAGAAGGCTATGGTGGCCACGTGGGATGACACGGAGTCGGAATTCGAAGAGGAGAACGACGCCGCACACATGTGTTTCATGGCACATGGAGACGATGCATCTAAGGTAACAATCTACAACTCTATAGATGATGATGCATTAACTATGGATGAGTTAGCCCAATTCTTTGAAGAACTTCAACATAGGTATGCGATTTCTCAATCTCATAATAAGAAATTAAAAAGAGAAAATGATTCTTTAAAAGATAAAATTAATATTATTGAAAAAGAGAAAAATGATTTGTCTAGTGCTTTTAAGAAAATAAAGATTGATTTTGAAAACTATAAATTAGCTTGTAAAGGGAAAACCCCATTGTATCTTGTAATAAAAATGATTTTGTTGAAATGCAAAAACGGGTTGATGTTTTTGATTCAACTCTTAAAAAATGTGCTTTTGATTTAAACAAGTTTGCATCCAGGTTTCCCAATGGAGTAACCCAAGGGAAACACACTCACCATACACATGGACAGAAACATGCACACACTCACAAACATGCTCATATGTATGGTAGTGGTAGGATTTATGTTTGCACGCATTGTGGCCGCAAAGGCCATTTAGAAAAATTTTGTTTTACTAAACATAACATGAATAATAAATATGTTTGGGTTTGCCCCGGCACTAATCCTAAAGGACCCAAGAAGATATGGGTACCAAAAGACACACCCAATTTAGTTAAAACAGGTGGGTCTTCATCCTCCAAGACTTAGGGGGAGACGGTGCCCGGGTGGTGGATGCATCAAGGCTCAAAGATCACATCGCGCTTGCATCACTATCATGGAGGCACCTATTTTGGAGATTGCCCTCGTTTTGTAACTTCTCCATTTAAAAAGTTTTAATTTTTTTTGTTTATATATACAAATGCATAGGATTGTTAGTTTACTTTTGTGCTTCATTGACATGTGTTAGTGTAAACCTACATTTCTATCATGATTGTGTATATGCCTTGCTCTAATTTTTGATATCTTGTATTTATGTCATATTCTTTTACAATGTCCACATGTCTAGTTTTGATCATGTATCTATATACACCTTTTGTCAAAAACTAAAATAAATATTTTAAAATTCATATTTAAAAAAAATACATTAGAGATGGCAATTGCGCACCTCAACTCATATTTAGAGGAATCTCGAGGATGGAGTTCAGAACCCTTCACCGGGTATTCAGCTTCAACATCTCTAAATCTTTATTTTTATATGAAAAATAAATTAAAATGTCTTGTGTAAATTTTGGTTGATATTATAACTAATGAAGATTTAAAACATGTTGTTAAAATTTGGTATGTTGAATATATCCTGCTTGTTATTATGTTAGAAATATTTTTTTAAAATTTTTTTAGGGTCTTTTGCTGCTGACAGATTTTGGGCAAAGCCGGCCGACCGGCTCTGAGTTCCGGTCGATCGACCTTGCCTGGAAGAATATTTTTCATTCTTCTCTGTAGCCGGCCAACCCGTACGGTCGACCGTTTTCTCTGTCAGAGCTCTCGAGTAACTTCGGCCGACCGCTGCGGTCGACCGCTGAGTCTGTCAGAGCTCTCGGGATTTTTCGGTCGACTGGACCGGTCGACCGTGCGTCGAGAATCTGCCACCTACCCACTTTATTTAAAGCCCTTTTCTCTCTCTCTCTCTCTCTCTCTCCCACTTCTCTCCGCCGATCCCCTTTCTCCCTCTCTCCAAAAATTCTATTTTCTTCATCTCTCTCAAATCCGCCTCAAATCCAAGCTTCTTTCTTTCAATTTTTCGCTGGATCATCACTTTCAGGCCCGTTCTACGTTCGAACTCAGGGAATTTCTGATTTTGGGTTCTTGATCTCTTCCATTAAGGTAAAAATCCAATCTTTCTTTTAGATCTTGCTTTCTTTCTTTTGTTCATCTTAAATCTTGTCAAGATCTACTATTTCCTTAATCTAGATCAAGCCCTAGTTATTGTTAACCTAGATCTTTCAATTTTAACCTTAAAAATTTCATCATGACTAAGAGATCTAGAACTGAAAAAGGGAAATCTGTGGTCCCTTCATCTTCAACCCCTAGGACCAAACCTCCTTTTGTCAATAATCTTGCTGAAAATAGGTATATCCTCCTTTCGGGGAGATCTATCATCTCTGGGAGGTGTGTAGTCCTCCAAGACTTTGAGCACCTCAATATTCCACAAATATTGAGGAATAATTCACTAGATCAATTTATGGCCATTAGAGAACCGGTTTACAACTCTCTCATACCTTATTTCTATACCAATCTTGCTTTTGAGGGTAACCGGATTAGGTCCAGAGTTCTAGGGAGAGACATTGATATCCCTCTAGACCAATTTGCTGATCTTCTTCATCTCTCCTGTGAGGGAGTTGATGTTTACTCTTTTGATCTACATGATTTTGATTATCCGGCCGGTGAGTCTGCGCTCACCGCGTCCACTTTGATCCACGGGGATGACAACCCCGGTTTAGTGAGGAATGAGGAGGTGAACAAATTCACTCTCACCGCTCAAGTCCTTGCAAAATTTGTGTTCTACAATATTATGCCCAAATCGGGTGAATATAGTCATGCTAGGGGTCCAGTACCTTTGATTGTCTATTGCCTTCTGAAAGGCATTAAGATAAATATTCCCCGTTTCATCATCTCTCACATGACTTCGGATCATGTTCATGTCCCCCAGAGGCATTTGCCCTATGGGATGCTTATATCTTACCTCCTGAAATAACTTAACTTCGATTTGTCCTCTGTAAGACCCTCTGAACCATCCGTCAACCTGAACAGTACCCTCCTAAAAAGGATGGAGGCTGCGACTCATCGTGCTGCTGCACAACAGCCGCCTGTTCCTCCTGTCCCAGGATCTTCATCTGGTCCAGGTCCTTCATCTTTCCCAGGATCATCTTCAGCTCCAGGCTCATCCTATCCTTCAGATTTCCAGGCTTTCATTTCCTCTGAGCTTCGTGCTCAGTTTCAGGATTATCAGACTTGGGTCGAGCAGCGACTGAGCCAGATTTCAGCGGAGCATGCCGCATATCGTGAGGAAATGGATTCTCGCTATCAGGGACTTCGCAACGATATGTCCCATTTTGCTGATTCCATGCGATACATGGATTTACAATTTGGTGCAATCTACATGAAGTACAACATGAGAGGCCCAGATCCCACAGCGTTTGCCCGACCGCTTCCTCCCTCCGGCCCTCCATTTCCTGTTAGGGCCCATTCTGCTCCTCCAGCACCAGAGCCTTCTATTGCTGCTATCGATCCAGAGGAGGAGGCTTCAGATGAGGACGATGATGATGATGATGATGATGATGAGGATGTGGAGATGGCTGCAGGTGATGCCGAAGACGACGATGATGAGGAGGACGATGACGAGGATGACGACGATGAGGAGTGACTTCCCCTTTTGATGATGTCAAAAAGGGGGAGAGAGAGATATTTTCTGAGTTCTAGGCTTATATTTTGTGTGCTGTATTTTGTATTTTTTTGTTGGACATCTTTTAGTATTTTGTGGACATGTATTTGATGATGTTTGTGTTATGGACATGTGTCTCTATTTTTTATAAACATGTGTTGTCCTTTATTTATGGCATGAGTTATCTTTTCTGGCATGGACTTGTGTATGCTTGATTACTATTTGTGTCATTTATCTATGCCTGAGTATATTTTGTTTATATGCATGTGTTGAGGGGGAGCTTCACTTGAAGTCTCCACCCAAAATATTTGTAATAGCTATATATGTTTTGTCATCATCAAAAAGGGGGAGATTGTTGGCCCAAAGACCATTAGCCCGATATTTTGATGATAACAAACCATATTTAGTTATGTGTTTAACCATTTTGTTTTAAAAGGATTTCAGGTTAAAACAAGTTGATTTGACGGCTCCACAATCAAGACTCACAAGTTTTGGACGCCGCTAAGGATTTGCGTTCCCAAGCTAAGCACGATAGAAAAGCTTCGGGATCAAGACAATGAAGAAAAGTTCAAGGATTTGTATTTTACTTTTCTTTTTAGATATTTTGTCAAAACCTAGATGTTAGAGGTAGATTATTTGGGATTGTCACTCACACACACTTAGTTTGCTTCATGACTTCAAAAGAGTTTTCATTTCAGTATTTCCAACTTAGTTTTAGAAATACCACTTTTTGGAAAACCAGTTTTAGAAAAATAAGTTTTAATTAAAAAGAGATTTTTATCAAAATGATCTAACATGGTTGAGTATTGATCTATGATCATACTCTTAGGTGTATTAGGTCTAAAACCTTATTTACAAAAACCTCAAACCAAAAAGATTAAACCAAAATTCCCTTCCCATTTTTCTGCAGACTCTGTTAAACAGATCTGACAGAGGCCGGTCGAACGCCCTGTCCACCGACGTGCAAAACTGTGCATGTGTGCACATCGGCCGACCCCTCGGGTCGACCGGGAACTTGTCAGTGCTCTCTGTTTGTTTTGGTCGACCGAGCGGCCGACCGTTTTACCCCCAACGGTCAGAAATATGACCGTTGACGGTCGACCGCCCTGTCGACCGGTAGTTGTCAGAAAAGTCTGACAGACTCCAACAGCTATATTTTCTGACAGATTCTTTGTTGGGATCTCACCCCAACGAATCCTTTAAGCTGTTACCTTGTCTTTTCAACCCCTATAAATAGTGGGTCATTTCAACATGATAAGACAAAAATTAGAAAAGAATTTTTGATAAGATTTTCAAGTTTTTCAAAGCCTATTCAATTTAGAAAAGATTTTCATAAGAGCCAAAAATTTCCAGATACCCACTTGAAGCAAATCTCTCTACTTCACTCTAGTCTTTTGCACTTCACAATCCCAAGTTCTACCTCTACATATTGGTTATAGGATTGTGCTAAGTGAGCCCTTTTTGATCAAGTGTGATCATCTTTCTTCTTGAGCGAAGTTGTAGAGGCATCGGCCTCAAGTAAGCAAGTGTGCTCCAAGTGGTGTTGCGGCATCACGAGAGATAGGACAAGTGTGTCCTTGTATTGGAGATCCAGTGGGATCAATAATAGTGGAAATCCTTCAAGTGTGAAGGCGGGGACGTAGAGCGTGGCTCGAACCTCAGAAACATATCCTCGTGTTTGCGTTTGCTCAAATTTCTCTAAACTCAAACTCTCTTTATTACTTGCACTATTTATTGTCTTTTATCTTGCAAGAATTTTAATTTGAGCTAATTGTTAAGTAGATTTTTTATTCTGCATTATTGCCATATTTTATATAGCCATCACCTATTCACCCCCCCTCTAGGTGATTTCAGTTATGTCATTGCGACCTCTGAACCAGCAGACAGCTAAGTCTCAACCCCGAGCCCTGTTGACATTTACAAAAGACAGGTCTCGATACTTGTTGACAGTTACAAAACACAAGTATCACCAATTTTTGAGCTTGGTGGCGTCTCAATCGGTTATGTCATTGCGACCTCTGAACCAGCAGACAGCTAAGTCTCAACCCCGAGCCCTGTTGACATTTACAAAAGACAGGTCTCGATGCTTGTTGACATTTACAAAAGACAAGTATCACCAATTTTTGAGCTTGGTGGCGTCTCAATCAGTTATGTCACTGCGACCTCTGAACCAGCAGACAGCCAAGTCTCAATTTTGAGCTTGTTGATATTTACAAAAGACAAGTCTCAACCTTGAGCCTTGTTGACATTTACAAAAGACAGGTCTCAATACTTGTTAACATTTACAAAAGACAAGTATCATCTACCTTGAGCTTGGTGGCGTCTCAATCGGTTATGTCATTGCGACCTCTGAACTAGCAGATAGCTAAGACTCAGCCTTGAGCCTGACGACAGTTACAAAAGACAGGTCTCATCTTTCGATCCAACAAGGACCAGTGTCGGGCTTGGTAATGTCTTAACCAGTTACGTCATCGCGACCTCTAAACTGACATATAGCCAAGTCTCATTATTCAATCCAACAAGGACTATGTTCTCAAGTGATTGCAATACAATTTGGAATCGCAATTCAGAAAGTAGAACAAGATTGGAGATTCGACAGGGAGTCAAAACAAAAAAGAAATTTTCATTGATTCCAAAAGGATGGGATACATGGAGGCACATATACTACGACCTATGGGCGTGCATCATAAGACCTGATCCGCTCTTCAAGGGAAGCCAGCCTCGTCCTCCTGTCATTAGCAGCTTGGGCAAGCGCTTACGACCTCAGCTCAGCCTCATTGGAATCCATCGCTTGGGCCAAACGAGCTTCGACCTCAGCCAAAGTTGCCCTCTGCGATAATCCCTGCCGCGAGAGTTCGTCACTCTGGGCCTTGAGCTGCTCAAGCCGCGCAACTTCTTCAAGACGCACCGGTTCAGCCTTTGACAAGAGAAGGTTTCCCTTCCTGATCATCTCTCTGGCCTTCCCGATCTTATCTTCAGCGTCAAGAAGAGCACTTGTGGAGGCATCGATGGCATTTCCAACCTTTGCTTGCCTTGTTTCCAAGGATTTCAAGTCAGAAGAAATAGCCTTAACAGCTTCCTGAGTGGCAAGACAGGCCTCATGCATTTGAGCGACAAGACGCGCAAACCGCTCATCAACTGAAGACTCCAGATCCGAGCGAATGAGACGGCGCCATTCCTCTACGTCCCTCTCGAATTGATCTACCAGGAGTTCTAAGGCAGCGGCCTGGTGATACCCTTCAAAGTCCTGAATACTTTCAATACTACGGGAAAGGACCACCTTCAAAGTTGAGAACGACATAGTCGAACCTTTCAAGACCAGGTCAATGGATCGCCCTAAGCCTTTATAAAAGCTATCGACTATGTCACCTATAAAATCATTTTCAACCTCGGCCACTTCTGGTAGATGGGCAACCTCAGAATAATCCACCAACCTGGTCGATACTATCGTGGAAGGAACGGTGGGAACACTAACTGCAGCAGCATGACAAGTCGTCGGTGATCTCGGCGGAGTCTTCATGGAAATCAGTACACTAGCCACCGCTGAGGTAGGGCTGGTGACCATCTGCTGAACAGCCGGCTCGACCACCAGGGTTGGGGAAGTAGGGCTTGTAATCACCCTCAGCTTCGCGCTTGGCAAAACTGACGACACCTCACCCATTGATATAGTTGGGAGTGAGGACACCTCCGGGACTACCACCCCTTCAATCTCTGCTCCTTCGGCTGGGCCAGGCCGATAAGAGGGCAGGTCGCCATACAGCGCGTCTAACACAGCAGCATCCACCGCGGTCGAAGTGCTCATGTCACCCCTTGACCCCTCGGGAAGATCGTCTGGTTCCCTTGGAGCTGATGCACCCTGAGGCAGAACACCTAAAACAAGACTGTGTTTAGACAGGACACAACAGGCAGTAGAAGCCAAGAGGTCAGAACAATACCAAAGGAGGATGTCGCCTCAAACGCCTTGGCGGCCGCATCACTCTCTATAGGCTCCATTGGAAAATTCTTTGCGGAGTCAACACGAATGGCCGGTCCGCTTTCGCTTGCCGACTCTTCCGTGGACCATCCAAAAGAGCTTGACGCTACAGGACTTCCCCTGGAAGTCCCAGCGCCCGAAGGACCAACGTCAGCTGCATCACCTCCGGATTCCTCCGGGATGGCAAAATAGCCGGCCTCATTACCCTCGTTGTGAGCAAACGAAGGATAATAATATTCCCCTTGTTCTCCGACGGCCCCAGCTTTCGGGCTCGTCGCCGCCTCAGCTCCTATATCAAGAAGCAAGTAATAAGCCACCCGGAACACACAAAAGGTATAATCGCAAGGACGGAGCTGATCTTACCTAAGTCTGGAGCAAATTCACCAGTAGTCGGTTCAGCAACTGACGGTTCAACTACTAATGGGGCAGCAGGAGGAAACGCTGCAGAGGGTTCACCCTCTACGACAATTGTAGGAGCTTGGCGATGGGTCTTCTTCACCAATGACTTCCTACGAGATCCACCCTCCCGCTTTCTTTTGAAGTGGACGTCAGGATCTTCTTTCTCCACTTCTTCTATGCCAGCATGTTCTGTGGGGGCTGTCCCCATCACGCCGGAACCAGCTGCAGGGGTCTCAGCACCCATCCCCGCTTCAAAGTGAGGACTTTCTGCATCCGAGGCTTCGCTGTCATCAACAGCAACGAATTCCTTTATGCCTAGGATGCGAACCCTCTTACCTTCCTTTCTCTCAGAGACCTTCCACTTCAGCCACTGAGAAATTAACTTCACACCAGAACTGTTAGTATTGAATCCGAGGGCTGTAGAGTTGGAAGTTGCATACCACTGGCAGAAGCACAGTGTCATTAGAAGATTGGGATTCCTCAACGGCGTACGCAGCCGCGCCCCAGTACAACCCGCAGTAAAGAATCGCCAAGTGCGGGCTCCATCGATGAGGCTCCCCATGAAAGCCAGGGGAAAACAGCGGAAGAGACTATAAACGTCATAATGACGTACCAATTTATGGGCCTCAGCCACGTAAGTCTTCAGCCACGAGCATCCTTCGAATCAGCGGAGAAGCGCCGTCCGAACACCTTGTGGGGGATCTTCTCTGGCTCTAATCAAAGAAGGACAATGCAGGGCGAACCACGCCATCAAGTAGGTATATGGCAAACCTACTCTGGGGTTAGGTCCGTCGCGAGGCGAAGCGGATCCTTTTCCACGCTTCGTTGCTGGCGGCCTGCAAAAAGCCTCCGTTAATGCACGAATGTCTCTCTAGATACAACACACCATGGCCGGAAGAAGACCCAGAGGGTGTCCATTAACCAAACGAACAGCGGGCAGCAAAACATTCGGATGAACGACGTCACCCGAAGAAGATGGCACTACGCATTTCTTCAGCCAGATTGTTAAGAAGCCAGCCAGCAGTGCCTTCCGAGACATCGGCCGGCGAGCCTGATGATGGAAACTCTGAAGGACATCACCCTTCTCATAGGGACCATCATCTTCTGTCACAACAAGATCCCTTTGGAGGTGCTTTTGCATACGTTCAAAGATATCCTCATCAGCAACTCCGTAGTGAGCCGCTTCAGGAGTATTCCCCATATCCGGGAACAAATACTTCCCCCAATTTTTCAAGCTACAGGAAGTTCCCTTACCGCCCACATGCATACTGGAGCAAATGTACAAGTGGCACATTAATTCCCGGCAGGTCTCGAACAAGGCAGGCTCCTGCTTCTCCAGAAGAGCCACTTCCGCCTCGCACGGGAAGTATTCTTCGTATGGGAGAGACCCAAAAGACAGAGCAGAGACTTCCCACATCTCATGCAAGGCCATACCCAACTCGCCAACAGGGGTGAAGAAGGTCCCTGAAGCTGGGCAATACAATTCAAAGATGGCGTAGAAGCATGCCACGTTCATATCAATACCATGACAGGTCGCCTGGACGGCCTCATAGAGGTTCAGCCTCTCCAAATCTTCCTCGAAATGAGCGAGGATATATGTAGTCAAATCCCTCCACCATGCCTTTGGAGGGTGAATCCAGCCTGGAGCCCTGAAGTCAGTAGCAGGATAGTTCCCATTGACTTTGAAGAATTGGTTCCCAAAAGTCAGCGCCACTGCAGGATTTTCTCCCACTGGGATGTCTCGCGATACATTCCCAGGGTGTAGACCCATTATGCAACGAGGAGGCCCCGCTCTTGCATAACCAGGAGACTGAAACATCAATCTCCCTACGTGGACGGAGTCGGTATTTTGGCTCACTTCCCATGCCATCTTCCGAGCCTGCGTCACACACTGGAAAGAAGACAGAGAAAAATGTCGCTTGTTGGATGGGACGTAAAATTTCTCATCATCCAATTGAAAAATCCACTGCCCTTCTCCTGCCTGTAGTTGGTGATCAGGATCTGGCGCGGCATCCCCGAACATGAAGTCGGGCTTCTTATAAGTTCGACGGTCAATATCTTCAAGGGGAGTCGTAGTCAGAATGCTCCTCGTGGTGTGTTATCACCACTATGAATAAGCGTGTCTCGAACGACGGAGCTCTGTTCACTAAACAAAGAAGCCTGCCCTTGAAATTGCAAGCTGATATTGTCATCTGCTCCCCTGGTCATCCCAAACAGATTGTTCAAAGGACCAGGAGTGTAGTGCACTGCAGAAGCAAAGAAAACTATAATTAGTGCACTAGCCGAGTGAACATAAAGACACAATTTTTACCAAGGCATAACTTCGCCCTTTGAGTGAAGCTAGCAAGGCAATAACTTTGACAAAGCTTAGCCTCATAGTCAAGTCCGCATTTCGCAGAAAGTGTCCAAGTGTTAGCTTCGCCTAAGCAGAAGGTGGTACAGCCCTGAGGACTAACTTCGTCAAAGGGGCATTATGGTCAAAAGCTATCCTTTACGGCCATGATTGAAGGGACAGATCTGTATCTTGTTGTTCAACAGGACGAAGACAGCCCAAGTAATAGCTTCGTACGAAAGCTTAAAAAAGAACTGTTCAGTTCTTAGATCCCCGTCCAAGAAAACAAGGGAAATTCAGGGAAATGGATTCCCTAACAATAACAGATCATGCTGGATCGTTCTGGATTCATCCAAAGATAGCCAAGCATCGGCTTTAAAAAAGAGAGACGACAGTCTCTAATCAAAAGGGAAAGTCCCTTACCGGCAATTGGTCGTTCGATGACCGAAGGAGGAGGAGGACCCTCCGTTGCAGAAGTTGCCACATCCTTCCCCGCTCGTCTCTTGGGCGCCATTGAAGAGCTGCGGAAGCTTTCAAACTTTTAAATGAAGAGGAAAGAAGAAGAGAAGAGTCAAAGTTCTCTGAAAATTTCAAGCAAAAGAGATCTGCTCTTTCTCAGCCCGATCGAGCTTTTATAGGCCAATGAGCGCTTGAAACGATGCCTCGAAAAGGGCACAAGCCGCCGTTTCAAATTAATTTGAAACGCCGCCTAAAGCGCCTTCCCGAGAAGCGCTGATTCAGCCACTAAGGGTTAACTTTGCCGTGGGTCAAAATGCGGACTTCGCACAATCCACAAAGAACTTCGCCAAAAGAATTGCCTTAGCCCCGCTAAAGGCACAGTTCGCGGACGCGCCAGTTTCGTTCGAAGCTCATTTAAAAAGGATCCTGTCCTTAACTCCGCACAAAGTTTAGCTCCGTCTGACTGATTCAAGCCCTCTTAAATTTTTAATGAAGGCAAGCGAAAATCAGATGAGCAGAAAATGAACTTTCATTGATTTAAAAAGGAAGGTACATTGATACTACATCAAGGTTGTTTTTCGTACAACAGATTCAGTTGCTCAACAGGATCATTTGCGCAAAAGGCATACAAGTGGTTTTATCTACTTTCAAGCCAGACCAACTTGACACGAAAGGCCTTCCTCCTGCACAAGGCTATAACCAGAACAGATGGTGCCACCAGGACAGATGGTGTCATCTGGACAGATTGTGCCACAAGGATAGGGCCATGATTGATTGTTATTCAATTTTGCATATTTTACCACATCCATACCATGCATATTATAAATAAAAATGTGATTTTTAATCTTCTTCTCTCTATTTTTGCATGTCCACATTTTAATGGAGAAGAGGCCCAAAATCCAAGAATTATTAAGGAATTAAAGGAGTTTAATTAAAGCCCAAAAGAGAGCCCAAGGGTTGAGCCCAGAATCTGGAGACATCCACGCTCCAGGTCACCCTTCTAGAAACTCCTACGTGGCCAACAGAACGCGTAAAATCCGCAACAGAAATCGTAGGCCTAACGGCCTAGATTCTGCCGCGGAAACGCGGCTCTGGCCGCGGATCCGCGGCAGAATCGTGGCCGTTGAGCCCGCAATTTCTGCCACCTGTCCGGGTTCTGGAGCCTTCTTCTCTGAGGCTATAAATACACCGCCAGGGCCTTCACAAAAAGGGGAGGAGAGATTAGAGGATAGAGCTTGTATTTTGTAGGTTTTTCTCTAGGATTTTTAGTGCTCTAGGTCTTCTTCTTCCTCCCTAGAAATTCTGCAAGAGAGAGATTGTAAGAGAGAGAAAGCTTGTGTAAACCAAGGGGTGACAACTTGTGAAGCAAGGATTAATCCATTCTCTTTTCTCTTCTATTGCATTTTCTAGTATTTTACTTGCTTTCTTTAATTCAAGCTTTACTTTCATTGCACTTTTATTTCATGCATTGCTTTTCTTTTCTTGTAATGGCTAGTAGCTAACTTCTTCTAACATGACTAGCTAACCACTAACTTTGCTAACTACTAACTCTTGGGTGATTGCTAATCTTTCATCTTGCAAGTTGTTGAGTCTTTTCATCCCCGATGGGTTACTTTCATGCTTGGCAAGTTCTTGTTGTAATTCCATATGATTCATGTGTGCCTCATTTAGAGCCTTGTCTTTAGAACAAGTGCCTTGATGGAACATGGAGATGGATCACCAACCATATGCTATTTGTTGTACAACTTCTTTAGTTCCATTAATGAATGTTGTATCTTCTTCCTTAGCATCCCCTGAGTGGCAACTCTTTTGATTCCACCATTGAAAGTCTATCTTGAAGGCCGATGACATCTATGAGGCTACAAGACAAGTCCAAGAAGATCACCCGTCAATCAAGTGGGAAAGTAACTAGACCAACACGCAAGACAAATCTTTGCCGATGAATCAACATGAGGCACGCATCACCATCACGGAGTTTAGTAAGTTTAGCAAATTAGTAAGGTTAGCTAGTCATGGTTTTCTCCATCTTAAAGTCTTTTACAAAGTTCTCTTTCTTTTAGTTCTCTTTCCAAGCAAATCTCGTTTTCGATTTCTTTTCGTTTTATTTCCATCATGCACAAATCCACAAATTCTTTTACCTCTTTTTCCAATTCATTTTTATTCTTTTAAAGCAAAGAAGAATCTTCGTTTTCTATCTTCACATCGAACCGTAACGCTTCCATCGCAAGCTCTCCCTGAGAATCGACTCGTATAACCCATGCTACTACGGAGATTTGGAAAGGGTACATTAAGCATATTGAATACATTGTGGAGTGATCAAAGCACCTAAGGTTGACTCTAAACCTTCTCTCTTTTATTGAATATTTGTGCAATACTACCACACACTATATTCTTTTCCCAATCAAATTTTTGGCGCCGTTGCCGGGGAGAGCAACGGTTTTTGATTTCAAGTGAAGAACTAAACGCATTTTCTTCTCTGTTGCAGGTTATAGGTGAAGAAACAAGAAACTTTGTATTGCAGTGACATATAAGTGGCTCTGGGCCTCTGCTCTTGAAAGCAGAGACCAGTTGCTCTCTGAATTGCCGCGATTCCACGGCCAAAGCCGCGGATCCGCGGCAAGGAGGAGTGAACTACTGACCAAATTTCTGTAGGGTTGCTTGCTCTGTAAAATTCAGCTGCTGCAATACTTAAATTCTTGTATGCTTCACCATACTCCTGCTAATAAAATCAACAGTAAAAAAAATTGGTTGAAAACGTTAAAAATTGATTAGACATTTGCATTTCTAGGCACGTGTCTTTTCAATTCATTTATTTTTACTGTTGAAGAGTGCTGGAACAAGGTACGTTTTGCATTGCGTGTAGACTAGGAATCATCTCTTGCTTGATTTTCATGCTTTGAGTGAATCCTAGTTATATATCTTGTACACTTGTACAATCCAATCTTAAGGGCACTAACCCATAAATAAGATAAGGTGGGGGATTTCATCACCCTTTCCTTGGCCCAAAAATCATTTTTCCAAGCACTCACAATCCCAAGCTTTAAATAAAATCTGATAGACGTTGGCCCTAGGGACATCCGGACTCACTTAGGAGATTATCCTAAGGGGGAAAAGTGTTGGAAATTGACTCTTGCAAAATCAGTGTCTAGGAAAGGGATTGAGGGCCGAAAGCCCGAAGGTTGGTGGTTATTTAATTAAGGAACGTCTTTGACGGAAAACCTCCCAACAACCTTGCCCTGACCTGGCTGATTAGCTTGTGGTCAAAGTCTACACTAAACCTCCCGTGGACGGTCTAATCAGTTAGGAGTCGTCTAGGTCCAGGAATCCTAGATAGCTTGGATTGATTTATTGTTTGTATTTTCATTTTTTCTTTTTTTCACTGGTGTGATCGGTGCACGTTGTTTGTGACTGTATATGCAAGAGTGGTTCCGTAATCCAGATTCTGCAAGACTTGTTAGACTTTCTACACTTGCACTTACACAACCACTTGACATTATGGAAAACAACGTCTCACTTCAAGACAGATTTTATCCGATTCGCACCTCCCTTCCATCGTGCATTCTTCTCCCTGAACCAAATGGAAATCACTTCGAGCTGAAACCGCAATTCATTAATACACTTCCCCGATTTCATGGTCTTGAGTCTGAGGACGCATACTTCTTCATTCGAGAGTTTGAAGAAGTATGTTTAATGATGAGAATTTCCCAACTGACCGAGGATGCTGTTAGGTTAAGGTTCATACCGTTTGCACTGAAAGATTTAGCTAAGAAATGGCTTTACAATCTTCCCGTCAGTTCCATAACTTCTTGGGATGATTTTGTAAAAGTCTTTCTTAAGAAATTCTATCCTATCCACAAAACAGCCCTCATACGAAAGAATATCATACAATTCAAGCAGGAATCACACGAACCGTTCTGGAAATATTTTGAGCGTTTCAAAGACCTTCTAGCCCTATGTCCTCATCACGCCATAGAGAAATGGCGTCAATGCCAGATTATCTATGACGGTCTAGATTACCAAACGAAAACCCTCCTTGAATCCATGTGCCAAGGGGAATTTTTGAAGAAAGATGAACATCAGGGGTGGGATCTCTTTGAAACCTTAGTTGAGAAAACCATTCAGTGGGAGTCATGCCCTGATAAACCCACTCCCACCACTTTCAGAACCGGTATGCACTCGATAGAATTCTCTATAGCTGCGGAAGCCAAGATCACACAATTAATGAAGAGGATAGAACTGCTTGAGTCAAGAGAAAATTCTGTTGTCAATCAGGTCAACCTATCACCTGTGATCAAACCGGGTTGCAGCTACTGTCATGATCTCAACCATGTCTTTGAGGAGTGTCCCTTATATCAGCCCCAATCATATCAGGAAACCACGAATGCAGCATTTACCAGACCCCCATACTCCAACACATACAATGCGGGATGGCAGAACCATCTAAATTTTTCGTGGAGTCAGTCTGGTCCTGAGCATCATAGGCCACCACTTCCACATCCATATAATGCTCAGTCTCACCCATCCAGTTTCAATCGTAATGCACCGAATTTTCATCCATCTCAAAGTCCACCACAATCACAATCTTTTCAAAGTCCACCACACTACCAATCACAATTCCAGTCTCCATACTATCAACATCCACCCCAGAATAATTCAGAAATATCAGAGTTGAAGAAAATGCTAGAAACCTTTACAAAGAACTATCAACAGGATATGAATAAAGTTCAGGTCCAGATCGGGCAATTGGCTGAGAGACAAAAAGGAATGTTACCAAGCCAGCCATTGCCAAATCCCAAACATCACTTCCCTTTGCATGAAGTGGAAGACACAGGACCCAGTCAATGCCATGCTATTCATACCCTGAGATCTGAAAAACAAGTAGATAATAAGGTTTCTAATCAATCATCTCATCCAGTACCCAAGCCAACACCTCCTGTCCCAATGCAACCAGCTTCTGACAAACCATCTTCTAGTACAGAGCCATCCACTTCAAAAGCCAAGGGAAAAGAAAAGGTAGATGAGCAACCTTATAAGCCTAGTGTACCATTTCCAAATAGGCTTACAAATCACAAGTCAAATGCTCACATGGAGAAAATAAGAGAAATGTTCAACAAGGTCAAAATCAATGTCCCTCTTCTTGAGGCCATACAACAAGTGCCATCATATGCCAAATTCTTAAAGGAAATGTGCACCAAGAAGAGGAAAACACAAGTCCCTAAGAAAGTCTTCCTAGCATCAACCATTAGCGAGTTGCTCACTGGTCCAATTCCTGTTAAATACAAAGACCCAAGGAGCCCCACCATTTCATGCATCATAGGACATACTACCATCAATAGGGCACTTCTTGATTTGGGGGCCAGCATCAATCTCCTGCCTTTTTCTGTGTATCAACAATTAGGGTTAGGCGATCTCCGTCCTACCCAAATGACTATCCAATTGGCTGATCGCTCTGTCAAGAGACCCAAGGGGGAAGTTCACGATGTCCTTGTCAGAGTTGGGGAATTCATTTATCCTGTTGATTTTGTAGTCCTTGAGATACAACCTGTGTCTAATTCCAATCAAAGGGCTCAAATTCCTGTCATTTTGGGACGACCATTCCTGGCTACAGCCAATTCCATCATCAATTGCCAGAATGGGTCAATGAGGATAACCTTTGGTAATATGACTCGTGAAGTGAATGTCTTCCACACACAGCCTCGTAAAACAAAAGATCAAACATTTGAGGTCAGCTTTATTAGAGACAATTGTGAGGAAAAAGGGAAAGATGAGTCACAAGTTTGTGATTCTCTTGAAGTGGAAAATCCTGTTATCAGAGTACCCTTTCCAAAGGGGAAAGTTGATTTGGATATTTTCACTTTCAATGAATCCCAAGAGGAAAAAATTCAAGAACCTCCAATTGATATATCCTTTGAAGACCTTTTCGCTGACGAGATCATGTGTCTGGATGAGCCAACTCGGGGTCGGTTAACTGATTGTCCACTTTTGAAGGAGAATGTTGACCTGAGTTTTGAAGAGTTGTATGAAGAGGAGCTGGAATTCCTTAACTGTGGAAATAATGAGATTCAAAGTGAAAGTGGTGATGAAGAACTCTTTAGGGAACATTGTGGTAAAATGCGGATGAATAACAATGAGAAATTGAAGCTGGAGATGCCTAGGGCTAAGAAAGTAATTGAACTCGTTTCCCAACCAAGCTCGCGCAAACAAACACACTGGAACGATGGGAAACGGGCCAGGGGAAAAAGACCAAAAGAATAGCCTAGGCACTGGACACATTTGTATATATTCCTTGTAAATAATTTTTGTACACTTTTAAAATAAAAAATAAAAATATATATAATAAATAAATAAATAAAAAGTTTTGGACTTAGGTGCTAAATTGCACCAAGAATCCCACCTCATCATGACTACTATTTCCAATTCTCACTTTGAGGTGATTCTTCCTTCCCTCTCTATTTGTTTCATGCATACATTCATCACGATGCATTGGGGACAATGCATGAGATAGGTATGGGGGGTAGATTCTAACCTAGGATTTTTCATTTTCTTTTTAGGTTTTTTTTCATTTTTTTAGGATTTTCATTTTCTTTTTAGGTTTTTATTTTTAGATTTTACCTTTCTTTGTAGATTTTCTATTTTCTTTTAGATTTTACTTTTAGTAAAATAAATAAAATAAAAAAAACTTTTTGAAATAAGAGACAAAGTTTTGATCTATTTTTAAGAAAATTAAGATAATCTTAGAAATTAAGAAAGCCTTAATTAGGACATCTTAAACCTAGTTGAAATAATGGATCTTGTTTGAAATTATAGGCTAAGTAAGAAAAATTGGGGAGATATTTTTATCTTGAATTTTTTTGCCTTAGATAGTATGCACTTCACACTTACACATTTCTAGGATGGAAACAAAGACCAAAATGCCATAAAAATAAAAAAAAGAAAAAATTATATATATAAATAAAACATCACTTATTAAGCTGGATAATTATGCCTCAAGAAGCATGATTATTCACGCCTAACGGTGGTAAAGGAAATAAATAATCCCCCTTAGTTTTGTGGCCTTGTTTATTTGAGTCCTTAAACCCGAGGGATGTTTTCTCATCTGATGCCCTAAGACCATCTGGTTTGGGAGTCATCCATCGGTTATAGGCTCGCTACATGGGTAAACTAGAAAGCCTAAACTAGGGGAAGAAAAAAAAAGGAAAAAGAATATATATATAGATAAATAAATGGCTTGATGGTTAGAGTTGAAATCCCAGAAATCTTCACTATCACAATGTGCATACTATCTAGGTTTTATGAAGGATAAAATATTCAATCCAATTTTGAATTCTTACCTTAATTGAAGACAAGATCCTGCATGGAGACTAAGTTTAAGGAAGAATGATTATAGGTGGACTTATGACCTTAGATCACTTATATTTTTGCAAAAATAGTTCGAAAACATGTCTCTCTTTCAAAATGAATTTTCAAAACACTAACATTTGTCTTCTTTCTTTATGGATTTTGTGGGTGCAATCCGCTGAAAACCCTCAGGAGACAACACTCCTCCTCTAGGGTAACCTAGAGGTTTAACGGCTTGTTGCATGTGCTCAGTGCAATCGTGTCACCTACGAAAGTGGTGTAATAAACTAGTTAGGATTTTCTTTTTCTTGTTTTGCTCGGGACGAGCAAAAGAATAAGTGTGGGGGTGTGATTGTTATTCAATTTTGCATATTTTACCACATCCATACCATGCATATTATAAATAAAAATGTGATTTTTAATCTTCTTCTCTCTATTTTTGCAGGTCCACATTTTAATGGAGAAGAGGCCCAAAATCCAAGAATTATTAAGGAATTAAAGGAGTTTAATTAAAGCCCAAAAGAGAGCCCAAGGGTTGAGCCCAGAATCTGGAGACATCCACGCGCCAGCTCACCCTTCAAGAAACTCCTACGTGGCCAACAGAACGCGCAAAATCCGCAACATAAATCGCAGGCCTAACGGCCTAGATTCTGCCGCGGAAACGCGGCTCTGGCCGCGGATCCGCGGCAGAATCGTGGCTGTTGAGCCCGCGATTTCTGCCACCTGTCCGGGTTCTGGAGCCTTCTTCTCTGAGGCTATAAATACGCCACCAGGGCCTTCGCAAAAAGGGGAGGAGAGATTAGAGGATAGAGCTTGTATTTTGTAGGTTTTTCTCTAAGATTTTTAGTGCTCTAGGTCTTCTTCTTCCTCCCTAGAAATTCTACAAGAGAGAGATTGTAAGAGAGAGAAAGCTTGTGTAAACCAAGGGGTGACAACTTGTGAAGTAAGGATTAATCCATTCTCTTTCCTCTTCTATTGTATTTTCTAGTATTTTACTTGCTTTCTTTAATTCAAGCTTTACTTTCATTGTACTTTTATTTCATGCATTGCTTTTCTTTTCTTGTAATGGCTAGTAGCTAACTTCTTCTAACATGACTAGCTAACCACTAACTTTGCTAACTACTAACTCTTGGGTGATTGCTAATCTTTCATCTTGCAAGTTGTTGAGTCTTTTTCATCCCCGATGGTTTACTGTCATGCTTGGCAAGTTCTTGTTGTAATTCCATATGATTCATGTGTGCCTCATTTAGAGCCTTGTCTTTAGAACAAGTGCCTTGATGGAACATGGAGATGGATCACTAACCATATGCTATTTGTTGTACAACTTCTTTACTTCCATTAATGAATGTTGTATCTTCTTCCTTAGCATCCCTTGAGTGGCAACTCTTTTGATTCCACCATTGAAAGTCTATCTTGAAGGCTGATGACATCTATGAGGCTACAAGACAAGTCCAAGAAGATCACCCGTCAATCAAGTGGGAAAGTAACTAGACCAACACGCAAGACAAATCTTTGCCGATGAATCAACATGAGGCACGCATCACCATCACGGAGTTTAGTAAGTTTAGCAAATTAGTAAGGTTAGCTAGTCATGGTTTTCTCCATCTTAAAGTCTTTTACAAAGTTCTCTTTCTTTTAGTTTCTCTTTCCAAGCAAATCTCATTTTCGATTTCTTTTCATTTTATTTCCATCATGCACAAATCCACAAATTCTTTACCTTTTTTTCCAATTCATTTTTATTCTTTTAAAGCAAAGAAGAATCTTCGTTTTCTATCTTCACATCGAACCGTAACGCTTCCATCGCAAGCTCTCCCTGAGAATCGACTCGTATAGCCCATGCTACTACGGAGATTTGGAAAGGGTACATTAAGCATATTGAATACATTGTGGAGTGATCAAAGCACCTAAGGTTGACTCTAAACCTTCTCTCTTTTATTGAATATTTGTGCAATACTACCACACACTATATTCCTTTCCCAATCAATGATCCTTCGCTTAATGGCAGATTTTGCTACCAGAAAGCCGGATTGTCTTTGATTAAAATCGGCAAGGGACTGATCGCCACCAACCGACCGGATCGTCTTTGATGAAAATTGGCAAGGGGAAGGTCAGTGATCTCACAGGTGACGTCCGCTTTTCCGAAATGGATCATCTCGAAAAAGCGACTACCAGCCTCGCCTCGAAGGGGATCATCTCGGATAAGCGACTGCCAACAGCCTTTGGGACACACATCAGTTGCCCCAGGTTGTTCCTCCTGCTTAAAAGTAAAGCTTTAACTGGGGAAGCATAAGGCAACTTTTCGGTCTCTTTCATCAAGTCACAAGATTGGCGAACATAGCTCACTGCAATGCAAATCAGAACAGATTAGCAGTTAAAACACAGGAGAAGCTGCAAAAATACCAAGTCAGATTCTTTGGGGACGAAGCAATCCGATTTCAGTTAAAGCAGAGGATAAGCCTCGCTTGCGCAACAATGATGGGCTAGCTCAGCAAACGCCAAGTCCTACCCTTGCCTATATGGCTAAGCCAGACTGATCCTATGGGACACAGTCTTAGCCTTACCTATATGGCAAGACTGGCTCAACTTTGAAGAGACCAAGTCCCAAGTTCTGCCTGTGTAGTGGACTTAACATGCAATGATCCTTCCGTGATCATGTCAGAATGATAGCTTCGCTCGGAAGCTAGGATAAAATCCTTCTCTGCAGATCAGCCAATTGCAAGATGAAGAACTAGGGAAACTAATCCCTGAAGCAGCTGTTAAAGCTAAATTAAGGGAGATGAATTCCCTAAAACTGGTGAAGTCGTTGAATGATCAAGACTTACCGTCCTTGACCGGATAATGACCAGAGTGGGCATCCCCACTAATTCAGAGATCTGAGTATCTCTCTCAACCAAGAGAAAAGGAGAAGAGCAGATCACTTCTCTTCAGAGGACCTCAAGTGCCCTATTTATAGGCCCCATGGCCTGAGCGCTGCCGCCTCAAGCGTGGAAGCACGAGCGCATTTAAGGCACTTATTACGCCTTGAGAAAAGGGACGATTTCCCTCAGAACTGTGCAAAGGAAGAAACGTCTCCCTCATAAAGGCACTTATTGCGCCTTGAAGAAAGGGAATATCCTCCCTTGGAAACGCGCGATCGGAGAATATCTCCCTCGATCAGTGCGAGAGAAGGAGTAATCCTCCTCGTGATCGACCCACAGCAGTTGGCCTTGGGAAAGCAACAGATGTTCCAGAGCGAACTTATTCCCAGAAGCCCAGATGCGGAGCTACCCACATGCGAAGCTACCTACATGCGAAGCTACTCAGAATCGCAAACTTGTACAATTCTTCGGCAAACTTATCCCAAAGCAGGATTGAAAGCGAAGCTGAACTCAACCATCATGGCGACGTTCATACTCCACACACCACCGATCAAAGTAGTTCAAAGTGTTTCGAAGTCTGAGCTATTGCAGACTTTCGAAAAATTTGAAGGGGGTCTTGTTGACACTTAAAAAGACAAGATTCTTATTGGTCCGAACAATGTCTAAACTTGTTGACATTTACAAAAGACAAGTGACATACGAGCTAAAGACCAGTTTTCACCCATCTTCGAGGGATAGGGAAAAAACTTGGACTCCACTGATCCAGCAAGCAGACAGTGAACCCGGATTATTTCTGAACAGACCTCAGCAGGTCTAAGGTGCTAGCATTTAGCATCACATGAGCCCAAGAGATAGCCTCGCTTGAGAGGCTAGGATCATCCAACTTCGCCATGAAGCCATTCAAAGCCTCGCCAGAAAGCTAACTCATAGCTTCGCCACGGAGAGTCTGCCCCGCTTGAAACCACATACAATTGCGAAGAAAGGGTATATGGTAACTCCGCCACAGAAGACTTCTAGCTCCGCTGAAAAGATTCTTTTCGGACTTCGCCAGAAACTGCCTCTAGCTCCGATACGAGCTCAATGCGGGCAGCTCCGCTATTGGTCTGCTATGGTCAACCTTTGACCAATCAAATCTCCAGATGAGATCGGATCCAATCAGATCAAATCCAATAAGATCAAATCGGAGATCAAATTCGGTAGTTGATTGCCACAATCTCTTGACTCTCTTAAAACGAGTAAGAAGATCAAGGGAAATCCTCCAACGATATGGAAAGGATCAAAACAGATCAAGAAGATCAACCAACCTGCCAATTCTAGCTTCGCAGAAGCTGATCCTAGCCTCGCAGTAAGGCTACTTTCCAGATTCAAACAGATTCGATTCAATCTGTTTCCATATTTTCAAGGGACGGTTATACCCTTGCTCTCCTTATAAATAGCCCGCCAGGGGTACAAGGAGAGAGGACTTCTTCCGAAGAGAGGCACAGACCACGCGCACGAAGAGAGAGGACTCCACAATACTTCTTCAAGAGGACTCCACAAGCAGAGGCTTCTTTACGACGCACCGTGCGCTCTTGAATTCAGAGACTTTTAGAGAATTACTTCTCTATTCAGGGTGATGATACCCTAATACCTTCTTCTCAAGGAATCTCTGAAACCATGCGAGAAGGAATTCCTAATTGAAGGCGGTTTTGAGAAGTACCAAGAGGGTTCTAGCAACCTTCTATTCTCTGATTCCCAGAACCAGGCGAGAAGGGAATCCCATCGCTCGCATCGTCAAAGGGACAAAGTGGTCGCGCGCTGACCAGACTCCTATCGGCACACTTCTCCAGAATCTCTGAGGGGATCTACTTATAATCTTTTTAGAATACTTGTAATTTAGCTCCTCAAACCTTTTTATTTGTAAGTTTTCCCCTTTGCAAATCAATGAAAAACAACAATAATCACTGGATGATCAAAAGACCACAAACTCTCTCTTGAAAACTTTCTTTGCAAAAATCCTAGAGAATAATATATAAGATTAAAGCTCAAGGTTTTGTAAGTGTTATAAAATAGAAGAGAGATTTTAAGAACCAAAAACTTTCAGAAAACTTTGAAAATAATAGCCCAAACTTAAACAAAGCTCTTTCTCAAGAAAACTTAAAACTTTTGATTTTTGAATTTGTTGATGTGAAAACCTCTACCCTAATGACCCATTTATATAGGATTTAGGAAGAGTAAACATAAAACTTTTACCTGAATAAAAGAGGAAGAAATTGACCCTCTAATACAGCTAACCATATTTTTTTAAACTTTAAACACGTTTTAAAAACATGTTAAAAATCAGCTTCCAGAAATTAGCCATTACTGCAAATCTGGCAGATTGGTCAACTTTGAGTACATGTTTCAGGCTGTAAATGTCCGAATGTAAAATTAGGTATATAGAAATAATTTGTAGATCTTTAAGTCTTCTTTTAACGCAACTAAAATCAAATTATATCATTTTTTATTAGAAAGTTATCAATAAAACACTGACAGGTGTGAAATCAGAAACTGTAAGCTGTTTTCAGAACAAAAATAAAGTTCAACCAAATTTTGAAATTTGAATTTGAAAATTATTATTGAATAAGAAATTTAGATCTGAAAGTTAGCTTTGAAATGCAAGTTAAATCATGTTATTTAAATATAAGAATAAAAAGTTATGATAACAACGATAAAAGGGTGTCAAGCAGATCAACAGAACTAAAATTGGTTCAAATTTAAAACTCGATATATGTACTTGAAATCTAAAACCGTTAAACTAAAAACCAACGTATTGAATTTGTGTATGTGTCTTTGAGCTTCAAACGTATATACTATTCTTTAACAAACTATAAATATAAAAACTTTATAGGAAGATGTCTCTGAACCGCGTTGCCGAGCTAGAGCCTCCTCTCCTATGAAAGAGTCCTCTTGTGCTATTAATCTTTCAATATGTTTTAAGCGTCAATAACCTTGCAACATGCTTTAGTACAAACCTGAAATCATTCTAGAATCTTTATTAGTACTAAATAGCTTTTGTATGTTTTGTTATCATCAAAACTATATAAATGGATAGTGTAACCTTTCGGGCCAACAATCTCCCCTTTTTTGATGATGACAAAACATATAAGGTATAACACAAGATATAGAAGGGAGGTAAAAACTCCCCCTCATATGATGCTCTATTATCATGAATAAATATGAAACATGAACATATAAAAAACATATATGAGTTAAACATGTACAACACATGAAACCAAAACATGAAACCACAAATACTTCTCCCCATTTTTGTCATACATCAAAAAGGGTTAGGAAACAACCAAGAAACAATATATGCATAAACAAGATATAAACATGCATATATGCATACATAAACTTAAATATCTCTTTCCCTTTTTTATCAATTCATCAACAAAGGGGCTAAGGAAAAAACAATCAATTGTCATATCATCAAATCTTAAAGATCAAAACTTAAGTTTTTTTTTATACCAATTTAAATTTTTTGATAAACATATTGATACCAATTGAAAAATATTGATACTAATTAAAGGTAAAAACTAAATTTTTAGATAAACACTAAAATCATTTTCCAATAAGGATACGAAATAGTGAATAATACCAATTTAAGATCATTGATACTAATATTGAAAATGTTAGCATATATCAAACCAAAGTATTTTACATCATAAGTGGTGGGAGTAAGATACCAATTTAAAATGAAACTGATACAAATTGAAAATACAGCCAATACCATTTTACATAAACCAATTTAAAAACAAGAATTTTCTCCTCCTTTATGAAATACTAAAAGAAACAATGCATAAGCTTGTAATAGATACTAATTAAAAATAATGACATGATGAACTAAATCAAGCTTAGAAAATATAATTTGTGCTTTTAAAAAAAAATTGTAAAGACATTGAAACAAGTCAACAAGTACAATCAAATCATATATATGTATGTATAGTATACCAATTGAAATATGTGGCATATAAAAAAAATAACATATGAGTATACAAATATATGAAATATCAATTTTGATACCAATAGAAATATAAGGATCAAGTGTATAACTCATACTTACCACCCCTTAGAAGGTAGGGGTTATTTAAAAATCATGATTTGAAAGTAAATATGCATAGTTTGAAAACTTTATCATTTGAAGAATAGAAATTAGTTTTAAAGATATCTTTAAAAACTAGTAAGAAATCCTTCAAAATATGAAACCAAATCATACATCCCATGAAAATATGAAAATCACATAATAATTGACACTCAAAATCTATAAAGCACATATATGCTCATGAAAATAAAGTCATGAGTAAACACTAAATATAGAGTGTAAGAATCATGTAATCAACAAAATCATGAAAATAAGACATTTAAGATCAAATCAAATTCCTTTTATAACATGAAAAATATGAAACTTTAATTTTCAACCAAAATAATTCCAACTTCAGGGCATATGTATGTTTTGTCTAAATCTAAAGGTACACATACACATTCCTAAACACAAATGAGTCCACAATAAAAATTTGCATGAAAAGTAAATGACTCAAGGGTATATAAGTATATCTAAAGTTTAGACAAAAGTAACATATACATGAAGCTAACACATTATCATGAAACCATGTGCAAAAATAGAAAATACAAGTGTAAATAAGAGAATCATCAAAACTAGGCTATACAAGTACATGTAATGAGTACAAGTGAGCAATGAAGCACAAACACATAATAACCAAGTGTAGCTCACTACTTGTATAAGTATATACACAAGTTTTAATGAAAACTACATTTAAACAAGTAATCAAAATCATGAAGTACAAAATCAAGCACATAAACCAAAACATGAATCTAAACATGATCAATCATAATGGGCATTGAAGCCAAAACATGCTAAAAATATTTATATGAAAGCATGTGAA
>JAVJIF010000038.1:0-125330 GCA_038442645.1 Agave tequilana
ATTATAAGGATGGAAAGAATTGTTGAATGCCATATCACAAATCAAATACAAACAAAAGAAACAAACAAACAAACAAAAAAGAAAAATTCTAACCTAAGTTAGGGTAGACTTAGGACCTAGACGACTCCTAACTGATAGACTGTCCACGGGAGGTTTAGTGTAGACTCTAACCACAAGCTAATCAGCCAGGAAAGGTCAAGGTTGGTGGGAGGTTTTCCGTCAGAGACGTTCCTTAATTAAGTAACCACCACCCTTCGGGCTTTCGGCCCTCAATCCCTTTCCTAGACACTGATTTTGTAAGAGTTAAATTCCAACACTTTTCTCCCTTAGGATAATCTCCTAATTGAGTCCCAAATGTCCCTAGGGCCAACGTCTACTTTTTTTATTAAATTAGGCTTGGGTTAGTGAGTGCTTGGATTGTGGTTTCGGGCTAAGAAAGGGTAATGAACTCCCCACCTTATCTTATTTACGGGTTATGCCCTTAAAATTGAATTGTGCAAGTGTACAAGAGATATCACTAAGATTCACTCAAAGCATGAAATCAAGCAAGAGATGATTCCTAGTCTACATGCAATGCTTACTTACCTTGCATCCAGCACTCTTCAACAGTAAAAGTAAAGAATTGAAAGACACGTGCCTAGAATGCAAATGTCTAATCAACTTTTAACGATTACAACCATTTTTTACTGTTGAATTAATTAGAAGGAATAGGATGAATAATACAGGAAATCAAGTATTGCAGCAGATGTATTTTTGCAGAGCTTAAGACCCTGCAGAAATTTGTCAGTAGTGATCTCCTCTTTGCCGCGTTTCCTCGGCAAATGCCGCAGTTCCGCGGCAATTTGGAGGGATCCTGGTCTCTGCTTTCTGGAGCAGAGGCCCAGGTCCACTTGTATGTTTCTGCACTGAAAATTTTCCTGTTTTCATCTCCTGTAATCTGCAACAGAGAAGAAGATTCGTTTAGTACTTCAATTTAAACCTAAATGTTGCTCTCCCCGGCAACGGCGCCATTTTGATTTAGACTAAAAAGGTGTATGTAAATGTGGAGGAAAGTGTATTGTTAGCACAAGATATATTCATGGAAATGAGAGTTAAGGTTTAGAAACAACCTTTCGTGCTTAGATTACTCCACAAATGTATTCGATGTACCCTTTCCAATCTCCGTTATAGCATAGGGCTATACTGAGTCGATTCTCAGGGAGAGCTCGCGATGGAAGCTTTGACGAGTGGTAGTGAAGATGTAAAATGAGAATTCTTCTATGCTTATAAAATAAAGAATCAAATGAAAAAGAAAATAAAAGAATGGATGTTATGTTCATGATGGAAAGTGGAAAAGAAATCAAGAGTGGATTTGGTATTCACACTAAAAGAAATGAAAAACTTGTAAAAGAATCTTGATGAAAGAAAACCATGACTAGCTAACCTTACTACCTTGCCAAAACTTACTAAACTCCGTGATAGTGAATGCGTGCCTCATGTTGATTCATCGGCGAAGATTTGTCTTGCGTGTTTGACCTAATTACTTTCTCACTTGGAAGACGGGAGGTTTTACCCATCAGAGAAGAGAAGACCATACAACTTGCAAGATGAAATAAGAGCAATCACCCATGAGTTAGTAGTTAGCAAGGTTAGTGGTTAGCTAGTACATGTAGAAAAGTTAGCTACAAGCCATTACAAAAGAAAAACAAAGCATGAATTAAAGAGCAAGTAAAGTAAAGAAAGCAAGTAAAGAAAACAAGTACACTAGAAAATGCAAGAGTAGAGAGAAGAGAATGGATCAATCCTTGCTTCACAAGTTGTCACTCCTTGATATACACAAGCTTTCTCTCTCTTACAAACTCTCTTTACAGAATTTTCTAGGGAGGAAAGATCTAGAGAACTACAAAAATCCTAAAGAAAAACCTACAAAAATTACAACAATGTAATTTCTCCTCTCTTCTCTGCTCAGTCTTTTCTCGCAGGTCTAGGTCCAGTATTTATAAGCTGAGGGAGAAGCTTCGAGAGCCCTTTCAGTTGGCGCAAAATCCGGATCTCAACAACCCTATCTTTGCCGCGGATTTGCCGCGGATTTGCGGCTCAACTGAAGCCGTTCGCTAACAGCTTTCTGGTACAGGTTGGTTACGAAGTTGTTAGCCACATGGCCTTCTAGAATCTTGGGTTGTTGCGCGGATCTCTTTGGATCTTGAATTCAAATTTGGGCTTTATCTTAATCTTGGATTTAATCCCTTTAATTATTGCTAATTAAAGTGATTATTTGGCTAACCCTCCATTAGAATGTGAACCTGCAAATATATAGAGAAGATGAGTAAAAATCATATATTTATTAACTAAATGCATGGGAATTATGTGGTAAAATATGCAATATTGTGTACTAATCACACCCCCACACTTATTCTTTTGCTCGTCCCGAGCAAAACAAAGAAAAGAAAAGAAAATCCTAACTACCAATTTTATTACACCACTTTCGCAGGTGACGCGATTGCACTGAGCGTGTGCAACAAGCCGTTAAACCTTTAGGTTACCCTAGAGGAGGAGTGTTGTCTCCTGAGGGTTTTCAGCGGATTACACCCACAAAATCCTTAAAGAAAGAAGACAAATGTTAGTGTTTTGAAAATTCATTTTGAAAGAGAGACATGTTTACAAACTATCTTTGCAAAAATAAGTGATCTAAGGTCATAAGTCCACCTATAATCATTCTTCCTTAAACTTAGTCTCCATGCAAGATCTTGCTTTAATTAAGGTAAGAATTCAAAATTGGATTGAATATTTTATCCTTCATAAAACCTAGATAGTATGCACACCGTGACAGTGAAGATTTCAGGATTTCAACTCTAACCATCAAGCCATTTATTTATATATTTTATTTTCTTTTTATGCTTTTTTCTTCCCTTAGTTTAGGCTTTCTAGTTTACCCTTGTAGCGAGCCTTTAACCGATGACTCCTAAACCAGACGGTCTTAGGGCACCAGATGAGAAAACATCCCTCGGGTTTAAGGTCTCAAGTAAACAAGGCCACGAAACTAAGGGGATTATTTATTTCCTTTACCACCGTTAGGCGTGAATAATCATGCTTCTTGAGGCATAATGATCCAGCTTAATAGGTGATGTTTTATTTATATATATATATATATATTTTATTTTTTATATATGGCATTTTGGTCTTTGTTTCCATCCCAAGAAATGTGTAAGTGTTAAGTGCATACTTTCTAAGGTAAAAAATTCAAGATAAGAATATCTCACCAATTTTTCTTACTTAGCCTATAATTTTGAACAAGATCTATTATTTCAACTATGTTTAAGATGTCATAATTAAGGCTTTCTTAATTTCTAAGATACATCTTAATTTTCTTAAAAATAGATCAAAACTTTGTCTCTTATTTCAAAAAGTTTTTTTTTTATTTTTTTTATTTTTAAAAGAAGTGTAAAAGAAAGAAATTCTAAAAACTCTAAGTTAGTAAACCCTCCCCCACACTTATTTCATGCATTGTCCTCAATGCATCATGATATGTGTATGCATGAAACAAAATGAAGAGGGAAGTGAAAAATTACATTAAGGTGGTGGTTCCGGTGGTGGTCTGATTGGTCCACGAAACATGGCCCAATCAACTTTACTTTGGGTTTTGAATAAACCCACCAAACATATCAAGAATATGACCCACAAGAATGATGTATGCATGTATGATTTTTATTATGTACATGACCCCATCTAATTTCCATTTTCCATAATAAATTTCTGAGTCAAATTTATCAACCACATTGTCCCAGAATGGTGTATGAAATGACAAAACAGTTGACTTGGACTCAAGAAGGACAGGAACTAATACCGACTCAGGGAAGTGAATGAAGTCAAGTGAAGGTGCAGGAGTCGAAGTGAGTTTAGAAATTGGGTCCAAGTCAAGAAAATGAAGCTCAAGTCCACAATCATTTTCCAACAATGGGATGTGACCTACTATGGGTGATATCTCTTTACTTCCAATATTAAGAAATTCGAGCTCATCACCATACAATTCTTCGAAACTTAAGTCAACATCTTCTGCTAGAATTGTACAATCAGTTTCAGAAGTAAAGAGATTGTGAGAATCAAGGTCACATTCCTCATGGAATTCAAAAAATGGAGAACTTGCCAATTTGTCAATGGGATTTTCAAAAGTAAGGAATTGGTCAAGTTCAATATGATCCTCAAAGATGAGTGATTCAACTTCATTATGAATTGGGAAAGGATCCAATGTCGACTCCGGGAAAAGATTGAAGTCAGGTAAAGATACCGGAGTCATTATTGAATCAGAAAAAGGATTGAATCACGAAGTTGTGGTTCAAGATCATAATCCTCATGTAATTCAATTCCACAAAAATGTGAACTTGCCAATTTATCAATGGGACTTTCAAAAGTATGGAATTGGTCAAGTTCAATATGATCATCATAAATGATTGGTGATTCAATTTCAAAATGGACTGGTACTGGATTCAATACTGACTCGGGAATTGAAATGAAATCAGATGAAGACACTGGAGTCATAATTAGATCAGGAAGTAGAATTGAATCATCAAGTGGAAGTTCAGGATCATAATCATGTTCAAGTTCAATTTCAGGAAAAGGAAAACTTGCCAAAATGTCAATTGGATCTGAAGTGTGGACAAGTTCAGATGATTGTGCAGAAATTGAATGTGGATTTCCAAAATGATAGGAGTCTTGAGTCATATCAATAGAGTGTGGTATGACTGGATTAGTCAAAGGTTGAAGGTTGATAGGATAGAGTTTCCTCATTCCTAAGAAGGTTATCCATTGTTCTTTCACACTATTGAAAGACTCGGTACGTGTTGTTTGATATTGTAAAAAAACTCTTTCAAGATGTCTATACTCTTTTCTAAATGTGATATTTCTACAGATGGTTGCTCTAGAATGGGAGTATAGGAATCTTGAAATTGGAAATTTTGTGAATAATGTGAGTCACAAATGTGTGGTGATGGAAAAGTGGACTCACACAAGAGATCTTTACTTGTTTCCATGACAAATGGTTGTTCATTATGAAAAGGTGGAACTGAGTAAGACTCTTGAAAATACTGTGGAATTGGAGAGGCAAATGGTTCTTGAAGTTTTTGCTCGACTCTCTGTAAATTGGCTTCTATACTCCTTAATAACTTAGATTTTTCTTCAACTAGTGGTTCAGAAAAAGGAGTATATGAAGCGGAATCGGGAAATGAATATTGTAGACTGGGTGAATATGGTGGACAAGGAAATTGAGAATTTGACTCGGGGTACGTGAATCCCCAATTACTCGGTGAAGAGTTGAAATTATTTTGGAAATTATAATTATTAGATGGGGGGTATGGGTCATATTGATTCGGATAAGGACAACCCGGTGTATTTGGTTGGTTCATATTGTATAATGCCGGGTTGAAATTATCCGAATAGAATGAAGTTTGTGTGAAATATGGATTATTATTAGGATGGAAAGAATTGTTGAATGCCATATCACACAATCAAATACAAACAAAAAGAAACAAACAAACAAACAAAAAGAAAAATTCTAACCTAAGTTAGGGTAGACTTAGGACCTAGACGACTCTAACTGATAGACTGTCCATGGGAGGTTTAGTGTAGACTCTAACCACAAGCTAATCAGCCAGGAAAGGTCAAGGTTGGTGAGAGGTTTTCCGTCAGAGACGTTCCTTAATTAAGTAACCACCACCCATCGGGCTTTCGACCCTCAATCCCTTTCCTAGACACTGATTTTGCAAGAGTTAAATTCCAACACTTTTCCCCTTAGGATAATCTCCTAATTGAGTCTGAGATGTCCCTAGGGCCAACGTCTACTTTTTTTTATTAAATTAGGCTTGGGTTAGTGAGTGCTTGGATTGTGGTTTTCGGGCTAAGGAAAGGGTAATGAACTCCCCACCTTATCTTATTTACGGGTTATGCCCTTAAAATTGAATTGTGCAAGTGTACAAGAGATATCACTAAGATTCACTCAAAGCATGAAAATCAAGCAAGAGATGATTCCTAGTCTACATGCAATGCTTACTTACCTTGCATCCAGCACTCTTCAACAGTAAAAGTAAAGAATTGAAAAGACACGAGCCTAGAATGCAAATGTCTAATCAACTTTTAACGATTACAACCATTTTTTTACTGTTGAATTAATTAGCAGGAATAGGATGAATAATACAGGAAATCAAGTATTGCAGCAGATGTATTTTGCAGAGCTGAAGACCCTGCAGAAATTTGGTCAGTAGTTATCTCCTCTTTGCCGCGTTTCCTCGGCAAATGCCGCAGTTCCGCGGCAATTTGGAGGGATCCTGGTCTCTGCTTTCTAGAGCAGAGGCCCAGGTCCACTTGTATGTTTCTGCACTGAAAATTTCCTGTTTTCTTCTCCTGTAACCTGCAACAGAGAAGAAGATTCGTTTAGTACTTCAATTTAAACCTAAAACGTTGCTCTCCCCGGCAACGGCGCCATTTTGAGTTAGACTAAAAAGGTGTATGTAAATGTGGAGGAAAAGTGTATTGTTAGCACAAGATATATTCAATGGAAATGAGAGTTAAGGTTTAGAAACAACCTTTCGTGCTTAGATTACTCCACAAATGTATTCGATGTACCCTTTCCAATCTCCGTTATAGCATAGGGCTATACTGAGTCGATTCTCAGGGAGAGCTCGCGATGGAAGCTTTGACGAGTGGTAGTGAAGATGTAAAACGAGAATTCTTCTATGCTTATAAAAATAAAGAATCAAATGAAAAAGAAAATAAAAGAATGGATGGATATGTTCATGATGGAAAGTGGAAAAGAAATCAAGAGTGGATTTGGTATTCACACTAAAAGAAATGAAAAACTTGTAAAAGAATCTTGATGAAAGAAAACCATGACTAGCTAACCTTACTACCTTGCCAAAACTTATTAAACTCCGTGATAGTGAATGCGTGCCTCATGTTGATTCATCGGCGAAGATTTGTCTTGCGTGTTGACCTAATTACTTTCTCACTTGGAAGACGGGAGGTTTTACCCATCGGAGAAGAGAAGACCATACAACTTGCAAGATGAAATAAAGCAATCACCCATGAGTTAGTAGTTAGCAAGGTTAGTGGTTAGCTAGTACATGTAGAAAAGTTACCTACAAGCCATTACAAAAGAAAAACAAAGCATGAATTAAAGAGCAAGTAAAGTAAAGAAAGCAAGTAAAGAAAACAAGTACACTAGAAAATGCAAGAGTAGAGAGAAGAGAATGGATCAATCCTTGCTTCACAAGTTGTCACTCCTTGATGTACACAAGCTTTCTCTCTCTTACAAACTCTCTCTTACAGAATTTCTAGGGAGGAAGAAGATCTAGAGAACTACAAAAATCCTAAAGAAAAACCTACAAAAATTACAACAATCTAATTTCTCCTCTCTTCTCTGCTCAGTCTTTTCTCGCAGGTCTAGGTCCAGTATTTATAAGCTGAGGGAGAAGCTTCGAGAGCCCTTTCAGTTGGCGCAAAATCCGGATCTCAACAACCCTATCTTTGCCGCGGATTTGTGGCTCAACTGAAGCCGTTGGCTAACAGCTTTCTGGTACAGGTTGGTTACGAAGTTGTTAGCCACATGGCCTTCTAGAATCTTGGGTTGTTGCGCGGATCTCTTTGGATCTTGAATTCAAATTTGGGCTTTATCTTAATCTTGGATTTAATCCCTTTAATTATTGCTAATTAAAGTGATTATTTGGCTAACTCTCCATTAGAATGTGAACCTGCAAATATATAGAGAAGATGAGTAAAAATCATATATTTATTAACTAAATGCATGGGAATTATGTGGTAAAATATGCAATATTGTGTACTAATCACACCCCCACACTTATTCTTTTGCTCGTCCCGAGCAAAACAAAGAAAAGAAAAGAAATCCTAACTACCAATTTTATTACACCACTTTCGCAGGTGACGCGATTGCACTGAGCGTGTGCAACAAGCCGTTAAACCTCTAGGTTACCCTAGAGGAGGAGTGTTGTCTCCTGAGGGTTTTCAGCGGATTACACCCACAAAATCCTTAAAGAAAGAAGACAAATGTTAGTGTTTTGAAAATTCATTTTGAAAGAGAGACATGTTTACAAACTATCTTTGCAAAAATATAAGTGATCTAAGGTCATAAGTCCACCTATAATCATTCTTCCTTAAACTTAGTCTCCATGCAAGATCTTGCCTTTAATTAAGGTAAGAATTCAAAATTGGATTGAATATTTTATCCTTCATAAAACCTAGATAGTATGCACACCGTGACAGTGAAGATTTCTGGGATTTCAACTCTAACCATCAAGCCATTTATTTATATATATTTATTTTCTTTTTATGCTTTTTTCTTCCCTTAGTTTAGGCTTTCTAGTTTACCCTTGTAGCGAGCCTTTAACCGATGACTCCCAAACCAGACGGTCTTAGGGCACCAGATGAGAAAACATCCCTCGGGTTTAAGGTCTCAAGTAAACAAGGCCACGAAACTAAAGGGGATTATTTATTTCCTTTACCACCGTTAGGCGTGAATAATCATGCTTCTTGAGGCATAATGATCCAGCTTAATAGGTGATGTTTTATTATATATATATATATATTTTTATTTTTTATATATGGCATTTTGGTCTTTGTTTCCATCCCAAGAAATGTGTAAGTGTTAAGTGCATACTTTCTAAGGCAAAAAATTCAAGATAAGAATATCTCACCAATTTTTCTTACTTAGCCTATAATTTTGAACAAGATCTATTATTTCAACTATGTTTAAGATGTCATAATTAAGGCTTTCTTAATTTCTAAGATACATCTTAATTTTCTTAAAAATAGATCAAAACTTTGTCTCTTATTTCAAAAAGTTTTTATTTTTTATTTATTTTTTATTTTTAAAAGAAGTGTAAAAGAAAGAAATTCTAAAAACTCTAAGTTAGTAAACCCTCCCCCACACTTATTTCATGCATTGTCCTCAATGCATCATGATATGTGTATGCATGAAACAAAATGAAGAGGGAAGTGAAAAATTACCTTAAGGTGGTGGTTCCGGTGGTGGTCTGATTGGTCCACGAAACATGGCCCAATCAACTTTACTTTGGGTTTTGAGGAACCCACCAAACATATCAAGAATATGACCCACAAGAATGATGTATGCATGTATGATTTTTATTATGTACATGACCCCATCTAATTTCCATTTTCCATAATAAATTTCTGAGTCAAATTTATCAACCACATTGTCCCAGAATGGTGTATGAAATGACAAACAGTTGACTTGGACTCAGGAAGGACAGGAACTAATACCGACTCAGGGAAGTGAATGAAGTCAAGTGAAGGTGCAGGAGTCGAAGTGAGTTTAGAAATTGGGTCCAAGTCAAGAAAATGAAGCTCAAGTCCACAATCATTTTCCAACAATGGGATGTGACCTACTATGGGTGATATCTCTTTACTTCCAATATTAAGAAATTCGAGCTCATCACCATACAATTCTTCGAAACTTAAGTCAACATCTTCTGCTAGAATTGTACAATCAGTTTCAGAAGTAAAGAGATTGTGAGAATCAAGGTCACATTCCTCATGGAATTCAAAAAATGGAGAACTTGCCAATTTGTCAATGGGATTTTCAAAAGTAAGGAATTGGTCAAGTTCAATATGATCCTCAAAGATGAGTGATTCAACTTCATTATGAATTGGGAAAGGATCCAATGTCGACTCCGTGAAAAGATTGAAGTCAGGTAAAGATACCGGAGTCATTATTGAATCAGGAAAAAGGATTGAATCACGAAGTTGTGGTTCAAGATCATAATCCTCATGTAATTCAATTCCACAAAAATGTGAACTTGCCAATTTATCAATGAGACTTTCAAAAGTATGGAATTGGTCAAGTTCAATATGATCATCATAAATGATTGGTGATTCAATTTCAAAATGGACTGGTACTGGATTCAATACTGACTCGGGAATTGAAATGAAATCAGATGAAGACACTGGAGTCATAATTGGATCAGGAAGTAGAATTGAATCATCAAGTGGAAGTTCAGGATCATAATCATGTTCAAGTTCAATTTCAGGAAAAGGAAAACTTGCCAAAATGTCAATTGGATCTGTAGTGTGGACAAGTTCAGATGATTGTGCAGAAATTGAATGTGGATTTCCAAAATGATAGGAGTCTTGAGTCATATCAATAGAGTGTGGTATAACTGGATTAGTCAAAGGTTGATAGGATAGAGTTTCCTCATTCCTAAGAAGGTTATCCAATTGTTCTTTCACACTATTGAAAGACTCGGTACGTGTTGTTTGATATTGTAAAAAAAACTCTTTCAAGATGTCTATACTCTTTTCTAAATGTGATATTTCTACAGATGGTTGCTCTAGAATGGGAGTATAGGAATCTTGAAATTGGAAATTTTGTGAATAATGTGAGTCACAAATGTGTGGTGATGGAAAAGTGGACTCACACAAGAGATCTTTACTTGTTTCCATGACAAATGGTTGTTCATTATGAAAAGGTGGAACTGAGTATGACTCTTGAAAATACTGTGGAATTGGAGAGGCAAATGGTTCTTGAAGTTTTTGCTCGACTCTCTGTAAATTGGCTTCTATACTCCTTAATAACTCAGATTTTTCTTCAATTGGTGGTTCAGAAAAAGGAGTATATGAAGTGGAATCGGGAAATGAATATTGTGGACTGGGTGAATATGGTGGACAAGGAATTTGAGAATTTGACTCGGGGTACGTGAATCCCCAATTACTCGGTGAAGAGTTGAAATTATTTTGGAAATTATAATTATTAGATGGGGGGTATGGGTCATATTGATTCGGATAAGGACAACCCGGTGTATTTGGTTGGTGCATATTGTATAACGCCGGGTTGGAATTATCCGAATAGAATGAAGTTTGTGTGAAATATGGATTATTATTAGGATGGAAAGAATTGTTGAATGCCATATCACACAATCAAATACAAACAAAAAGAAACAAACAAACAAACAAAAAGAAAAATTCTAACCTAAGTTAGGGTAGACTTAGGACCTAGACGACTCCTAACTGATAGACTGTCCACGGGAGGTTTAGTGTAGACTCTAACCACAAGCTAATCAGCCAGGAAAGGTCAAGGTTGGTGGGAGGTTTTCCGTCAGAGACGTTCCTTAATTAAGTAACCACCACCCTTCGGGCTTTCGACCCTCAATCCCTTTCCTAGACACTGATTTTGCAAGAGTTAAATTCCAACACTTTTCCCCCTTAGGATAATCTCCTAATTGAGTCCGAGATGTCCCTAGGGCCAACGTCTACTTTTTTTTATTAAATTAGGCTTGGGTTAGTGAGTGCTTGGATTGTGGTTTTCGGGCTAAGGAAAGGGTAATGAACTCCCCACCTTATCTTATTTACGGGTTATGCCCTTAAAATTGAATTGTGCAAGTGTACAAGAGATATCACTAAGATTCACTCAAAGCATGAAAATCAAGCAAGAGATGATTCCTAGTCTACATGCAATGCTTACTTACCTTGCATCCAGCACTCTTCAACAGTAAAAGTAAAGAATTGAAAAGACACGTGCCTAGAATGCAAATGTCTAATCAACTTTTAACGATTACAACCAATTTTTTACTGTTGAATTAATTAGCAGGAATAGGATGAATAATACAGGAAATCAAGTATTGCAGCAGATGTATTTTGCAGAGCTGAAGACCCTGCAGAAATTTGGTCAGTAGTGATCTCCTCTTTGCCGCGTTTCCTCGGCAAATGCCGCAGTTCCGCGGCAATTTGGAGGGATCCTGGTCTCTACTTTCTGGAGCAGAGGCCCAGGTCCACTTGTATGTTTCTGCACTGAAAATTTTCCTGTTTTCTTCTCCTGTAACCTGCAACAGAGAAGAAGATTCGTTTAGTACTTCACTTTAAACCTAAAACGTTGCTCTCCCCGGCAACGGCAACATTTTTATTTAGACTAAAAAGGTGTATGTAAATGTGGAGGAAAAGTGTATTGTTAGCACAAGATATATTCAATGGAAATGAGAGTTAAGGTTTAGAAACAACCTTTCGTGCTTAGATTACTCCACAAATGTATTCGATGTACCCTTTCCAATCTCCGTTATAGCATAGGGCTATACCGAGTCGATTCTCAGGGAGAGCTCGCGATGGAAGCTTTGACGAGTGGTAGTGAAGATGTAAAACGAGAATTCTTCTATGCTTATAAAAATAAAGAATCAAATGAAAAAGAAAATAAAAGAATGGATGGATATGTTCATGATGGAAAGTGGAAAAGAAATCAAGAGTGGATTTGGTATTCACACTAAAAGAAATGAAAAACTTGTAAAAGAATCTTGATGAAAGAAAACCATGACTAGCTAACCTTACTACCTTGCCAAAACTTACTAAACTCCGTGATAGTGAATGCGTGCCTCATGTTGATTCATCGGCGAAGATTTGTCTTGCGTGTTGACCTAATTACTTTCTCACTTGGAAGACGGGAGGTTTTACCCATCGGAGAAGAGAAGACCGTACAACTTGCAAGATGAAATAAAGCAATCACCCATGAGTTAGTAGTTATCAAGGTTAGTGGTTAGCTAGTACATGTAGAAAAGTTAGCTACAAGCCATTACAAAAGAAAAACAAAGCATGAATTAAAGAGCAAGTAAAGTAAAGAAAGCAAGTAAAGAAAACAAGTACACTAGAAAATGCAAGAGTAGAGAGAAGAGAATGGATCAATCCTTGCTTCACAAGTTGTCACTCCTTGATGTACATAAGCTTTCTCTCTCTTACAAACTCTCTTTACAGAATTTCTAGGGAGGAAGAAGATCTAGAGAACTACAAAAATCCTAAAGAAAAACCTACAAAAATTACAACAATCTAATTTCTCCTCTCTTCTCTGCTCAGTCTTTTCTCGCAGGTCTAGGTCCAGTATTTATAAGCTGAGGGAGAAGCTTCGAGAGCCCTTTCAGTTGGCGCAAAATACGGATCTCAACAACCCTATCTTTGCCGCGGATTTGCCGCAGATTTGCGGCTCAACTGAAGCCGTTGGCTAACAGCTTTCTGGTACAGGTTGGTTACGAAGTTGTTAGCCACGTGGCCTTCTAGAATCTTGGGTTGTTGCGCAGATCTCTCTGGATCTTGAATTCAAATTTGGGCTTTATCTTAATCTTGGATTTAATCCCTTTAATTATTGCTAATTAAAGTGATTATTTGGCTAACTCTCCATTAGAATGTGAACCTGCAAATATATAGAGAAGATGAGTAAAAATCATATATTTATTAACTAAATGCATGGGAATTATGTGGTAAAATATGCAATATTGTGTACTAATCACACCCCCACACTTATTCTTTTGCTCGTCCCGAGCAAAACAAAGAAAAGAAAAGAAAATCCTAACTACCAATTTTATTACACCACTTTCGCAGGTGACGCGATTGCACTGAGCGTGTGCAACAAGCCGTTAAACCTCTAGGTTACCCTAGAGGAGGAGTGTTGTCTCCTGAGGGTTTTCAGCGGATTACACCCACAAAATCCTTAAAGAAAGAAGACAAATGTTAGTGTTTTGAAAATTCATTTTGAAAGAGAGACATGTTTACAAACTATCTTTGCAAAAATATAAGTGATCTAAGGTCATAAGTCCACCTATAATCATTCTTCCTTAAACTTAGTCTCCATGCAAGATCTTGCCTTTAATTAAGGTAAGAATTCAAAATTGGATTGAATATTTTATCCTTCATAAAACCTAGATAGTATGCACACCGTGACAGTGAAGATTTCTGGGATTTCAACTCTAACCATCAAGCCATTTATTTATATATATTTATTTTCTTTTTATGCTTTTTTCTTCCCTTAGTTTAGGCTTTCTAGTTTACCCTTGTAGCGAGCCTTTAACCGATGACTCCCAAACCAGACGGTCTTAAGGCACCAGATGAGAAAACATCCCTCGGGTTTAAGGTCTCAAGTAAACAAGGCCACGAAACTAAAGGGGATTATTTATTTCCTTTACCACCGTTAGGCGTGAATAATCATGCTTCTTGAGGCATAATGATCCAGCTTAATAGGTGATGTTTTATTTATATATATATATTTTTTTTATTTTTTATATATGGCATTTTGGTCTTTGTTTCCATCCCAAGAAATGTGTAAGTGTTAAGTGCATACTTTCTAAGGCAAAAAATTCAAGATAAGAATATCTCACCAATTTTTCTTACTTAGCCTATAATTTTGAACAAGATCTATTATTTCAACTATGTTTAAGATGTCATAATTAAGGCTTTCTTAATTTCTAAGATACATCTTAATTTTCTTAAAAATAGATCAAAACTTTGTCTCTTATTTCAAAAAGTTTTTATTTTTTTATTTTTTTTTATTTTTAAAAGAAGTGTAAAAGAAAGAAATTCTAAAAACTCTAAGTTAGTAAACCCTCCCCCACACTTATTTCATGCATTGTCCTCAATGCATCATGATATGTGTATGCATGAAACAAAATGAAGAGGGAAGTGAAAAATTACCTTAAGGTGGTGGTTCCGGTGGTGGTCTGATTGGTCCACGAAACATGGCCCAATCAACTTTACTTTGGGTTTTGAGGAACCCACCAAACATATCAAGAATATGACCCACAAGAATGATGTATGCATGTATGATTTTTATTATGTACATGACCCCATCTAATTTCCATTTTCCATAATAAATTTCTGAGTCAAATTTATTAACCACATTGTCCCAGAATGGTGTATGAAATGACAAAACAGTTGACTTGGACTCAGGAAGGACAGGAACTAATACCGACTCAGGGAAGTGAATGAAGTCAAGTGAAGGTACAGGAGTCGAAGTGAGTTTAGAAATTGGGTCCAAGTCAAGAAAATGAAGCTCAAGTCCACAATCATTTTCCAACAATGGGATGTGACCTACTATGGGTGATATCTCTTTACTTCCAATATTAAGAAATTCGAGCTCATCACCATACAATTCTTCGAAACTTAAGTCAACATCTTCTGCTAGAATTGTACAATCAGTTTCAGAAGTAAAGAGATTGTGAGAATCAAGGTCACATTCCTCATGGAATTCAAAAAATGGAGAACTTGCCAATTTGTCAATGGGATTTTCAAAAGTAAGGAATTGGTCAAGTTCAATATGATCCTCAAAGATGAGTGATTCAACTTCATTATGAATTAGGAAAGGATCCAATGTCGACTCCGGGAAAAGATTGAAGTCAGGTAAAGATACCGGAGTCATTATTGAATCAGGAAAAAGGATTGAATCACGAAGTTGTGGTTCAAGATCATAATCCTCATGTAATTCAATTCCACAAAAATGTGAACTTGCCATTTATCAATGAGACTTTCAAAAGTATGGAATTGGTCAAGTTCAATATGATCATCATAAATGATTGGTGATTCAATTTCAAAATGGACTGGTACTGGATTCAATACTGACTCGGGAATTGAAATGAAATCAGATGAAGACACTGGAGTCATAATTAGATCAGGAAGTAGAATTGAATCATCAAGTGGAAGTTCAGGATCATAATCATGTTCAAGTTCAATTTCAGGAAAAGGAAAACTTGCCAAAATGTCAATTGGATCTGAAGTGTGGACAAGTTCAGATGATTGTGCAGAAATTGAATGTGGATTTCCAAAATGATAGGAGTCTTGAGTCATATCAATAGAGTGTGGTATAACTGGATTAGTCAAAGGTTGATAGGATAGAGTTTCCTCATTCCTAAGAAGGTTATCCAATTGTTCTTTCACACTATTGAAAGACTCGGTACGTGTTGTTTGATATTGTAAAAAAAACTCTTTCAAGATGTCTATACTCTTTTCTAAATGTGATATTTCTATAGATGGTTGCTCTAGAATGGGAGTATAGGAATCTTGAAATTGGAAATTTTGTGAATAATGTGAGTCACAAATGTGTGGTGATGGAAAAGTGGACTCACACAAGAGATCTTTACTTGTTTCCATGACAAATGGTTGTTCATTATGAAAAGGTGGAACTGAGTATGACTCTTGAAAATACTGTGGAATTGGAGAGGCAAATGGTTCTTGAAGTCTTTGCTCGACTCTCTGTAAATTGGCTTCTATACTCCTTAATAACTCAGATTTTTCTTCAATTGGTGGTTCAGAAAAAGGAGTATATGAAGTGGAATCGGGAAATGAATATTGTGGACTGGGTGAATATGGTGGACAAGGAATTTGAGAATTTGACTCGGGGTACGTGAATCCCCAATTACTCGGTGAAGAGTTGAAATTATTTGGAAATTATAATTATTAGATGGGGGGTATGGGTCATATTGATTTGGATAAGGACAACCCGGTGTATTTGGTTGGTGCATATTGTATAACGCCGGGTTGGAATTATCCGAATAGAATGAAGTCTGTGTGAAATATGGATTATTATTAGGATGGAAAGAATTGTTGAATGCCATATCACACAATCAAATACAAACAAAAAGAAACAAACAAACAAACAAAAAAAAATTCTAACCTAAGTTAGGGTAGACTTAGGACCTAGACGACTCCTAACTGATAGACTGTCCACGGGAGGTTTAGTGTAGACTCTAACCACAAGCTAATTAGCCTGGAAAGGTCAAGGTTGGTGGGAGGTTTTCCGTCAGAGACGTTCCTTAATTAAGTAACCACCACCCTTCGGGCTTTCGACCCTTAATCCCTTTCCTAGACACTGATTTTGCAAGAGTTAAATTCCAACACTTTTCCCCCTTAGGATAATCTCCTAATTGAGTCCGAGATGTCCCTAGGGCCAACGTCTACTTTTTTTTATTAAATTAGGCTTGGGTTAGTGAGTGCTTGGATTGTGGTTTTCGGGCTAAGGAAAGGGTAATGAACTCCCCACCTTATCTTATTTACGGGTTATGCCCTTAAAATTGAATTGTGCAAGTGTACAAGAGATATCACTAAGATTCACTCAAAGCATGAAAATCAAGCAAGAGATGATTCCTAGTCTACATGCAATGCTTACTTACCTTGCGTCCAGCACTCTTCAATAGTAAAAGTAAAGAATTGAAAAGACACGTGCCTAGAATGCAAATGTCTAATCAACTTTTAACGATTACAACCAATTTTTTACTGTTGAATTAATTAGCAGGAATAGGATGAATAATACAGGAAATCAAGTATTGCAGCAGATGTATTTTGCAGAGCTGAAGACCCTGCAGAAATTTGGTCAGTAGTGATCTCCTCTTTGCCGCGTTTCCTCGGCAAATGCCGCAGTTCCGCGGTAATTTGGAGGGATCCTGGTCTCTGCTTTCTGGAGCGGAGGCCCAGGTCCACTTGTATGTTTCTGCACTGAAAATTTTCCTGTTTTCTTCTCCTGTAACCTGCAACAGAGAAGAAGATTCGTTTAGTACTTCACTTTAAACCTAAAACGTTGCTCTCCCCGGCAACGGCGACATTTTTATTTAGACTAAAAAGGTGTATGTAAATGTGGAGGAAAAGTGTATTGTTAGCACAAGATATATTCAATGGAAATGAGAGTTAAGGTTTAGAAACAACCTTTCGTGCTTAGATTACTCCACAAATTATTCGATGTACCCTTTCCAATCTCCGTTATAGCATAGGGCTATACCGAGTCGATTCTCAGGGAGAGCTCGCGATGGAAGCTTTGACGAGTGGTAGTGTAGATGTAAAACGAGAATTCTTCTATTCTTATAAAAATAAAGAATCAAATGAAAAAGAAAATAAAAGAATGGATGGATATGTTCATGATGGAAAGTGGAAAAGAAATCAAGAGTGGATTTGGTATTCACACTAAAAGAAATGAAAAACTTGTAAAAGAATCTTGATGAAAGAAAACCATGACTAGCTAACCTTACTACCTTGCCAAAACTTACTAAACTCCGTGATAGTGAATGCGTGCCTCATGTTGATTCATCGGCGAAGATTTGTCTTGCGTGTTGACCTAATTACTTTCTCACTTGGAAGACGGGAGGTTTTACCCATCGGAGAAGAGAAGACCATACAACTTGCAAGATGAAATAAAGCAATCACCCATGAGTTAGTAGTTATCAAGGTTAGTGGTTAGCTAGTACATGTAGAAAAGTTAGCTACAAGCCATTACAAAAGAAAAACAAAGCATGAATTAAAGAGCAAGTAAAGTAAAGAAAGCAAGTAAAGAAAACAAGTACACTAGAAAATGCAAGAGTAGAGAGAAGAGAATGGATCAATCCTTGCTTCACAAGTTGTCACTCCTTGATGTACACAAGCTTTCTCTCTCTTACAAACTCTCTCTTACAGAATTTCTAGGGAGGAAGAAGATCTAGAGAACTACAAAAATCCTAAAGAAAAACCTACAAAAATTACAACAATCTAATTTCTCCTCTCTTCTCTGCTCAGTCTTTTCTCGCAGGTCTAGGTCCAGTATTTATAAGCTGAGGGAGAAGCTTCGAGAGCCCTTTCAGTTGGCGTAAAATACGGATCTCAACAACCCTATCTTTGCCGCGGATTTGCCTCGGATTTGCGGTTCAACTGAAGTCGTTGGCTAACAGCTTTCTGGTACAGGTTGGTTACGAAGTTGTTATCCACGTGGCCTTCTAGAATCTTGGGTTGTTGCGCGGATCTCTCTGGATCTTGAATTCAAATTTGGGCTTTATCTTAATCTTGGATTTAATCCCTTTAGTTATTGCTAATTAAAGTGATTATTTGGCTAACTCTCCATTAGAATGTGAACCTGCAAATATATAGAGAAGATGAGTAAAAATCATATATTTATTAACTAAATGCATGGGAATTATGTGGTAAAATATGCAATATTGTGTACTAATCACACCCCCACACTTATTCTTTTGCTCGTCCCGATCAAAACAAAGAAAAGAAAAGAAAATCCTAACTACCAATTTTATTACACCACTTTCGCAGGTGACGCGATTGCACTGAGCGTGTGCAACAAGCCGTTAAACCTCTAGGTTACCCTAGAGGAGGAGTGTTGTCTCCTGAGGGTTTTCAGCGGATTACACCCACAAAATCCTTAAAGAAAGAAGACAAATGTTAGTGTTTTAAAAATTCATTTTGAAAGAGAGACATGTTTACAAACTATCTTTGCAAAAATATAAGTGATCTAAGGTCATAAGTCCACCTATAATCATTCTTCCTTAAACTTAGTCTCCATGCAAGATCTTGCCTTTAATTAAGGTAAGAATTCAAAATTGGATTGAATATTTTATCCTTCATAAAACCTAGATAGTATGCACACTGTGACAGTGAAGATTTCTGGGATTTCAACTCTAACCATCAAGCCATTTATTTATATATATTTATTTTCTTTTTATGCTTTTTTCTTCCCTTAGTTTAGGCTTTCTAGTTTACCCTTGTAGCGAGCCTTTAACCGATGACTCCCAAACCAGACGGTCTTAGGGCACCAGATGAGAAAACATCCCTCGGGTTTAAGGTCTCAAGTAAACAAGGCCACGAAACTAAAGGGGATTATTTATTTCCTTTACCACCGTTAGGCGTGAATAATCATGCTTCTTGAGGCATAATGATCCAGCTTAATAGGTGATGTTTTATTTATATATATATATATTTTTATTTTTATATATGGCATTTTGGTCTTTGTTTCCAACCCAAGAAATGTGTAAGTGTTATGTGCATACTTTCTAAGGCAAAAAATTCAAGATAAGAATATCTCACCAATTTTTCTTACTTAGCCTATAATTTTGAACAAGATCTATTATTTCAACTATGTTTAAGATGTCATAATTAAGGCTTTCTTAATTTCTAAGATACATCTTAATTTTCTTAAAAATAGATCAAAACTTTATCTCTTATTTCAAAAAGTTTTTTTTTATTTTTTTTTATTTTTAAAAGAAGTGTAAAAGAAAGAAATTCTAAAAACTCTAAGTTAGTAAACCCTCCCCCACACTTATTTCATGCATTGTCCTCAATGCATCATGATATGTGTATGCATGAAACAAAATGAAGAGGGAAGTGAAAAATTACCTTAAGGTGGTGGTTCCGGTGGTGGTCTGATTGGTCCACGAAACATGGCCCAATCAACTTTACTTTGGGTTTTGAGGAACCCACCAAACATATCAAGAATATGACCCACAAGAATGATGTATGCATGTATGATTTTTATTATGTACATGACCCCATCTAATTTCCATTTTTCATAATAAATTTCTGAGTCAAATTTATCAACCACATTGTCCCAGAATGGTGTATGAAATGAAAAAACAGTTGACTTGGACTCAGGAAGGACAGGAACTAATACCGACTCAGGGAAGTGAATGAAGTCAAGTGAAGGTGCAGGAGTCGAAGTGAGTTTAGAAATTGGGTCCAAGTCAAGAAAATGAAGCTCAAGTCCACAATCATTTTCCAACAATGGGATGTGACCTACTATGGGTGATATCTCTTTACTTCCAATATTAAGAAATTCGAGCTCATCACCATACAATTCTTAGAAACTTAAGTCAACATCTTCTGCTAGAATTGTACAATCAGTTTTAGAAGTAAAGAGATTGTGAGAATCAAGGTCACATTCCTCATTGAATTCAAAAAATGGAGAAATTGCCAATTTGTCAATGGGATTTTCAAAAGTAAGGAATTGGTCAAGTTCAATATGATCCTCAAAGATGAGTGATTCAACTTCATTATGAATTGGGAAAGGATCCAATGTCGACTCCGGGAAAAGATTGAAGTCAGGTAAAGATATCGGAGTCATTATTGAATCAGGAAAAAGGATTGAATCACGAAGTTGTGGTTCAAGATCATAATCCTCATGTAATTCAATTCCACAAAAATGTGAACTTGCCAATTTATCAATGGGACTTTTAAAAGTATGGAATTGGTCAAGTTCAATATGATCATCATAAATGATTGGTGATTCAATTTCAAAATGGACTGGTACTGGATTCAATACTGACTCGGGAATTGAAATGAAATCAGATGAAGACACTGGAGTCATAATTGGATCAGAAAGTAGAATTGAATCATCAAGTGGAAGTTCAGGATCATAATCATGTTCAAGTTCAATTTCAGGAAAAGGAAAGCTTGCCAAAATGTCAATTGGATCTGAAGTGTGGACAAGTTCAGATGATTGTGCAGAAATTGAATGTGGATTTCCAAAATGATAGGAGTCTTGAGTCATATCAATAGAGTGTGGTATAACTGGATTAGTCAAAGGTTTATAGGATAGAGTTTCCTCATTCCTAAGAAGGTTATCCAATTGTTCTTTCACACTATTAAAAGACTCGGTACGTGTTGTTTGATATTGTAAAAAAAACTCTTTCAAGATGTCTATACTCTTTTCTAAATGTGATATTTCTACAGATGGTTGCTCTAGAATGGGAGTATAGGAATCTTGAAATTGGAAATTTTGTGAATAATGTGAGTCACAAATGTGTGGTGATGGAAAAGTGGACTCACACAAGAGATCTTTACTTGTTTCCATGACAAATGGTTGTTCATTATGAAAAGGTGGAACTGAGTAAGACTCTTGAAAATACTGTGGAATTGGAGAGGCAAATGGTTCTTGAAGTTTTTGCTCGACTCTCTGTAAATTGGCTTCTATACTCCTTAATAACTCAGATTTTTCTTCAATTGGTGGTTCAGAAAAAGGAGTATATGAAGCGGAATCGGGAAATGAATATTGTGGACTGGGTGAATATGGTGGACAAGGAATTTGAGAATTTGACTCGGGGTACGTGAATCCCCAATTACTCGGTGTAGAGTTGAAATTATTTTGGAAATTATAATTATTAGATGGGGTATGGGTCATATTGATTAGGATAAGGACAACCCGGTATATTTGGTTGGTGCATATTGTATAACGCCGGGTGGAATTATCCGAATAGAATGAAGTCTGTGTGAAATATGAATTATTATTAGGATGGAAAGAATTGTTGAATGCCATATCACACAATAAAATACAAACAAAAAGAAACAAACAAACAAACAAAAGAAAAATTCTAACCTAAGTTAGGGTAGACTTAGGACCTAGACGACTCCTAACTGATAGACTGTCCACGGGAGGTTTAGTGTAGACTCTAACCACAAGCTAATCAGCCAGGAAAGGTCAAGGTTGGTGGGAGGTTTTCCGTCAGAGACGTTCCTTAATTAAGTAACCACCACCCTTCGGGCTTTCGGCCCTCAATCCCTTTCCTAGACACTGATTTTGCAAGAGTTAAATTCCAACACTTTTCCCCCTTAGGATAATCTCCTAATTGAGTCCGAGATGTCCCTAGGGCCAACGTCTACTTTTTTTTATTAAATTAGGCTTGGATTAGTGAGTGCTTGGATTGTGGTTTTCAGGCTAAGGAAAGGGTAATGAACTCCCCACCTTATCTTATTTACGGGTTATGCCCTTAAAATTGAATTGTGCAAGTGTATAAGAGATATCACTAAGATTCACTCAAAGCATGAAAATCAAGCAAGAGATGATTCCTAGTCTACATGCAATGCTTACTTAGCTTGCATCCAGCACTCTTCAACAGTAAAAGTAAAGAATTGAAAAAGCACGTGCCTAGAATGCAAATGTCTAATCAACTTTTAACGATTACAACCAATTTTTACTGTTGAATTAATTAGCAGGAATAGGATGAATAATACAGGAAATCAAGTATTGCAGCAGATGTATTTTGCAGACCTGAAGACCCTGCAGAAATTTGGTCAGTAGTGATCTCCTCTTTGTCGCGTTTCTACGGCAAATGCCGCAGTTCCGCGGCAATTTGGAGGGATCCTGGTCTCTGCTTTCTGGAGCAGAGGCCCAGGTCCACTTGTATGTTTCTGCACTGAAAATTTTCCTGTTTTCTTCTCCTGTAACCTGCAACAGAGAAGAAGATTCGTTTAGTACTTCACTTTAAACCTAAAACGTTGCTCTCCCCGGCAACGGCGCCATTTTGATTTAGACTAAAAAGGTGTATGTAAATGTGGAGGAAAAGTGTATTGTTAGCACAAGATATATTCAATGGAAATGAGAGTTAAGGTTTAGAAACAACCTTTCGTGCTTAGATTACTCCACAAATGTATTCGATGTACCCTTTCCAATCTCCGTTATAGCATAGGGCTATACCGAGTCGATTCTTAGGGAGAGCTCGCGATGGAAGCTTTGACGAGTGGTAGTGAAGATGTAAAACGAGAATTCTTTTATGCTTATAAAAATAAAGAATCAAATGAAAAAGAAAATAAAAGAATGGATGGATATGTTCATGATGGAAAGTGGAAAAGAAATCAGGAGTGGATTTGGTATTCACACTAAAAGAAATGAAAAACTTGTAAAAGAATCTTGATGAAAGAAAACCATGACTAGCTAACCTTACTACCTTACCAAACTTACTAAACTCTGTGATAGTGAATGCGTGCCTCATGTTGATTCATCGGCGAAGATTTGTCTTGCTTATTGACCTAATTACTTTCTCACTTGGAAGACGGGAGGTTTTACCCATCGGAGAAGAGAAGACCATACAACTTGCAAGATGAAATAAAGCAATCACCCATGAGTTAGTAGTTATCAAGGTTAGTGGTTAGCTAGTACATGTAGAAAAGTTAGCTACAAGCCATTACAAAAGAAAAACAAAGCATGAATTAAAGAGCAAGTAAAGTAAAGAAAGCAAGTAAAGAAAACAAGTACACTAGAAAATGCAAGAGTAGAGAGAAGAGAATGGATCAATCCTTGCTTCACAAGTTGTCACTCCTTGATGTACACAAGCTTTCTTTCTCTTACAAACTCTCTCTTACATAATTTCTAGGGAGGAAGAAGATCTAGAGAACTACAAAAATCCTAAAGAAAAACCTACAAAAATTACAACAATCTAATTTCTCCTCTCTTCTCTGCTCAGTCTTTTCTCGCAGGTCTAGGTCCAGTATTTATAAGCTGAGGGAGAAGCTTCGAGAGCCCTTTCAGTTGGCGCAAAATCCGGATCTCAACAACCCTATCTTTGCCGCGGATTTGCCGCGGATTTGCGGCTCAACTGAAGCCGTTGGCTAACAGCTTTCTGGTACAGGTTGGTTACGAAGTTCTTAGCCACGTGGCCTTCTAGAATCTTGGGTTGTTGCGCGGATCTCTCTGGATCTTGAATTCAAATTTGGGATTTATCTTAATCTTGGATTTAATCCCTTTAATTATTGCTAATTAAAGTGATTATTTGGCTAACTCTCCATTAGAATGTGAACCTGCAAATATATAGAGAAGATGAGTAAAAATCATATATTTATTAACTAAATGCATGGGAATTATGTGGTAAAATATGCAATATTGTGTACTAATCAGTTACTCTTTCTACCGGCCAAAGAGAAGATCCCTGACGATTCAGACAGTCATCTGGTCAACGGAGAACAAGATTCACTCTCCACCGCCACTTGAAGAACCCAGCCTTAAACAAAGGGAGGATTCAAGACTCAACATCCTCCCTCCCTTGTAACTGGAAGGAAAAGTTGTTTCTGTTGTAATCTTTCATCTGATTCAAGGAAATTTTACAGCAATTCATCTTCTTTCTTTTTCCGGCGCGTACAAGAGATGGCGACTCCGCTGGGGACTATATTTGTCACTGATGAGCAAATCGTGGCGCAAGATGACGTCCTCCGTAAGGGGAAGATGGTCGAATCGCTCGTTGTCGAGTTCGACCAGGCAAAGTATGAAGAGTTTCTCTCTTCCGGCTCCAAGAGCCCAAAGACCCGCGTCTGCCACAGGGTCTCAACAGGAAAGCTCCCCGAAGCCCAATCCGAGGCTCTCTCGGGCGCTGCTGCTGCCGACTGTGTCAAGCAAGATACACGCGCCAACGCCTCTCAGAAGGACCGCGTGATCTCAGGCACAACTGCTGTTGCGATCAACCACGTCGCGCAGAACACCCGCGTCAGCGTCTCTCAGGAGACCCGCGTGGTCAGAATCCCTGGTTTTGCAGACCAGAATGTCGTTGGTTTCTCTCCACCTCCACGACGCAACAAAAATGCTGAGCGTCAACAGAGGAGACGTGCGCGTCAGCTACAAGTTGGAACCTCTGGTTGTCCGACTGAGGCTGGACGCGACGTACAATCTGCCGCCTTGCCCGCGCCATGTCCAGCACGTGAAATCCGCGTTTGGCGCCCCAAACGCGAGATTCCTCAAGCTAGGTCCTCTGAAGACCAACTCACCAAGCGACAAGGTGAAGCCTCTGCGCCTCGTCAAGCGCAAGAGGCACGCACCCATAGGCGTGGGGCCCAGTAGCCCATTCTCTCTCAAGCGTCTCTGCCCCGACGCCCCCCGCAGCAATGCGAAGATCGCATCTCGTCTCAAAAGAGACGTCAGACACGCCTTGCACAGCTGCGGCGCGAGAACCGCGTCTCTGAAGCCTGCGTCCAGGCTGTACAGCAAATAGATGTCTCCCGTCTTCGACGTTGCGAGGCTAGTCTCTTCGATACCCCTCCCGTGGATCTAAGGGATTACTTGACGAAGAAAAAAAGTGCCAATCAGGTCACTTCATCATGTTGCTGCCAATGGCTCATCCATATGCTCTCTGAGTGCCATTGCGGATCAGGTGGGAACCAGCAGTTTTTAATTAGACAGCTGACCCTGATTCCCTCGTCAGCCAAAAGAAGGAGCTTCCACAGAAGGAGAACCTTTTCTGACGTTGAATACCCGGAGCTTACTGCGAATATGACGAGCAGAAGCAAGGGAAAACAACCTGCAGTCAGCTCAGATGAGTCTGACTCTGAACCGGAAGGGGTGTATCAACACACTCGTACCCGGACGGGGGCCATTCCCCCAATTGACTATAATGCCTTAGCACACGGCGTCAAAGTAGATGATTCCCATTCCGCCGTAGCGGAATCGCGGGCTTCAAACTCTTCCGTCGAGAAGGAGGCTGCCGCCTACATGGTAGGCACTCCTGAGGAGACGACTAGACGTTTAGAACAGCAAGCCCAGATCCAGAAGGCACAAATGGATATGATTATTTCTCAGCACGAATCTATCGACTCCCTCAAGCAGATGCTTGTACAGTTGCTCGAAGACAGGAGGAAATCTCCTCCTAAAAAGTCGAAGGGCAAAGGGAAAAAGGGAGAAAGCTCATCTTCCGAACCTTCTGAGGAGACGCGACGATCTACTTCTAGTTCGTCCAAATCCTCGTCGCAAGTAAAAGGCGACCGAGACCAGGGAAAGGCTCATGCTAAAAGGATAAGTCAATTGGAGCTACGACTCGAGGCCCTTGCCAGTCGCAAAGACCTCCAAGAAGCAGGAGTGGTCCGGCCCTATCCTGCTGAATGGGACTTGGTTCCGTACCCGTCCAAGTTCAAGGCTCCAACCCTTCAAGCATTCGATGGGAAAGGATCACCCAACCAACACATCTACTACTTTAAATCCCAAACCGGGAATGTAGTAGATAACGATGCTATCCTGGCACGTCTATTCATTGGCACCCTGAAAGGGCTTGCCTTTGAATGGTTCATGAAGCTCCCAGAAGGTTCCATCAAGAACTGGGGCGACTTGGAGAAGCTATTTTTAACGCGCTTCTTCGAAGATGATTCGGAAGTCACAATGCCCACCCTTTTAGCTACTAAACAGCGAAAGGGAGAGTCCGTTAAGTCTTTCGTGGAAAGATTTCAGAATGTGGCACTCCGATGTCCAAGCGGCATGACCCAGGCCACCCTGGTGGAAACATGTCACCACAATCTCCAAACCTCACTCCTTGCTCAAATAGGAGTTGCTGAAAGCCGCACCTGGAAACAATTAGTCCAACAAGGTGAACAGGCTGAGGAGATTGTCGCCCGCGTCAGAGCGGAAGAAGGTAAGCCCAGGCCGGAAAGGTCAATGAGGCGTGCGCCAGACACATCCCTCCAAACAAAGCGGAAGGATAACTTGGCAACGGAGACCAAATCTCCCCCCAAACCTCAACCAGGCAAGGCGAGTGGCTCTTCAAGCCAACCACGCGCCAACAAGCAATATTCCTTCAAGGATGAACATGTCGATTCGCTCTTTAAACTACTCAACAAGAGCAACCGACTGAAGCTCCCTGAAGCTAGGCGCCCTGAGGAAGTCGGCAAGACCGACAATCCCACCTACTGCTTGTACCATAGGATGCTGGGGCACCCTACCAAAAGCTGCTACGTCTTCAAGGACATCCTTCAGGCTCTGATTGACGCGGAGGTATTAAAGCTCCGACCAGAGCAGAAGAAGGTGACCGCCAACATGACGTCGGTTCTTCAGTTCGGAAAACAACCCCCGACACCGTCGGGAGTGATCCCTGTCCCGAAAGGAGAACTAAGAGTGGTCAACGCAGACCCTCATCAGCAGCAAGAGAAAGGCTTGGTACCCGTCCCTACATCTCAAGGGGAAATCATGTGGGTCCACCCTGACCTTGTCAGTGAACAGCAATGGACTACTGTGACTAACAGGAAGTCCAAAGGCAAGGCAAAGGCTTCATCCTGCCATGTGGTATGCGTTTCCTCTCGAGAAGCAGAGACTGATGTTCCCTCGCTGACCGACTCAGAAGAGGAAACAATAGTCTTGGCCGCAGAGCCCAACCAACCGATGGCGGGAACCCGTTAAGGACAGGCGTACTTGAAACAGTACGGCGAGACGGCAGTAGCCCCTCCACAATCGGCTGTAGAGCCGACCAAGCCCTCCACAAAACAACCTGTGGAGAAACAGAAAGAAACTCGGTTTTCTCGAGTTCTTTCGAAAGGTGCAGCGGAAGGATCCACGACACCTTACCGCTTTGATGTCCTGGCTCAACTAGCCAACATCCCAGCACGCATTACCTTGTATGAACTTCTTAGGCTATCAAAGTCGACCAGAGAAGCTCTACAGGAAGCTCTGGCAAATTCTAAGGTTTTTATGACCCAGGTGCCGAAGGAGGAAGATGTAGAGGATTGCCTCCACACCTCCCTAAATGCTCCCTGCATTACCTTCACAACAGACGATATGCAAGTCAAAGGGAAGCATGATCGACCCCTGTACTTCACAGGGTATATCGGATCGTCTGAGGTGAATCGCATCCAAGTGGATCCAGGGTCCGCATTAAGCATTATGCCTCGCCGGGTCATGCAACATCTGGGCATCCCCACCTATCATCTAAGCCATACCCAGACGACCATTTATGGGTTTAATGCCAATGGAACCCGTCCGATGGGGAAGATCAAGCTCAAATGCCAGATCAGAAGCCTCAAGTCGGAAGTGACATGCTACGTCATCGATGCTGACACTTCCTATAACCTACTATTGGGACGACCATGGATTCACCGCAACTCCATCGTTCCCTCCACTCTCCACCAAATCATGAAATACATTGACGGGAATGGAAAGGTTCAAACGTTGATTGCCGAAAGGTATCCATTTAAAGGGGTCGAGAATTATTTCACGGACTCCCTCCTATATCAGGATCCGGCGGAGACGAATGAAATCCCGCAACCAGAGGAGCCAGACTCTGGTAATGAGGCTGACACTGAGCCCAAGAAAATAGAGTGCATGTGGGAGTTAGAACCACTTGTAAAGAGCATTGATAAGCTCGATGTTGATAATACCACCGACGATGCAGGCGGTTGGTACATTAATGAAGAATTAGATTTAGCGTACCTTTCTGTGTTTGCTTCTGATTCAATACCGTCGGATACTAGTACCGACGTAGACGATGACCTCTGGTCGGCAATGGATGCTTTGACATCGTTGCATGTACCAGTAAAATCATCCTTCGGGACATACCAAGATAATGGTAATGCGCAAAAATCTATATTTATGGTTCCAGCCGGACGAAAAGGCCAAAAACCAATTCTCTTTGGGCGAATCTCGTCTGAACCAACGCCCCACGAAGAATCGGAAGGCGAGGAGGAATCCCCTCAGTTCAGTCATTATGAACCAAAAGCGCTCAAAATGATGAAATGCATGGGGTACGATCTAACCAACAGGCCCGGGTTGAACTTCGGCAAAGGAAGGAGAACGCTGCTTCGATCCTTTGTGCCGAAAGGGAAAGCCCTCGATTGTTATCATCGGACGCGCCGGGGGTTGGGCTATGTGTCAACTTCAGTCCCATCAGCCTCTGATTCTGAAGGGCCATCAGGCCATAATTACTCTTCAGGCACATCATCGTGGGAGTCGGATGTTAGTATCGGCAACATCTTCAGAGAATTTTCATGGAACATGGTTTCAACAAGCCACCTGGAAGACGAAGATGAAGAAATGATCCAATCTGATACGGATCCTTGGATCAAACACTTAAATACTCTTTGGGATACCCGCTTTGAACAGCGCGAGCCACCCACAGAAGACAAGGTTTTTTGTAACGCCCCGATCCCAATGATACGGGGACGTCACTGCGACGCATATACGTAGGCCAAAAGGTGCACCCACGTATATACGCTAAGCATAAGTACAACAAGTATCAGAGTACATCACACATCGTAATATAATCATATGCCAACATACAAAATATAGGTACAGAGTCATACAAGTTATGATAAGCAAAATCACTTTACAGGTGTCCATTATCACAACCCAAGTCCAACAAGAACGATATACAATCCAAAATACAAAAGTGCTCACGCAAGGATGGAGATCCGTGAGCCAAAAAGAAGGGTCGGGCACGATGGATCTAGAGCTGGTCGGCCTGCTCTCCTAGATAAGCCAAGTCCTCGGTGGAAGGCTCCACCTCGTTCCAAGCCTCAGAATCTGAATATGCAAATCCAAGGGTCAAGACATAATAACAGATAAAAAAATAGTCAAGTGACAAGGATCATGAATAGGGGTGAAGAAGTAGCACTAAGTAGCAATGCATAGCAAGATATGTAAGCTAAATAAGATAAGGTCATTTACAATAAAACTACAATGAATGTCTTATTATTATTACTTGTCTTACTGTGATATCTAGCTATGTGACCCAGCGTCCCAGAGCACATAGATCCATATCCTAGTGAAACAAGGTGGTTATTGGAAACAGCGGTTGTATCGACGAACTATGTTTACAGTGTGTCCCGTGCATACCCGGGACCACGGCCCAGTATTGTTCCGTTGCTTGAAGACGGAACCTGCCGCTAGGCTAACAGGAAAGTCATGACAGTAAACAGGAAAGGGAGGAAGCACTCCCCTCGGTCCCCTGGAGTACCGCAGGTAAGACCGGAAACATAGTGCACATCCTAATACCACTGTAAACACGAACACATACCGATATCCGCATATTTCCTCCTGACCCAGTGTAAGTTGGTGTATTTTATAAAATAGTCGTATACATCATGCTTGGTGTTTTGGGGATAGCATGAAGAAGTGGTGATGCTTCGCATTTAACAAATTATGAAATGCAAATATGTAACAACAAGTCATGGGCTACAATAAAGCAAGATAGATCGGGTAACATGTCAGGTAGTACAGGTATGAAGCATAAACAAGTCTAATACAGTATACATGTATCATGGTAAAATCAGAAATTTAAAAGGAAAGGGGTCTGAAATCTGTCCCAGAATTTGGCCTAGCGGTCGACCTCCGGTCGACTGCCGGTCGACTGGGATTATAACTGGCGGTCGAGTCCCGGTCGACTGCCGGTCGACTGGGCAGGAGCCGTGAGCTCCAGGTTTTGGCCGGTCGACTGTCGGTCGACTGGTCCACACCAAGTTCCTAGGCCGGTCGAGTGGTCGGTCGACTGCCAGTCGACCGCCAGCTCAAAGTCGTGCACTTTGTGCACTTCGGCAGAGTCCCGGTCGACTGCCGGTCGACCGGTCCTCTGGAAATTTCTGCTGTTAGAGCAGAAAATCAGGATTCTGTTGGGGTTGGTTTCTACAGTCAAAAGTTGGGATTTTTATGGCATTACAAGACCTGACCTACTACTACAAGCACACTAAAACAGAGAATAGGCAAGGTGATTGATAGGTTCACATAGTTATGTTGGATTTGAGTGTCATGACCTAAAAATAGGATTTTTAGGTATACCCATGAACATGGATCTCTACCCTAAGCATATGGAGTTGTTAATTTAAGTCTTGGTGAGTAAGAACTCACCTGGAAGTGCTGGATTTGCAGCTAGGCCCAAGGGAAGAAGGTGATTGCTTCACTCCACACTTGGTGATGAAGCTAGGTTGAAGAGCTTGCCCTTGGAGAACCCTAGTTGGATCCTAGATGCCTAGAGGTGAAGAGGTTGGGGAGCCCTAGAGCTAGGGTTTGCTGGAGGAAGATGGAGATTTGGGAGAATTCTTCTCTTGGTGAAGAAATGAGAAGAAAAGGGGTTTAAGTGAAAAGGAAATCCTTATATATGATTTAGAATTTTGTAAAGGGAGTGGGATTATGTTGGAAGTGGAGGGCTCTCTTGCAAATGTGTGGGGGGTGAGGTGTCCCCTCAACTGCCATTTGGCTGGCTGTGGGTGAGAGAGAGTGTGAGTGGGAAATGAGGTGGCACATGATGTGGAAAATAGGATTTGCAATTTTTGGAAAAATGCCCAAAATTCAAGTATTTTGGATTGGTCTGGAAATTTTACCAAAAATCAAGAAAAATATTTGGAGACTAATGGTGAAATTCGTTTGAAGAAATACTGTATAGATTTTTAATTAAAAATCCCGGAATCAGGAATTTACCGACTCCGAAAGAATTTTCATAAATTTATAAAAATCTCAGAAAAAGAGTATAAGTAGGAAATATGATTCTAAGCAATAAAGTCTAAAGGACTTTCTAGAAATTCCTAATAGTTTGGAAGATAAAAATTCGGAAATCGGTCAGCGATACTGGCCGACACCGGTTTTGAAAAAATTCATCTCAATTCTAGAAAATTCCAGAAAATCACATAAAATCTAAAATATTGGAAAATGATATTTGAAATTAAAATTGGTCAAATACGGAAGGTAAATCGGAAAATACGGTCGAAGGACTGAATACGTAACTAAGTACGTATTCCGGGGAAGGGGTATTACAATCTACCCACCTTACAAAAATTTCGTCCTCGAAATTTCATAAGGTGAAAGATAACAGGAAAAGCGATAGATAGATACGGTTACAAGGAAGGATAACGGTAGAGAAGAGTAGAAGGAAAGAGTCATACTAAATCAGGATGAGAAAAGTTGAGGGTAACGCTCCCGGATAACGTCCTCACGCTCCCAAGTGGCCTCTCCTGGAGCATGCCTGCTCCAAGACACCAACACCAATGGAATAGCTCTATTCTTCAGTGTCTTGACACTCCGGTCCAGAATGGCCAACGGTTGCTCTAGGTATGATAAATCCGGTTGAAGCTCCAGCTCGGAATGATCCAGAATATGGCTGTCATCCTTGACATACTTCCTCAACTGAGACACGTGGAAGACATTATGCACCCCGTCCAAAGATGGCGGCAACGCTAATCTATAAGACACATCTCCCACACGATCCAGGATCTCGAATGGGCCGATGTACCTCGGACTTAGCTTCCCACGTGTACCGAACCGGATAACTCCCTTGGTAGGTGATATCTTCAAGAACACATGGTCTCCGGTCTGGAATTCCAATGGCCTCCTCCGAGTGTCTGCCCAACTCTTCTGTCTACTCTGAGCAGTCCTGAGATGATCTCTGATAACCCTGACCTTCTCTGTAGTCTGAATCAGCATCTCCGGCCCCAAAAGACTCCTCTCTCCGACCTCATCCCAACAAATCGGTGAACGGCACTTCCTTCCATACAATGCCTCAAAGGGTGCCATCTTAATACTTGCCTGATAACTGTTGTTATATGAGAACTCAGCCAAGTGAAGATGGTCTTCCCAAGATCCTCCAAAGTCCAACATGCAAGCCCTCAACATATCTTCAAGAATCTGAATGGTCCTCTCTGATTGTCCGTCTGTCTGAGGATGATATGATGTACTGAACTTCAGACGAGTTCCCAGACTTTCTTGGAGACTCTCCCAGAAGTGAGATCTGAATCGGGTGTCTCTATCTGATACAATACTGACTGGAACTCCATGCAGACGAACTATCTCCTTCAAATACTTATCTGCCAGTACCTCTGTCGACTGACCCACCCGGAATGGTATGAAGTGAGCTGACTTGGTGAGGCGATCAACGATCACCCACACCGCATTGTTACCCCTGGGACTCCGAGGCCATGCCGTCACAAGGTCCATGGTGATGTGCTCCCACTTCCATTCGGGTATCGGCAAAGGTTGAAGAAGTCCAGCTGATCTCTGGTGCTCGATCTTTATCTGCTGGCAGACCAAACACTTGGCAACAAATTGGGCTATCTCTCTCTTCATGGCATTCCACCAAAAGTGCTTCTTCAGGTCCTGATACATCTTGTTTCCTCCTGGATGTATAGAATAAGCTGAACTGTGTGCTTCCTCCAAAATCTTCTGTCTGACTTCTCCTTGAGGAACACAAAGTCTACTCCCAAAGCACAATGCACCATCCGGACGAATACAGATATCAGTCCTCAATCCAGCTTCCACTTGAGCTCTGAATGTCTGCAATCTGGGGTCCTCCTTCTGAGCTTCCTTGATCTCCTCTATCAGTGATGACTGGATCTGCAAGGCCATGAACTGCCCTGCCTTATCACCCCCTAGCACCAACATCAAATCCAGTCTGATGAACTCCTGGATCAACTCCCTCTGCTGAGTGAGGTGGACTAGCACTCTGTTCTCTGGCATCCTGCTCAGTGCATCTGGAACGGTATTGACTTTGCCTGGATGATATTGCAAGTCAATATCGTAGTCCGCCATAAGCTCCAACCACCTCCTCTGCCTCATATTCAACTCCTTCTGTGAGAAAATATACTTGAGGCTCTTGTGATCTGTATATATCAACACTTTGTCTCCCAGAAGGTAGTGTCTCCAGATCTTCAAAGCAAAGATCACCGCCGCCAACTCCAAGTCATGAGTTGGGTAATTCCTCTCATGCGGCTTCAGTTGCCTAGATGCGTATGCTATCACATGATCATGTTGCATAAGCACACACCCCAGGCCTTTACCTGATGCATCGCAGAAAATGACCATCCCTCCTCTACCTGAAGGAGTCCTCAAGATTGGAGCTGATATAAGCCTCTGCTTCAACTGCCCAAAAGCTGCATCACATTCTTCTGTCCATATGTATCTCTCCCCTTTTCTGGTGAGTCTGGTCAACGGAGCTGCAAGTCTAGAGAAATCCTGGACGAAGCGCCTGTAGTATCCGGCTAGTCCCAGAAAGCTCTTTACTTCAGTCACCGTCTTCGGAACTGGCCAATTCTGCACTGCCTGGACCTTACTAGGATCAACTGAAATTCCTTCTGCTGAAACTATATGTCCAAGGAAAGCTATGCTGTCCAACCAGAACTCACACTTGCTCCTTTTGGCATGAAGCTGCTCCTGCTGAAGAGTCTGCAACACAATCTTCAAGTGCTCTGCATGCTCCTTATAACTCTTCGAATAGATCAGGATGTCATCTATAAATACAACCACAAACTGATCCAGGTAAGGAGAGAACACCCGGTTCATCAGGTCCATGAAGACTGCAGGGGCATTTGTGACTCCGAAAGGCATAACTAGAAACTCATAGTGGCCATATCGGGTCCTGAATGCCGTCTTCGGGACATCCTCCTTCTTCACCCTCAGCTGATGGTAACCCGACTGCAAATCTAACTTAGAAAATACCCGGGCTCCATGAAGCTGATCAAACAAGTCATCAATCCTGGGCAAGGGATACTTGTTCTTGATGGTGACCTTGTTCAACTCCCTATAGTCAATACAAAGTCTCTTACCACCATCCTTCTTATTCGCCAATAGCACTGGAGCTCCCCATGGTGAAGTGCTTGGCCGGATCAATCCCTTGTCCGAATACTCCTGCAGTTGCTTCTTCAAGATCTCCAACTCCGTCGGTGCCATCCTGTACGGAGCCTTGGATATAGGAGCTGTCCCTGGAATTGTATCAATGGAGAACTCCACTATCCTCTCCGGTGGAAGCCCTGAAATCTCTGCAAAGACTTCTGGAAATTCATCCCACACTGGCACTCCCTTCTGAACCTCCGAAGTGGTCATCTGGATCTTCTTCTTAGCAGGCTTCACCTCTCCGCTAAACTGGAACTCCGGTTGCTGTGGGATCCTGAAATTGATCTTCCTTCCTCTACAATCAATCACAGCATAGTACTGACTGAGCCAGGTCATGCCTAAGATCACGTCATACCCTTTGGTGTCTAGTACGAGCATGTCTATGGCCAAGATCTTCCCACAAATTTCCACTGGACAGTCAGCACAAACTCTAGAAGATACCACTACCCCATTCCCAGTACTGATCTCCCACTTGTGGTCTAAAGCCTTAACAGGTATAGAATGAACAGCCACAAAATGCTCGGAGATATAACAGTGGGATGCACCTGAATCGAAGAGTGCGAGAACAGGTATAGAATGAACTCTGATGTTACCTGTAATCACCTCCTCCGAAGCTTCAGCCTCCTCTGCCGTCAGGTTGTAGGCCTGACCTCTGCCACGCCCTGCTGCTGTCCTGGTTCCTCTCTGCACTGGGCGAGCAACACGCGGTGGAGGAAGGGGAAGAGCTCTCCTCATCACCGGTCCCTGGTCCCTCTGTCCAACTGGCCCTGGTGGTACCCTCTGCCCATCCTGCCTCTGAGGTGCCGGCAAGGTCTGGTTAGCAAATCCCACTCTCCTGTGCGGACAGGTCTCCACGGCATGGTCTCGTGCTCCACACACCAAACACCATCCGTTTGCCCTCCGGCAAGTCTGCTGGGAGTGTCCTGGCTTCTGGCAGAAGTTGCAGACAAGACCTGGTCGAGCCATCTGGTAAGGGACTGCCCTGAATGGTTGCCTGGCCTGGACCTTCGCTGCTCTGGATGGTCCTCCTCTGCCCACCGGTACAAACAGCCTCTTCATGGCCTGGTTCTCCTGCTTCTTCTGAAATCCACGCTCCACCTCTCGAGCGATAGTGAGAACCTCAGCATAGGTCTTCAACTGCTGTGGCATCAGATACATCTGGATCTCCATCTGTAGACCTTGCTGGAACCTACTAGCCCTCTTCTCCTCATCTGTCACCATGTATGGGGCGAAGCGACTCAGCCGGAGAAATTCTGCAGCATACTCATCCACAGATCTATCCCCTTGCTGTAACCTGATGAACTGCTCCTCCATGTCTTTCTGAGCAGTGGCGGGAAAGAACCTGCTGTAGAAGCTCTTGGAGAAAGCATCCCAGGTGATAGGCTTCTCCAGCCTGGCCTCCTCGGCCAACCACCAAGTCCGGGCTACGTCCTTCAGCTGGATCTTAGCAACCTCCACTTGGTTCTCCTTGGGCACTCGGGCGGCGTTCAGCAGGTCAGTGGTATCTGTCAACCACTGTTCAGCCTCCAAAGGTCTCTCGACCCCCGAGAAGATAGCCGGTTGCAGCCGCCGAAAATCTGACACGTTCCCGGGCCTCTGCTCCTTCGGAGCTGCCAACTCCTGCCTGAGGAGCTCAGTCTGCTGATGCTGAGTCTCCATCTGCTGTTGCTGGTTTCCCAGCATAGTCTGGATGATCCTCAGGATGTCAGCGCCCTCTCCTCCTGCGGGTCCTCCTACGGGTCCATTCGGTACTTGCCCGACATTGCTGCGACCCGAACGCCTCTCCATACCGAAAGGGATAAGATCTGGAGTTGGAAACAAGGAAAGGAGTTTAGGATAGGAGGAATGAATCAAGGACGAAGTCAAGAAGGACTATATAACTTTGTACATTGTAGTTGGCGTTAGCAAATCACTAGAATTTGCCACTTGATTGTACTTTTAGGTTTGAGAGCCAGGCTCTGATACCAACCTGTAACGCCCCGATCCCAATGATACGGGGACGTCACTGCGACGCATATACGTAGGCCAAAAGGTGCACCCACGTATATACGCTAAGCATAAGTACAACAAGTATCAGAGTACATCACACATCGTAATATAATCATATGCCAACATACAAAATATAGGTACAGAGTCATACAAGTTATGATAAGCAAAATCACTTTACAGGTGTCCATTATCACAACCCAAGTCCAACAAGAACGATATACAATCCAAAATACAAAAGTGCTCACGCAAGGATGGAGATCCGTGAGCCAAAAAGAAGGGTCGGGCACGATGGATCTAGAGCTGGTCGGCCTGCTCTCCTAGATAAGCCAAGTCCTCGGTGGAAGGCTCCACCTCGTTCCAAGCCTCAGAATCTGAATATGCAAATCCAAGGGTCAAGACATAATAACAGATAAAAAAATAGTCAAGTGACAAGGATCATGAATAGGGGTGAAGAAGTAGCACTAAGTAGCAATGCATAGCAAGATATGTAAGCTAAATAAGATAAGGTCATTTACAATAAAACTACAATGAATGTCTTATTATTATTACTTGTCTTACTGTGATATCTAGCTATGTGACCCAGCGTCCCAGAGCACATAGATCCATATCCTAGTGAAACAAGGTGGTTATTGGAAACAGCGGTTGTATCGACGAACTATGTTTACAGTGTGTCCCGTGCATACCCGGGACCACGGCCCAGTATTGTTCCGTTGCTTGAAGACGGAACCTGCCGCTAGGCTAACAGGAAAGTCATGACAGTAAACAGGAAAGGGAGGAAGCACTCCCCTCGGTCCCCTGGAGTACCGCAGGTAAGACCGGAAACATAGTGCACATCCTAATACCACTGTAAACACGAACACATACCGATATCCGCATATTTCCCCCTGACCCAGTGTAAGTTGGTGTATTTTATAAAATAGTCGTATACATCATGCTTGGTGTTTTGGGGATAGCATGAAGAAGTGGTGATGCTTCGCATTTAACAAATTATGAAATGCAAATATGTAACAACAAGTCATGGGCTACAATAAAGCAAGATAGATCGGGTAACATGTCAGGTAGTACAGGTATGAAGCATAAACAAGTCTAATACAGTATACATGTATCATGGTAAAATCAGAAATTTAAAAGGAAAGGGGTCTGAAATCTGTCCCAGAATTTGGCCTAGCGGTCGACCTCCGGTCGACTGCCGGTCGACTGGGATTATAACTGGCGGTCGAGTCCCGGTCGACTGCCGGTCGACTGGGCAGGAGCCGTGAGCTCCAGGTTTTGGCCGGTCGACTGTCGGTCGACTGGTCCACACCAAGTTCCTAGGCCGGTCGAGTGGTCGGTCGACTGCCAGTCGACCGCCAGCTCAAAGTCGTGCACTTTGTGCACTTCGGCAGAGTCCCGGTCGACTGCCGGTCGACCGGTCCTCTGGAAATTTCTGCTGTTAGAGCAGAAAATCAGGATTCTGTTGGGGTTGGTTTCTACAGTCAAAAGTTGGGATTTTTATGGCATTACAAGACCTGACCTACTACTACAAGCACACTAAAACAGAGAATAGGCAAGGTGATTGATAGGTTCACATAGTTATGTTGGATTTGAGTGTCATGACCTAAAAATAGGATTTTTAGGTATACCCATGAACATGGATCTCTACCCTAAGCATATGGAGTTGTTAATTTAAGTCTTGGTGAGTAAGAACTCACCTGGAAGTGCTGGATTTGCAGCTAGGCCCAAGGGAAGAAGGTGATTGCTTCACTCCACACTTGGTGATGAAGCTAGGTTGAAGAGCTTGCCCTTGGAGAACCCTAGTTGGATCCTAGATGCCTAGAGGTGAAGAGGTTGGGGAGCCCTAGAGCTAGGGTTTGCTGGAGGAAGATGGAGATTTGGGAGAATTCTTCTCTTGGTGAAGAAATGAGAAGAAAAGGGGTTTAAGTGAAAAGGAAATCCTTATATATGATTTAGAATTTTGTAAAGGGAGTGGGATTATGTTGGAAGTGGAGGGCTCTCTTGCAAATGTGTGGGGGGTGAGGTGTCCCCTCAACTGCCATTTGGCTGGCTGTGGGTGAGAGAGAGTGTGAGTGGGAAATGAGGTGGCACATGATGTGGAAAATAGGATTTGCAATTTTTGGAAAAATGCCCAAAATTCAAGTATTTTGGATTGGTCTGGAAATTTTACCAAAAATCAAGAAAAATATTTGGAGACTAATGGTGAAATTCGTTTGAAGAAATACTGTATAGATTTTTAATTAAAAATCCCGGAATCAGGAATTTACCGACTCCGAAAGAATTTTCATAAATTTATAAAAATCTCAGAAAAAGAGTATAAGTAGGAAATATGATTCTAAGCAATAAAGTCTAAAGGACTTTCTAGAAATTCCTAATAGTTTGGAAGATAAAAATTCGGAAATCGGTCAGCGATACTGGCCGACACCGGTTTTGAAAAAAATTCATCTCAATTCCAGAAAATTCCAGAAAATCACATAAAATCTAAAATATTGGAAAATGATATTTGAAATTAAAATTGGTCAAATACGGAAGGTAAATCGGAAAATACGGTCGAAGGACTGAATACGTAACTAAGTACGTATTCCGGGGAAGGGGTATTACATTTTTCATATCAACCTAGGAGATGAGGCCAATCCCAAGCCCATCTTCATAAGTGACGGCCTGTCACCTTCGGAGAAGAAGGATCTAATATCTCTTGTACAAGAGTATATAGACGTCTTCGCCTGGAATTACGAGGACATGCCTGGACTTGATCCTCAAGTGGCTATGCACCGCCTCAACATTAATCCGGACGTAAAGCCTGTCAAACAACAGCAGCGACGGTTCCGTCCAGAAATAATGGAGGCAATTCAATCAGAAGTCAGAAAACTTATTGATTCCGGCTTCATCAGGGAAGAACAACATCCCGACTGGGTAGCAAACATCGTCCCCGTTGCCAAGAAGAACGGGAAGATCCGGATCTGCATCGACTTCCGCGATCTAAATGACGCCTGTCCCAAAGACGAATTCCCATTGCCAATCACAGATGTCATGATTGACAATACTTGTGGATTCGAACGAATGTCCTTCATGGACGGATTCTCAGGATACAATCAAATCAAGATGTATCCTGATGATGAAAAGCATACCTCCTTCAGGACACCTCTAGGGGTATATTGCTACACCGTCATGCCCTTCGGACTAAAGAATGCAGGGGCAACATACCAAAGGGCCATGAATGCCATTTTCCATCAGTAAATTCGCAAAACGGTGGAATGTTATGTAGATGACATTGCGGTAAAAAGCCGCACTAAAGGTGATCACATAGCTGACCTGAAAGTGGTCTTCGACATCATGCGGGCTCATCAATTGAAGATGAACCCCACCAAGTCCTTCCTGGGGGTGGCCAGTGGCAAATTCCTTGGATTTGTTGTAACCTCCACCGGAATTCATTTGGATCCGGAGAAGGTTCGCGCCATTCAGGAGATGCAACCTCCGAGAAGCCTTAAGGAGCTCAGAGGACTGCAAGGACGATTGGCGTACATCCGCAGGTTTATCTCAAATCTCTCCGGAGATGCCAACCCTTCGCTAAACTAATGAAGAAGGGTGTTTCGTTCATTTGGGACGACGCTTGCCAACAAGCGTTCGAGGAGATCAAACGATACCTCACCCAACCACCAGTCCTTGCAGCCCCGGTATCCGGAAAACCTTTCCTGGTGTACGTCCGGTCAATGGATCATTCTTTGGGAGCTCTACTAGCTCAGAATGATGATCAAGGATGAGAACAAGCAATCTACTATTTAAGTAGAACAATGATCAGAGCCAAACATCGGTACAACCCGATCGAGAAGGAATGTTTGGCACTGGTGTTCGCTATTCAAAAAATGCGACATTATCTGGTAGGCCAAACTATAAATGTCATATCAAAAGTCAAACCTCTGAGGTTACTCATGACGAAGCCTTCATCATTGAATGGCCAGCTGGCAAAATGGGCCATATTGTTATCCCAATATGAGATGCATTTTCTGCCGCAAAAGGCTATTAAGGGACAAGCGGTGACGGATTTCCTAGCTGAGCACCCAGATCTGAGGGCAGCCAAAGTCTACGAGGATCTCCCAGATGAAGTCGCTGAAGTTTGCCTGACTCAGACATCGTTTGAAGGTCAAGTGTGGCAACTTTTCTTCGACGGTGCATCGAGAACAAGCCCAAAGGGACACAATGTAGCGGGGGTAGGAGTGGTACTCGTCTCCCCACAGAATTATGTGATTCCCCGAGCTGTCTCATTAACTGAGCCTTGTTCCAACAATGTAGCAGAATATAACGCTCTTTTGATTGGGATGCAATTCGCCGATGAGATTGGCGTTAAAAATCTCGAGGCATACGGTGACTCTAAACTCATCGTCAGCCAAGTTCGCGGAGAGTACGAAGTCAGACACGAAGACCTAATACCCTACTACAACGCGACAATCCACATGGCCGAGAGGTTTTCAAACTTCTACATTGACCATGTACCGCGCAGGCAAAATGCGCATCCGGATGCACTCGCATCCCTCACTGCCTCCTTAGCTCTTCCAGCTGGAGCGATGGAGAAAGTATTCGTCTACAGCCACGACCTGTATTGTCCGAGAGTCACTCTCGAAGACTACCCAGGGTCAACGGGAGATCGTCGCGGCAAGGAAGCACTTGAAGTGTCAACCGGTCCAGAGCCTAGAGACTGGTGATTCCCCTATATTGATTTTGTCTTATACGGCATCCTGCCTGAGGACACCAAAGAGGCGGCTGCCATTCGAAGGAAAGCCTCTAAATTCTACTATAATGCGATTACGCGAACATTGTATCGTCGATCGCATGACGGGATCTTGCTCCAATGCCTCTCATCAAAAAAAGCCCAAGGGGTATTGAAAGAAGCCCACGATGGTATGTGTAGAGCTCATCAACCTGGCCCAAAACTGGCACAACGACTCCAAAGATTGGTTTACTATTGGCCCAAGATGATTGCTGATGCCGTCACCTATGCCAAAAGATGTCACGCCTGCCAAGTACCAGGGTACCTCCATTCTACGACTTCTACCTGGCCATTTGAAATGTGGGGGATGGATGTGGTTGGTCCTATCAGCCCACCATCATCAAAAGGACATCGGTTCATTCTAGCAATAACCGATTACTTCTCAAAGTGGGTCGAAGCCATTCCTTTGAAGGAGGTAAAATCATCTAACGTGATCAAGTTCGTGAAACATCACGTTATTTACCGTTTCGGTGTACCTCGGCGGATTGTCCATGACAATGGACCCCAGTTCATCAGCCAGGCTTTCCAGAGATTCTGCGCTAAATTCATAACCCAGAGTGTGTCCTCAACAGCATACTATCCTGCTGCTAACAGCCTCGCAGAAGCTTTCAACAAGACCATTGGTAAGCTTCTCAAGAAATTCGTCTCGAAAAGTCAACGAGATTGGGACGACAAGCTGGGTGAATGCTTATGGGCCTATCGCATGACGGTACGAACCCCAACTAAAGCTACGCCATTTTCCTTGGTATACGGATGTGAAGCCGTACTCCCATTAGAAATCCAAATTCCATCTCTACGCGTCACCTTGACAGCGGAGATGACAACAGAGGAGAAGCATCGACAGCGACTCCAGGAATTGGAGGCCTTAGACGATAAGCGTTTGCAGGCCCAACAACAAATCGAGCTTTACCAAGCTCGTATCACCAGAGCCTTCAACAAGAAAGTTAAAGTGCGGACTTTCAAGAAAGGCGATCTTGTCTTAGCCGTCAGAAGACCCATGGTGATGACACACAAGACAAAAGGAAAATTCCAACCCAAATGGGAAGGACCATTTGTGGTAGAGTCAGTCTACTCAAATGGATCATATCGCCTCATAACCTCGAATGTCGATACACTTATAATGTCAATCAATGGCAATTTTTTGAAGAAATACTATCCCTAGATGGTATCCTTCCGCCGATCAAGTTAAAAGTACAACTCTGATCAAACATCCGACGCCACCAACGGCTAAGGATAGAGGAAAATGTTGGCTTCTAAGTCCAACATAAGTCTTCGACAACTCATCATGCTGAGGGGAATAGCATGGCTAGCCCAATTCAAACGGTAGTTGGTAAAGGCACCTCAAATCCGTTGATAGCTGAGGGTTTGCTAAAAATCCTAAGTGGACTTGGTTCCACTCTCTTTCCTCCAAAATCCCTTACCAATTCTCACTCATAGAATGGTAGGTCTACAAATGCAATCATTTACTATGTTAACACTATACCTCTGGCAATGAATACTCCTTGTCGAGTACAAACTTTGCTTGTTAACTCTACATAGAGTAGCAAACTTTCAAACTTGCCAAGTTAACACTATACCTCTGGCACTTCAAATTCCACTTGTCAATTCTCATCAATAGAATGACAAGTCCTCAAACTGCTCGTATCACGAGCCAATCTTTGTCAAGTTAACATCACACCTCTGACAAAATTACTGTTTAAGTTAACATTATACCTCTAAACAGTACACCAAGTTTCTGTCAAGTTAATATTACACCTCTGACAGTCACCTTCCTTCAGACTTCCATATCGAAGCTGAAACGGACGATGCCAAGTTAATACTACACCTCTAGCATCCAGGTCATTGCTAGGTTCAACAATACACCTATGGCCATGACTTTTCCTCGACTTCCTTATCCAAGCCGAGATGACCAATGCCAAGTTCAACATTACACCTCTAGCATTACTCTCACTGTTAAGTTAAACATCACACCTATGACAGTGACATTCTCAGTTTTCCCAAAATAAAACTGAAATGCTTCTGAGTTAAGTTAATACCACACCTCTGACTCACATCCTTATCAAGTTAACACTACACTTCTGACAAGACTACTTCCAACCCGTTAATGTAATATCACACCTCTAACGGTAAAAACTTTCTTAGATTCTCTGCGAGTCTAGTCTCACTTGTTATTCTCCCCAACAGAGTAACAAGTCTATTTAGAAAACATTGTTAGGTTAACATCACACCGTTAACAGTGTTTTCATCAAACTCCCCAGCTGATCTTAATCAAGTTAATCCCAAACCTCTAATAAAAAGTTCATCTTCCCTGGGGGTACATAATCCACCTGTCACTTTCTTTTATAAAGTGGCAGGCCCAGCAAAAATTATTTCATCTGTCAAGTTAATATTACACCTCTGACAGTATTATGAAAGTTCCTGAAATGGGATCTTTCCTTACAAAGTTTGACTTATTAAGATTACCATCATAATTTTGATAAAGTCAAAAGATTCTTTGCTTCTATGTGTCTAACTGAAGACAAAAAGTTCAAGACAATGAAAGAGGCAAAAAAGAAAAGTGTCACTTTTATTTATATCCAGGCATATGAAAGTGATACAAAACGCTCTCTTATACAATAAGATTGAGTGTTACAATTAAGGAGTATAAAGAAGTCCCTCTCTCTCTCAGAGGTTGCACTCACTCCTCAAAGCTGCATCTGATTCCGAGTACAGGATATTTTGAAGGACCCAAACCAGCATTGAACATGGTGACAACGGTTGGAGCCGATTGCACTATGGTGCATGACGTAAACATTGAAAGAGCTCTTGCTGACTAAGAGCAATGGTGTTCTTGAGGTCCAGTGGCAGCAGAAAGCCATGCAACCCTTCGTTCATGAGCATCTCTTTCCCCAGCAGGCCATCCAACAAACATGGAGTGTCCTCGATGTCACTTCTGGGGTGAGAGAGGAAGGGGGATGCTATCCGCCACTATACCCACCGTAACCTCCCCGCCGCCATACTCACCCTGACCATCTCTTGCCATTAGGCATGACTGGTGCAGTGGACCTGAAGAGACCTTGGCGAGGGTTAAGTCCCCGTCAGGGACATAATATATTCCCTTGTGGACGACGAGGACCATAATATATTCCCTTGTGGATGAACATTGGACAAGTTCGCCGGCCGAAATATTCTTCCAGGGGCCCAGCGAACCTGAAAAAGGACGATCAAGCCTACCTGCAAGGAATAAACAAAGGAATCAGAAAAAAAAAATCTGCAACTTAGTATACTTCAGCAAAGAAAACTAAGTGACAGACGCGGCTATTGTCAAGGACTTCAGACGCGGGAATGAGCCCGCGCAGTGAGTCAAACTACCGCGTCAGCAGAAACAGACGCGAATCAAAACTGTGGCACACACATGATTCAAACGCGGTTTCATTTTACGCCCGCGCCTAAAGCACAAGGCTCGAAAAAAAAAAATTCAGACGCCGAAAATTGCCATCTCCCTGTTGAGTGAACAGGAGTTGCAAGATTCAGGTCTGAAACCTTCAGCCCAAGTTGGAATTCATCCAAGTCAGTGGCCTTAAAACGCGAGCTTCATAAGCAAAGCCAGCGCCAAGTACCAAAGACTTCTGTACTCGCGTCCAAAGAAGTTCACGTCGATTGCACAAATTCCAAAAAAGGAATGCACCAACTAACACTTCATCCAGATGGTGATATCTCTTTAAGAGATGTCAAGGTGCAAGCCTGGGTGGACTACAAATGTCATGGCAAGTCGGGATGGCATACCCGCAAAAGCCTCTATCAAGAGCGGGACTCTCTGCATCAGAACGGAGACATGAAGGGTGATCAAAGAGACACTATATGTTACTTGACAGTAGTAATCTTTTGAAGAGACCAAACAGAAGCATGGAAGCTCTGGGTCATCTTCATCCACGGAGTCATCTTCACCCATGGCGACAGAATCCCTGTTAGAAACTCTAAAGAAGGCGGGGTTTCTCAGAGCAAAACAAAAGAAAATTGTCCAAGTTTGGATTGTTAAGAGGGGGAGGGGGTGAGCCCTATTTATAGGCAACCCGTGATAACTGTCATTAATGGGCCATTAATCAGAACCGTCGGCCTTAATGACCGCACAACTGTCAAAATCCAATGGAGAACTGACGCGTGGAACGTCGCCTTGGGAACCGTCGAAGACGCCGGTCTTCAACCGCCAGTGCCGGTTTTTCATTAAAAGGCATTAACGCCTGAGTCCAATGAAGAACCGACGCGTGGACAACTGCCTTGGGAAGCAACGGATGACCCGATTTCCTAATCGTCAGTGAAGACTTGACGTTCAAAGATCTCATTTCTTTATGTCAGGCTGCATGTAACGTCTGGGAAGTTACACCGATACGCAGATGGGAAGGCCGCGTCCAGGAACTCGCGTCTCTTTTCAGAATGAATGACGTCCACCCGCGTTCTAGAGGAATGTCCGCGTGACTCAAAGTCGCGTCCCTTTAGCAAACGAGGCCCTCTTTAAGGAAAAACACTTAGTCCATTCTGAGATTAAAGGGAAAATACATGAGGCTTGCGTCCCTCGCATCCGCTCAAACCGCGTCTTCATTAGCAGGACAGATTCGCGTTACTCAGAACCGCGTCTCCCTACAGATTGACGCTGCGACTCATCAGAAGGACTTTGTTCTACCTAAATTCCTCATGAACTAATGACCGCGTCTCCCTACGGATTGATGACCGCGTCTCTCAATGAGCTGATGACCGCGTCTCCCTATGGAGTAATGCCGCGTCTCATCAAGAGGACTTAGATTTGACACCGCGTTTCATTAAAAGAACTTAGTCTTACCTAAGTTCAGACTGTGATGAAGAGGTCGAATTCATCTACAGTAAGGCAATGAAGATGGAACAAGAACTTCAAAAACTTTTACTATATCAAAAAATGATAAAAGTAAATACAAACACTCTTGGTGAACAGAGTGTCCTTTTCTTCACCAAAAAAAAAGGAGAAGGCTAAAAGTCCTGTTTCGCCAGGGAACGGATTTGTTCTCTAAGGCGGTAAATCTCGTGTTGGCGTGCCTTTTCAGCTTCCATAATAGCTTGGACCCGCAGCTCCTCTTCGGGTAGAAAATTTATTGCAGCCAGCTGCGCTCGCAGAGATTCCAACCTGGAAGAATGAAGGGACTGACTCTCTTCAGCTCGCGCCTTAGCAGCTTGTTGCTCCTCCAACCTCTTCTTGATGGTGGCGAGCTTCTTCTCATTGATTGTAAGCATGGCTTCTGCCTTGGCAATGGCGGCCCGAGCATTGATGATAATATGCTCTGTGCTCTGCATGACTAGCTCGGATTCAATTGAATCATCAGCTAGTTTTTGACACTCAGCCTGGGAATGTTCAAGATTGCTGATCTCTTCAGCAATTTGTGCCTCCACCTCCTGTCGCTCTCGTTCTTGAGCAGCCAGGAGCCTAGTCAGGGTGACCTGGGCTTCATGAAAAGAGCCAGCATCTTCCAAAGACTTCAGCTCTTGCAGGTCATTTCCCAGTTGCTCCACCAACAGCAGACACGCCTTGGCAAGTGAGGGGCCTCCGGTTAATTCGATGTTCTCGGCCAGATTTCCGAGAAACGTCCGAGCAAACTCGAAAGAGCTGCTTCCACGTAAGATGAAATCAATACATGATTGCATCGAAGCGAAGAACTGTTGCACCATTTGACGTGCCAGTTCCCCCATGGCTTCACCATCTGGGAAGAATCCTGCTGAAATGCTCCCCGATCCCCTTTCTATCACGGGGCGAGGGACGTAAGCCGACTCTTCTTGTACAAGTGTCGGGCTAACAACAAGTGCAGCAGAAGCAGGGATAGACGCCGGCGCTTCTGAGACTATTATATCCGTAGAAACCTCCACGACGGATGAGGTAGCGGCGGGCCTGACCTCTTCAGATTCTTTGGCCAAGGCTCCAACCACACGGTCTTCTGAACGAGCACTGGCTGTCAGATCCTCTACCTGGACTCCTTCAGTTCTCTCTGCAAATTATCTCAACATTAGCCACAATGGTGAAAAGAGAAACATTCAAGACAACAAAACTTCCTTACCAAGTTGGAGGTCCAGAGATATCAAATTCTGGGGCAAATCCTGCAGAGCGGAAGTCTCCCCGGCTTCAGCGGTTGCCTCCTTTTCCTGCAGAGTGGAAGTCTCCTCGGCTTCAGCGGTTGCCTCCTCTTCCGGCAAAGTGGAAGTCTCCCCGATTTCCATAGTTGCGGTCTCTCGAGGTATCTCGGCAACTGGAGCCTCAACTCCTTCCGGCTGGGACAACTCTTGCACCATCTCCTTGATATGCAAGGAGGTTGCAGCCTCGATATCCTCGGCCAACCCTGCAGCATAAAAGAAGAATCTTAAGACCTCCTCTTCGAAATGAAAAGGAAAAGCAGGACAGGAGGGGACAAGAGTACCTTCAGCAGGAATTGTCGCCAGTGGAGATATCGTCAACGGCTCGCACTCATGTAATTCCTCCTCCGAGAGGTGTGAGAATTTGCTCGGATCAGGAGGAGCGGGTTCGTCACCATAGTCGACCTCATCCTCAAAGTCGCTTTCCTCTGCGGATAAGGAAGACGACAGTTCAATGCGAGAGGCCTCGGTATCCGGAGCCTTGCCACCAATCACCCCAGTGGTAGGACTGGGGTCAACTGTCCGAAGACTGGAGATGAAGACACTAGGAGACCCCGACTGCTGTGCCTCATCTCTCCTTTCATGAGCAGAAGAAGACCCGGGCTGAGCTGAGATCCCCGGAATCTCAACATAACCTCCGCTTATTATATCGACCTCGAGCTGCTCGGCCTCGTCAGCGGCGGTGGGTTTGTCAGCAGGCTCCCCTTCCTCCGCAGTCCCACGGCCCCTGCCGCGCGACCTGTGGGCACGGACTAAATGGGGGAAATCTTTATCTTCCTCTTCTCCCCTCGGTTCCTCAACACCAGCAGGGATGTCTTCAGCTAGAGAAACTTCGGCCGTTAAGTCTCTCCGAACCTTCTTTGGGGCAGGGCTAGCAATGGAAGTAGAGCCTCGAGAATGCTTACTCACCACCTGTCGAGCCTTTGTTGCTCGTGGCTCCTCCCTTGACCCTCTCCCGATCTCCCTCTGAGCCTTCAGATACTGGTCGATGCCTCGCGAGCGCTTACCAGACCCCGACCGTGCTTCGTAATTTGCATTGATACTCTCAATGCATGAATACTTCGGAACAAGGTATGGTGTCTGGTTGACCTGGGAATACCAGGTACAGAAGTTGAAGCTCGTGCGGCCCTTTGGCCCCTCGACAGGCAGACGGAAAGTTGTTTCTGTCCCTCCGGCCACGCTGTAGTACCATGACCAAGGACCTTCGAACAAGTTCCCGTTGAAGGCGAGTCGAGCATTGGGGTTGCCGACGTAAAGTTGATCATAGCCGAACTGTCGGGCGAAACGACTCGGCATATACGGCTCGATCGTGCATGAAGTCCCTTGCCAGAAAAGCACGTACCCGGACCGAATGTTGATCAACCACCAGAAGATTCCTATGGACAACCTTGTAAAGTCATCTGGGCCCGCGGAGTCAGTAAACTGTTCCCCGAAATATACACCAGGAATCTCGGGGAAGCAGCGGTTAAGCTGGTAGTTCGAAGCCGACAGAATGCACTTTCGAACGTAATACATGTAAGTATTACGCCAGTCTGAACCCTCCAACCGCTGTACAAAAGGGGCAAAACCCTCACTCCAAGGCACCGGCGTCATCAGGGAGGGGCAGTGCATCACGTACCAAGCCATTAAGTACGTATAGGGCAGCTCGACCCGAGGATTGGGGCGCTTCACCGTCGGCTTCCCCTCTGAGTCAACAATCGGCTCGCCATGGGAGTCGACAGTCTTCCCTGCCTCGCAGAAAAGCTGGGTTAACGCCCGCAACCCGCTTTGAATGCCAGCCGCCATGGCCGGGAGAAGGGCTATGGGACTGCCATAGGCCAAGAGCACCGCCGGGTACACTACATCAGCAACAATGACTTCATGTGGCAGCGTGGGCACCACACAGCGCTTCAACCACAGCATTAAAAAGCCCTCCAGCAGTGCTCGATCAGAGATGGGGATCCGGGCTTGATGATGAAAGCTTTCGAAAACCATACCAGGTTCGAAAGCATCCTCGTTCGACTCTGTGGTGTAGAAGCCTTCAGAAGCCTGAATCCTGTCGTCAATCTCCTTATCGGAGCTGGGAGCCAGTCGGGTCACCCGATGGTGTTTCTTATTGACGCCGTTAAACAAGTAGCTGGCCTAAGACAGCTGCTTGACTCCTCCCGACCTCCAAGTGGTTACCTGGCCGCAAATGTGGAAGAGACATAACACCTCCCAATAAGTCTCGTACATTTGAGGAGACCCTTTCTTCATAAGGTTGAGCTCCTCAGTGGTTGGGACATATTCCTCATAGGGAGAGTCCCCTGTGGCAGCCCCGAGACCTCATGCAGCTCGTGCAGGGCAAGGCCCATTTCTCCGACCGGGGTGAAGAATGTCCCCGTCAAAGGATTGTAACGTTCCAGGACCCCGAAAAAGTTCTAAGAACTCGGTTGGATGCCATACTGCACGGCCCTGACTGCTGGGTACAGTCCCATATGCTCCAGCAGATCTCCAAGATGGGCAAGGACGAAGCTCACCATCCTGCCCCACCAATACTTCTCGGTAGAATGGACCCACCCGGGCGAACGGAACTCGACTGGAAAATCACCCTCCGCTTTCATGAACGCGTTGAGAAAAGTAGTGCCGAGTTTTGGTATCTCTCCAACTGGGAGCTCAGTCTTGAGCGACCCGGGGAACAGGCCGAGAACCGCCCTATCATGACTATCATGATGGTATACCTTCTTGGCGCCTAAGTCACCGAGAGTAATCTCAGGGACATATCGGGAAACATCCCATTTCATCTTCCGAGGGACGGACATGTGCTGGAGATAAGACAGCGGGTACATCCTCTCCATGTCTGGAAGAAAGAATCTTCTATCCCCTATCTGACGGAGCCATTTATAATATCCGTCATACATGGAATAGCCGCCATCGCCGAAATGATCTCCAAAGAAGAAGGCAGGCTTCTCCAGCGGGATGCGAGCATCCGTTGTGAATGCTGCATCAGTCATAAGCTCCCGAAAGGTTACCATGTCAACATTGGAAAGCCTTTTCTTGCGCTCTCGCGACCTGTCAGCAGTCACAGGTACAGTCCTTTGCAGCACAAAGGCCAAATCACGGTCAGCACCACCTACGTGCCCAAAGTGGCGCTTCTTGGCAAGTGGGGCAGAAGGGTGTGGTACTGCAAAAGAAAAGGACACTTGATTAGACATCTTATCAGAAATCGAAAAAGAAAAAAATGCTAAGTGTCTATAGTCCAGACGCAGAAAGGATATTGGACGCAGGAATCGTTGAAAATCCGCGTTCAGACTGGAAAACCCGCGTCCAGACGCAGAAGAGATACTGGACGCAGAAACTATCAAAGCCTGCGTCCAGACCTGCAAATCCGCATCAAGGCGTAAAACCCGCAGGATCAAGTCCGCGTTTTGAAAACCAAGACTTACGAAAAATCTCTAAGTACTTGGGCGCAGGTGCAAGGTTCATAAAAACCAGCACCTTATGTCACAGAACACAAGGATCAAGTCCGCGTTTTGAAGACCAAGACTTATGAAAAATCTCAAAGTACTTGGGCGCAGGTGCAAGGTTCATAAAAACCAGCACCTGATGTCACAGAACGCAAAGATCAAGTCCGCGTCAATGATCAAGTCCGTGTCCGAACCCTTCACAATTAGAAATATTCTAAGTGAAGAATCTGAAATGCAGGCCTACTGGCACCGGGTCATTAAACCCGTGCCTTGGTTATCAACTCAAAGACCGCGTCTGAGAATCAAACACGGTTTGTATTCTGTGTTACTGGTTCTCCTCCAAAAAAGGACATTTTGTTATTAGGGGTTCCATGAACTTCCATCAATGGTGAAAGCCTGAACGGCATTATACCTGGGAAAAGAACTTCCTGCGCAGAGGAAACGCCCCTCTGGGCCTCAGTGACGGTCGCCCTGGAAGAGGATGTGGTTGGCTTGGTCTTGGGTGCCATCGTTAAATCAAGAATCCGATGTGAAGTGTTGAACAGAGAAAGAAATACTCTTTTTCTTAAACCCTAAACAAATGCGCTCGGAGAAGAAGAGGTATCTCTGACTGTTGCTATTTATAGGCACAAGGATTCGTGAAGATACGCGGCGCGTGGCTCGATAAGTTCTGCAGCGAGTCACCGCTTGACGCGTGGAAACAAATCATTTTAATGTACCGGGAAGACATGCGCCATGGCTCTACAGCGAGTCATCGCTTGACACGTGGAACAGATCATTTAATGAGCCGGGAAGTCCGCGCGCCAAAAGGTGATGTCTCGCCGGTTCCCCAGGCCAACTGGCAGCGCAATCATGACATGGCACAGATTCGCACCCAACGGCCACGTCTCTTCGTTGGATGTGCCCCGTCAGCACCACCATAAATGCGTCCAGAAAGTCGCGTCTTTATTCCAAAGAGGCGCGTCTCTCCGAAGTTCGCATTCTTCCAATCTGGCCTAGCATCGCGTCTACCTTATGAAAGATCAGACGCGTTTTTCATTACCAAAAGGCGCACCCCATGAAAGTCGCGTCTTTAAAGCAGTACTATCTCTCCTCTTTAAAAAAGGAACTAGCGTTCAGTCTCCTGCTTCTGCAAATCAGTTCAACAGTAAACTGGCATAAGCAGAGGACCAACCACTCCTGGCTTAAAGCACACCCACGACAGACTTAAAAGCAATCGGGGAGGTTTAGACTGTGTATCTAGACACTCAACTCGATCAAACTCTGGTGGCTTCAAAGAGTTCAACAGTACACTCACGAAGACCAACTCCAGATGAGATCAAACCCGGAGCATTAACAGTCCAGTCATGAAGGTGAATTCAGCTAGAGTCCAAAGTATTTCGAAATCCGTCCCAGTTAACTGCGGAATATCGAAAACTTTGGAGGGGGTTCTGTAGGCTGTCTAAAAGTCATTAAAAGACAAGCCATTAAAAAGTAGAGTTTCAAGCTCTAGATGCGAGGGCTCGACACCCGCGTCTCAACATCAAGGCGCGAGGACTCGACACCCGCGTCTCAGCATCAAGACGTGAGGGCTCGACACCCGCGTCTTAACATCAAGGCGCGAGGGCTCGACACCCGCGTCTCAGCATTAAGACGTGAGGGCTCGACACCCGCGTCTCAACATCAAGGCGCGAGGGCTCGACACCCGTGTCTCAACATAAAGGCGCGAGGGTCCAAAACCCGCGTCTCAACATCAAGGCGCGAGGGTCCAAAACCCGCGTCTCAACATCAAGGCGCGATGGTCCAAAACCCGCGTCTCAACATCAAGGCGCGAGGGTCCAAACCCGCGCCTCAGTTATAACCGCCCTAGTTATGGGGCCAGTCACCGCCCATGTAGCGGGAAGTGCCCCTCATTGTGGAGCGTTTTTAGGGGGCACGTTCACCCCTGGGACCTCTATAAATAGCCTTGTTTGCTACAGAGAATACACACAAGGGAACGGAGAGGCACGCACGCATTAAGAGCAGATCAAGAGAGAAAGACACACAGACAGACAGAGAGAGGAGAGAGCTCAACTCTTCAGCAAGCTTGCTGCGTACAAGCTGCCCTTTGCCTACCTTCTCTTTGTGAGTTTTGGCAGACAGAGCTGTGTTACTCTTTCTACCGGCCAAAGAAGATCCCTGACGATTCAGACGGTCATCTAGTCAACGGAGAACAAGATTCACTCTCCACCGCCACTTGAAGAACCCAGCCTTAAACAAAGGGAGGTTTCAAGACTCAACATCCTCCTTCCCTTGTAACTGGAAGGAAAAGTTGTTTCTGTTGTAATCTTTCATCTGATTCAAGGAAATTTTACAGCAATTCATCTTCTTTCTTTTTCCGGCGCGTACAATTTTTCTTCAAGAATTTAATTGATAAATCGATTTCGGGTTACCCTAAACTTGTCCTTCTTTTTATAAGTTTCGATTTAAAGTTTTGTTTTCAACTTAGGTTAAGTTTTAATGGAATAGAGAGAAAACTGGATTTTGTATCAAGCCTAAAATATATACATCTATATGTATGAGGAATTTTTCTTAGACTTGAGTTCATTTATTTACTTATATATACATATTTTTTTCTAATAATTTTTTTTATTTATTATTTTCTTATTTATTTTTATATTCACATCTCCTTAGCTTCATTAGGCTTTCTAATTTACCCAAGTAGCGAGCCTTTTACCGATAACTCCCAAACCAGCCGGTCTTAGGGTACCAGATGAAGATACATCCCTAAGGTCCAAGGACTCGAGTAAACTAGGCCACGAATGCTAAGGACTTAACCACCTTATGGCATGACTGACCTTGCTTCTTAAGGCACAACTAACCAGCTTAATTAGTGATTAAGTTTTTATTTTATTTATTAATATATATATTATTATTATTATTTTTATATATATATGTGTACATTGACTCACTAAGTCTTTGATTAATCCCTCAATATGTAAATGTATATAATGCTCAGGAAAGAATCAAAATCTAGAGATCTTTTCTATTCTTTTTCTTAACCTAAAGATCTGACAAAACTTCTTTTTTCAACTTATATTAAGAAATCTTAGTTTAGAATATCTGTAATTCCTAAGATCAAGTTTAATTCTTTTAAAAATGGATCAAAATATTTTTTTATTATTATTATATAAATTTTTTAAGGTTTATCCTAAAAAGAAAATGAAAAATCCTAAAAAGAAAATAAAAAAATCCTAAAAAGAAAATGAAAATCCTATGTTAGTATCTACCCCCATATCTATCTCACGCATTGTCCCTAATGTATGCAAGATAATGTATGCATAAAATAGGTAAAGCAAAGGTGTCACCCTCTCCGTCGGCTTGGACCAGCGGTGGTGCTAGATCTGGCTGACTGTGAACGCCGCAGACCTTCCTCAATTCAGTCTAAACGAGATGTCTGCTCCTCAACTTGTTTGCGTAATCTAATTTGTCCCTGAAATATCTTCTTCATGCCTCGCCAAATGGTACACATGAAGGCACGTGAATCAGCAGGGGGGTCCTGTTGCTAAAAGGCAGGCTCATCCTCTTCCTCTAAAAGTTCCTCTGAAGAGGACTCAACTGGTGCATCTTCGGACTGGACACTAGGAGTCCAGACCGCATGAAGACAACTGTTGTAGGCACTAGTGGCCCTCTCTGGTGCAATGAATACCCTCTCGTATGAGTCAAAAACATCATCTGGTAGGAAAGTCCTACACAGACGAGTTATCAGAACTGGGTGTGAGTATTTTTCACCGCGTGTGCATGAGGAGTTTGTGATTAGACTATGAAAGATTGTTTTATTAATGCAGATCATGTGCTGCTGAGTCATGAGGTCATGTATGATTTGCAGCATCGGCCTGTTAAAGGAGGTTGTGTGGTCCAGCCCTAAAATGTTGCGTTGAATCCAGCGACCAACGCAATGTACATTTCTAAATGTTGTACTGGCTTTGAACCCCCTGTCTTGCTCTGTATAGCGAGCCCCCATGATAGACATGTAATCGATTAAAGGAAGGGTATCGCTATGATGTGGGTTACATAGGACATGCGTGAGTTCCTCTAGCAGAGGAAGCGTGATAATGATGTCTCCCATGGGCATATGTACCATGATTTGGTATGTGTCAAAGTTCATAGAGGCGTGGTCTATGGAAGTGTAGATCAATTTGACTAGCTCAGGACAATAATAAGCCTCTCTATCAGAATTATCATATATCAATGCATACCAATCCCAAGCACGAATACAATCTAAGAAAATATGCCCATATCCGTTAACATCGCTAAGAATTCGAGAAAAAACTTTTTTAGCGAATATTGACAGTGCCATGATTAAGAATATAAAGCAACGGGAAGATATACACAAACCTCCCCCAGACTACGTGGAGGGAAACTCAAAATCGATTGCAAAGAGCAATTGGCTATGGAAACAGATGAACAGGTACTGGATCTGGAGATTTCAGAGGGCCGCGATAGAAGAAAAATTTGGCGTTGCTCCAGAGATGCTCAAAGTGCCGTGGATGCGCGGCTCTTGCCGAGGAAACGCGGCACTGTTGAAGAGACAGAGGGGGAAAAATTCGAGGGGCGGCGCTGGCATTTTTCTTTTCAAATCTGGGGTGAGAACTAGGGTAAGGAACAAGAGACGGGGTAGAGGGTATTTATAGAGATCTGAGAAAGATAAAATCCCCAGATTACCCTAGTTGAAATTAGGAATTTACAACCCTAGGGTAATTTAAAGGAGTTTATGGAGAGAGGAAAGTCCTAGGTGCTATTTAGCACCTAAGTCCATTTATTTGTATTTATTTTTATTTTTATTTTTTTAACTTTTTATTTTTTTTATCATTATTATTTATAGGAGAGGTCCCAAAATGATATGCAGGAGGTACTAGGAAAATTGACAAATTATGTGGTCACATGTAGATTGGGTCACAAAGACCCAAATCAAGAACATCGTGTGACTCAACCTCTGTGGTAAAAAACGGCTTTAGGCGTTGACCGTTAACTGTAAAAGTGTTGCCATTTTTAGGATAAAAAACTTCAATGGCACCATGAGGGAAGACACTTTGGATGATGTATGGACCTGACCACCTGGTTTTCAGTTTACTAGGAAAAAGATGGAGTCTCGAGTTATACAATAGAACTTTTTGTCCTGAGACAAAAATTTTCCTATGAATTGATTTATCGTGGAAGAGCTTAGTTCTGTGTTTTGCAATCCGAGCATTATCATATGCATCGTTTCTCAGTTTTTTTAATTCAGATATCTGCAATTTTCTCAAAACATCGGCTTTGTCCAAGTCCAAGTTCAGCTGTTTCAATGCCCACATAGCTCGATGCTCTAACTCCACAGGCAAGTGGCAGGGTTTGTCAAATACAACTCGATATGGAGACATACCGAGGACAGTCTTGTAGGCAGTCCTATAAGCCCATAGGGCATCAATGAGTTTGATGGACTAGTCCTTACAATTCTGTACGACAGTTTTCTCCAATATTAATTTAATTCGTCTGTTGGTGACTTCCACTTGCCCGTTCGTCTGAGGATGATAGGCTGTGGATAATTTATGATAGAGTATTTTCGCATTAAGGCTTCAAAAGGCCGGTTGCAGAAATGACTCCCATTATCATTAATTATCGCACGGGGGCTCCGAAGCGTGAAATGATGTTTTCGCGTAAAAACTTGATGACAACTTGGTTGTCATTTGTCCTAGTTGGAATAGCTTCAGCCCACTTAGAAACATAGTCTACAGCCACCAAAATATATTGGTTGCCATAAGACAGAGGGAAGGATCCCATGAAATCAATGCCCCATAAATCAAAAATTTCTACCTCTAAGATAGGTGTAAGGGGCATCATGTCTCTACGTTGATTCGACCTATCATTTGACATCTGGCATAGAGCTTGCAAAAAGTATAAGCATCTTTAAAGAGAGTGGGCCAGTAGAATCCACTCTTAAGGACTTTTTTAGCAGTCTTTCGTGGACCAAAATGTCCACCGCAAGCTAACTTGTGACAGAATATCAAAATATTATGATGTTCATCCTCAGGAAGACACCTTCTAATTACTTGGTCAGGACAATATTTGAATAAATACGATTCATCCCAAAAGAAAAATCGTATTTAACTCCTAAAGCGGTATTTGTCCTGACCTGACCAATCAGAAGGAGTTCTCCCAGTTGCAAGGTAGTTTGCTATATCAGTATACCAGGGCTCTTTACACATTATGAGAATGTGTTCATCAGGAATGTTGTCATTGATTGGGATTGTCTCCGTTGGTGCATTGGGAATTCGCGAAAGGTGATTCGCTACCACATTCTCAACACCCTTTTTGTCCTTAATTTTCAAATCAAATTCTTGCAAAAGAAGTATCCATCGAATCAGTCTAGCCTTTGCATCCTTCTTTTGCATCAAGTATCTAAGGGTGGAGTGATTAGTAAAAATTGTTGTCCTCGATCCTAGTAGGTATTGACGGAATTTCTCCAACGCAAACACAACAGCTAAAAATTTCTTTTCAGTAGTTGTGTAATGTAGTTGGGCTTCATTAAGCGTCCTACTAGCATAGTAAATCACGTGTTACCTATTATCAATACGTTGTAGCATAATCTGAGGCATCACACATGATCTTAAAAGGCCCAGTCCAATCTGGTGCAGAAATTATCGGTGCCGAGACAAGTCTGTGCTTAAGCTCCTCCCAAGCTTGTAAACATTCTTCATCAAATTTGAAGGGCACATCTTTTCCTAAGAGATTTGTTAAAGGTTTAGCAATTTTTCTAAACCCCTAAATGAATCTTCTATAGAAACCAGCGTGCCCTAGAAATGATCTAATGTCTTTTAAGTATTTTGGCTCAGGGAGCTTTGTTATTACTTTCACTTTAGATCTATCAACCTCAATTCCTTTGTTTGAAACTTCGTGCCCTAGGACTATTCCTTGCTTGACCATAAAGTGACACTTCTCCCAATTGAGTGTCAAGTTTTTCTCCATGCAACGTTGTAAAACCAGCTTAAGATGGTGCAAGCATTGTTCAAAGGAATCGCCATAAATCGAGAAATCATCCATGAAAATCTCCAAAAATCTCTCCACCATGTCAGAAAAAAGACCGCAACGTTGAAACGTTGTGGGAGCATTGCATAGGCTGAAGGGCATTCTTCTGTATGCAAATGTTCCAAAGGGACAGGTGAAGGTGGTTTTGTCTTGATCCTCGGGAGCAATAGGGATTTGATTATATCCTGAATATCCATCTAGGAAACAGTAGTACTCATGTCCCGCTAGTCTCTCGAGCATTTGGTCTATGAACGAAAGGGGAAAATGATCTTTACACGTGGCAGTGTTCAATTTTCGGTAATCAATACAGACTCGAATCTTCATTGGAAGTCGAGTTTGTACCAATTCTTTCTTATCATTTTCTACCACGATAAACTCTGCTTTCTTTGGCACAGCGTGGACTAGACTTACCTATTGGCTATCGGATATGGGATAGATAATCTCATTGTCTAATTGCTTCAAAATCTCAGCTCTAACAGCCTCCTGCATGATTGGGTTCAGTCTACGTTGTGGGTCACGTTTTGGTTTTGCATCCTCCGTCAAATGAATCCGGTGTTGCACTATGGAAGGACTAATCCCCTTTATATCAGCCATGGTCCAACCAATGGCTTCTCGATTTTCTCTTAATACTGTAAAAAGATCCTCTTCTTGTTGTTTCGTAAGATGGGACGCAATGATCATGGGACAAGCTTCTTTCTCATCCAAATATTGGTACTTGAGATGGTTGGGAAGAACCTTAAGCTCGGAAGAAGGGACATGATCTATCAATGATTGTTCTTTGTGAAAGGGATGGATAGGGGTGGAATTTATGCCCATTCCACAGTGGACTCAATGATCTGTTCAAGGTTGAAGTCATCAGACTCCAATTCAAATTCTCTATCAGACTCAAATTCAATCTCCATGTCATGTTCACTTGTTAATCCCTCGATTAAGTTCACTTCAAATGACTCATTATCCAAACTCGAGGTTGTTTTCCCAGGTGGAAAACATTCACCTCTCTTGTCATATCGCCAAAAGTTAGACGCATTGAGCCATTCCTATAGTTAATGATTGCGTTTGCAGTGGTTAGGAAGGGTCGTACTAGAATGACAGGTGTCTGAGCTTTGAGATTGTGTACGGGTTGCGTCTCTAGAACAATGAGGTCTACGGGGTAAATGAATTCCCCTACCCGTATTAGAACATCTATAATATCCCCCTTGGGAATCTTTACAGATCGATCAGCCAGTTGTATAATAACTCAGATTGGACGGAGGTCGCCCAACCCAAGTTGCTGATACACAGAGAAAGGAAGAAGATTGATACTGGCTCCTAGATCAAGTAACGCCTTATTGATCGTGGTCTGTCCTATAATACAGGAAATGGTTGGACTCCCTTGGTCCTTATATTTCACAGGAATTGGCCCAATTAGCAACTCACTTATGTTTGAAGCTAGGAAGACCTTCTTTGGGACATTTTCTTTCCTTTTCTTGGTGCACATATCTTTTAAGAACTTGGCATATGAGGGGACTTGTTGTATGGCATCAAGAAGGGGTACATTGATCTAGACCTGATTAAACATTTCCCTAATCTTCTCCATTTGAGCATTAGTCTTTTGGTTTGCTAGCCTATTAGGGAATGGTATAATAGGCTTATATGGTTGCTCATTTGTCTTGTCTTGGTCACTTGATTTGGAGGTTGACGGTTGTGAACTTGAAGATGGATCATTTTGAGTTGGTGGTACCAGAACAGGAGGTGTTGATTTTGATACTGATTTATTGGGTTGATTGGAAACCTGATTGACTATCTGCTTTCCAGATCTCAAAATATGAACAGTATTGCATTGACTTGGACCTATGTCTTCAACTTCATGAATAGGGAAGGGGTTTTTAGGATTAGGCAATGGCTGACTTGGTAGTGTTCCCTTTTCTCTTTCATTCAAAGAGTTAGCCAATTGACCTATCTGAACCTCTAACCTGTTGATAGCCTAATTGTGGATGTTCATCATTGAGGCCTGGGTTTTGGATAAGGTTTCAATCATTCTTTCCAAATCTAACAATTTTTTATCTGGATGATTTTGTGTTTGTTGTTGTTGATATGTGGGCTGGAAGCTTGATTGGAAATTTGGTGGACTCTGGTGGAAATTGGGTTGATGAGACTGAGCAGGATATTGGTATGAGAATGGTTGCCTTGGTTGCTCATGACCAGACTGACTCTATGAGAAATTTGGATGATTCCTCTATCCCGGGTTGTATATTTTGGAGTATGGATTGTAGTCGGGTCTGGTGTATGCTGCATTCATATTTTCAGGGTACATTTGAGCTTGGTAGATGATTAGGAAAGAAATATGTAATGTGGAGTGGTATAAATTTGCGCACAAGATATTCAATAAAAGAGAGAAGGTTTAGAAACAACCTTAAGTGCTTGCTCACTCCACAATGTATTCAATATGATTAATGTATCCTTTTCAAATCTCCGTTATAGCATGGGCTATACCGAGTCGATTCTCAGGGAGAGCTTGCGATGGAAGCGTTACGGTTCGTTGTGAAGAAAGAAAACGAAGGTTCTTCTTTGTTTAAAAGAATGAAAATAAATTAGAAAAAGAAATGAAAGAATCGGTGGCTTTGTGCATGATGGAAAATGAGAAGAAATCAAAGACGATATTTACTTTGGAGTTTAAAACTAAAAGAAGGAAAACTTTATAGAAGATTTAAGATGGAGAAAACTATGACTAGCTAACCTTACTACCTTGCTAAAAACTTACTAAACTCCGTGATGGTGAAGCGTGCCTCATGTTGATTCATCGGCATAGATTTGTCTTGCGTGTTGGTCTAGTTGCTTTCCCACTTGAATGACGGGTGATCATTCTTGGAATTGTCTTGTAGCCTCATAGATGTCATCGGCCTACAAGATAGACTTTCAATAATGGAATCAAAAGAGCGACACTCAAGGGATGCTAAGGAAGAAGATACAACATTCATTAATGGAAGTAAAGAAGTTGTACAACAAATAGCATATGTTTGGTGATCCATCTCCATGTTCCATCAAGGCACTTGTTCTAAGACAAGGCTCTAAATGAGGCACACATGAATCATATGGAATTACAACAAGAACTTGCCAAGCATGAAAGGAACCCATCGGAGAAGAAAAAGACCATACAACTTGCAAGATTAAAGATAGCAATCACCCATGAGTTAGTAGTTAGCAAGGTTAGTGGTTAGCTAGTCATGTTAGAAAGAGTTAGCTACTAGCCATAAGAAAAGAAAAGCAAAGCATGAATAAAAGTGCAAGTAATGTAAAGCTTGAATTAAAGAAAGCAAGTAAACTAGAAAATGCTCAAGAAGAGAGAAGAGAATGGATGAATCCTTGCTTCACAAGTTGTCACACCTTGGTTTACACAAGCTTTCTCTCTCTTACAAACTCTCTTTTGCAGAATTTCTAGGGAGGAAGAAGATCTAGAGTACTACAAAAATCCTAGAGAAAAATCCTATAAAATACAAGCTATAACCTCTAATCTCTCCTCTCTTTTTTTTGCGAAGGCCCTGGTGCTGTATTTATAGCCTCAGAGAGAAGGCTCCAGAAGATGGACAGCTGGCAGGAATCTGGGGCTCAACGGCCCAGATCCTGCCGCGTAGGCGCGACAAAGCGCGGCAGATCTGTGGCCGTTGAGCTCCAGATTTCTGTTGCGCGTTTGTTACGAGTTTGTTAGCTACGTGGACCTTCTGGAAGTATGAGCTGGCGCGTAGAATTCTCCAGATCCTGGGCTCAAACTTGGGCTCTCTTTTGGGCTTTTGAATTAATCTCTTTAATTCATGATAATTAAAGGGATTTTGGGCTTTTTCTCATTTAAGGTGTGGACCTGCAAAAATAGAGAGAATAAGATTAAATATCATATTTTTATTTACAATATGCATGGTTTGGATGTAGTAAAATATGCAAAATTGAATAACAATCACACCCCCACACTTATTCTTTTGCTCGTGCCGAGCAAAACAAGAAAAGAAAAATTATACTACCAATTTTATTACACCACTTTCGTAGGTGACACGATTGCACTGAGCACGTGCAACAAGCCGTTAAACCTCTAGGTTACCCTAGAGGAGGAGTGTTGTCTCCTGAGGGTTTTCAGCGGATTGCACCCACAAAATCCATAAAGAAAGAAAACAAATGTTAGTGTTTTGAAAATTCATTTTGAAAGAGAGAGACATGTTTTCGAACTATTTTTGCAAAAATATAAGTGATCTAAGGTCATAAGTCCACCTATAATCATTCTTCCTTAAACTTAGTCTCTATGCAAGATCTTGTCTTCAATTAAGGTAAGAATTCAAAATTGGGGTGAATATTTTATTCTTCATAAAACCTAGATAGTATGCACATTGTGATAGTGAAGATTTCTGAGATTTCAACTCCAACCATCAAGCCATTTATTTATATATATATATTCTTTCTTTTTCTTATTCTTCCCTTAGTTTAGGCTTTCTAGTTTACCCTTGTAGCGAGCCTATAACCGATGACTCCCAAACCAGATGGTCTTAGGGCACCAGATGAGAAAACATCCCTCGGGTTTAAGGTCTCAAGTAAACAAGGCCACAAAACTAAAGGGGATTATTTATTTCCTTTACCACCGTTAGGCGTGAATAATCATGCTTCTTGAGGCATAATTATCCAGCTTAATAAGTGATGTTTTATTATATATTTATATTTTTTTCTTTTCTTTTTATATATGGCATTTTGGTCTTTGTTTCCATCCCAAAAATGTGTAAGTGTAAAGTGCATACTATTTAAGGCAGATAAAAATATCTCGCCAAATTTTCTTACTTAGCCTATAATTTTAAATAAGATCTATTATTTCAACTAGGTTTAAGATGTCATAATTAAGGCTTTCTTAATTTCTAAGATTCATCTTAATCTTCTTAAAAATAGATCAAAACTTTGTCTCTTATTTCAAAAAGTTTTTTTTTTTCTAAAAGAAGTGTAAAAGAAAGAAGATCTAAAAACTCTATGTTAGTAAACCCTCCCCCACACTTATTTCATGCATTGTCCTCAATGCATCATGATATATGTATGCATGAAACAAAATGGAGAGGGAAGTGAAAAATTACCTTAAGGTGGTGGTTCCGGTGGTGGTCTGATTGGTCCACGAAATATGGCCCAATCAATTTTACTTTGGGTTTTGAGGAACCCACCAGAAATATCATAAATATGACCCACTAAAAAGATAAATCCATGAAGGATTTTTATTAAGTATTTAACCCCATCTAATTTCCATTTACCATAATTAATTTCGGAGTTAAATTTGTCAACTACCTTGTCCCAGAATGGTGTATGAAATGATAGAACGGTTGACTTGGACTCAGGAAGGATAGGAACTAATAACGACTCAGGAATGTGACTTAAGTCAAGTAAAAGTTCAGGGGTCTGTACGCGCCGGAAAATCTGGTGGTCGAGAGTTGATTTAGCTGTAAAAGATTTCCTTGATTCAAGCGAAACGATTACAACAAAATTCTTCCTTCCTTTCCAGTTACAAGGGAGGGAGGATGTTTGAATCTTCCCTTTGTTTAATGCTGGGTTCTTCGTGTGGCGATGGAGAGTGAATCTTGTTCTCCGTTGACCAGATGACCGTCCTGGACCGTCGGGGGTCTTCTCTTCGGCCGGTAGAAGGAGTAACTCAGCTCCGTCTACCCAAAACTCTCAAAGAGGAGGTAGGCAAAGAGTGGCTAGTACTCAGTAAGCTCGCTGAAGAGTCTCTTCTCTGTTGTTGAAGTCGTGCTTCTCTCTTCGTCTCTCTTCTGATCTTTATGATCCGTCCTTGATCCGTATCTGTCTCCCCGTTATGATGATGATCCCCCTCTCCGCATGGCGAATGGGACCTTTTATAGGGGTCTCAGGGGGTGAACGTGCCCCCTGAAAACGCTCCCGATTGAGGGGCCACTACCCGCTACATGCGCGGTGATTGGCCCCGCAATCCGGGCAGTTGCAACTGAGACGCGGGCGTCGAGCAAAACGCGTCTTGATGCTGAGACGCGGGCGTCGGGCCGACGCGCCTTGATGCTGAGACGCGGGCTTTAGTTCCACGCGCCTTGATGTGGAGACGCGGGCGTCGAGCCAACGCGCCTTGATGTTGAGACGCGGGCGTCGAGCCAACACGCCTTGATGTTGAGACGCGGGCTTTGGGCCTTCACGTCTGGACGCTGAGACGCGGGCTTCGGACCGACGCGTCTTGATACTGAGACGCGGGCATCGATCCCTCGCGTCTAGAGCTTGAGACTCTGCTTCCTTAATGGCTTGTCTGTTAGACAGCCTACAGAACCCCCTCCAAAGTTTTCGATATTCCGCAGTTAAATGGGACGGATTTCGGAATACTTTGGATTTTAGCCGCGTTCGCCTTTATGACTGGACTGTTGATGCTCCGGGTTCGATCTTATCTGGAATTGGTCTTCGTGAGTGTACTGTTTGAACTCTTTGAAGCCATCAGAGTTGATCGTGTTGAGTGTCTAGATACACAGTCTAGACCTCCCCGATTGCTTTTAGTCTGTCACGGGTGCGCTTTTGGCCAGGAGTGGTTGGTTGTCTGTTTGCGCCAGTGTACTGTTGAACTGATTTGCAGACGCAGGAGACTGGACGCAGTTCTTTTTTGAAAAGCAGAGGCTGCTCTAAAGACGCGACTTCCCTGGGGTAGACGCGATGTTTGGTCCGCTTGAGGGGACGCGTCTTTTGAATGCAGACGCAATTTTCTGGACACGACGCGACGGTGCATTTATGATGATGCTGACGGGGCATGTCCATCGAAGAGCCGCGTTTGAACCCCGTGTGTCACATAATTTTGGCTCGCGTCTGTTTGACTGTGCGGGTCATTGCCGCGTCTGTCTTGAATGGCTGCAGCGTTCTGTTACTTAGAAAATTTGGAAATTTTCTAACTCTCTTGCTGATTCTTTGCAGGTAGGCTTGCTCGTCCTTTTTCAGGTTTGCTGGGCCCCAGAAAGAGTATACCGGCAGGCTAACTTGTTCGATGTTCACCTATAAGAGACTACGTTATGGTCCTCGTCACCGATAAGAGACTACGTTATGTCTCTGACGAGGACCCAACTCTCGCCAAGGTCTCTTCAGATCTTCGGCACCGATCACGTCTGATGGCAAGAGGTGGTCGGGTTGAATATGACGGCGAGGAGGTTCTGAAGGTTGTGGTGGCGGAGAGATCCTCTTCCTCTCCCTACTCCAGAAGTGACATCGAGGACAGTCGATGTCTCTTGGGTGCTGGGGAATGGGATGGTGATGAAATGAAGGGTTGCAGGACTTCTTGCTGCCACCGGACCTCAAGAACATCATTGCCCTTAGCTTTAGTCAGCTAGGGCGCTTTCGGCTTTTGCGTCATCGCCATGGCGCAATCGGCTTCAATTGTGCACCTGGGATCAGATGCGGTTTCAAGGAGTGAGTACGGCCTCTGAGAGAGAGAGGGACTTCTTTGTACTCCTTAATTGTAACACTCAATCTTATTGTATAAGAGAGCATTTTGTATCACTTTCATATGTTTGAATAAATAAAAGTGACTTTTCCTTTTTACTTCTTTTGTCTTAAACTTTTTGCCTTTAGTTGGACATGTAGAAGCAAGGAATCTTTTGACCTCATCAAAATTATGATAGTAATCTTAGTAAGTCAAAAGTTATGAGGAAAGATCCTGTTTCAGGAACTTTCATGATACTGTCAGAGGTGTAAACTTAACTTGACAGAGATGATTTTTGGTGGACCTGCCACTTTGTAAAAGAAAGCGACAGGTGGAGTTCATACCCCCAGGAAAGATAAACTTTTATCAAGGATTTGTGATCAACTTGATTTAAGATCGGCTGGGGATGTTGATGGAAACATTGTTTATCGGTGTAACGTTAACCAATAATGCCTCCAAAATGAATTTGATACTCTGTTGGGGAGAATATCAAATGAAACTAGACTCGCGGGGAATCTAGGGAAGTCCTTACCGTTAGAGGTGTGATATTAACTTAACGGTTTAGAAGTAGTCTTATCAGAGGTGTAATGTTAACTTGACAAGGACATGAGTTAGAGGTGTAATGTTAACTTAACTCATCAGCATCTCAGCTTTATTTGGGAAAACTGAGGGTGTCACTGTCATAGGTGTGATGTTCAACTTAACAGTGAGGGTAATGCTAGAGGTGTAGTGTTGAACTTGGCATTAGTCATCTCGGCTTGGACAAAGAAGTCAGTCGAGGAAAGGTCATGGCCATAGGTGTATTGTTGAACTTAGCAATGACTCGGATGCTAGAAGTGTAGTGTTAACTTGGCATCGTCCATTTCAGCTTCGATATGGAAGTCTGAAGAAAGGTGACTGTCAGAGGTGTGATATTAACTTGACAGACACTTGATGTACTGTTTAGAGGTATAATGTTAACTTTAAACAGTAGTTTGTCAGAGGTGTGATATTAACTTGACAAGAATTGGCTCGTGATAGGAGCAATTTGAGGACCTGTCATTCTATTGATGAGAATTGACAAGTGACTTTGAAGTGCCAGAGGTATAGTATTAACTTGGCAAATTTGAAGTTTGCTACTCTATGTAGAGGTGACAAGCGGAGCTTGTACTCAGCAAAGAGTATTCATTACTAGAGGTATAGTGTTTAACGTAGTAATGTTTGCATTTTGTGGTCCTACCATTCTATGGATGAGAATTTGTAAGGGATTTTGGAGGAAAAAGTGATATCAGGTCCACTTAGGATTTTTAGCAAACCCTCAGCTGTCAACGGATTTGAGGTGCCTTTACCAACTACCGTTTGAGTTGGGCTAGTCATGCTATTCCCCTCAGCATGATGAGTTGTCGAGGACTTATGTTGGGCTTAGAAGCCAACATTTCCCTCTATCTTTAGCCGTTGGAGGCGTCGGATGTTTGATCAGAGGTGTATTTTTAACTTGATCGGCAGGATTTTTAGCAAACCCTCAGCTATCAACGGATTTGAGGTGCCTTTACCAACTACCGTTTGAGTTGGGCTAGTCATGCTATTCCCCTCAGCATGATGAGTTGTCGAGGACTTATGTTGGGCTTGGAAGCCAACATTTTCCTCTATCCTTAGCCGTCGAAGGCGTTGGATGTTTGATCAGAGGTGTATTTTTAACTTGATCGGCGGAAGAATACCATCTAAGGATAGTATTTCTTCAAGAATTTGCCATTGATTGGCATCATGAGTGTATCGCCATTCGAGGTTATGAGGCGATACGATCCATTTGAGTAGACTGACTCTACTACAAATGGTCCTTCCCATTTGGGTTGGAATTTTCCTTTCGTCTTGTGCGTCATGACCATGGGTCTTCGGACAGCTAAGACAAGGTCGCCTTTCTTGAAAGTTCGTGCTTTGACTTTCTTGTTGAAGGCTCTGGTGATACGAGCTTGGTAAAGCTCGATTTGTTGTTGGGCCTGCAGACGCTTGTCGTCTAAGGCTTCCAACTCTTGGAGTCGCTGTCGATGCTTCTCCTCTGTTGTCATCTCGGATGTCAGAGCGACGCGCAGAGATGGAATCTGGATTTCCAGTGGGAGCACGGCTTCACATCCGTACACCAAGGAAAATGGCGTGGCTTTAGTTGGGGTTCGCACAGTCGTGCGATAGGCCCATAAGCATTCACCCAACTTATCGTCCCAGTCTCGTTGACTTTTCGAGACGAATTTCTTAAGAAGCTTGCCAATGGTCTTATTGAAAGCTTCCGCGAGGCCGTTGGCGGCAGGATAGTATGCCGTTGATGACACACTCTGGATTCTGAACTTGGCGCAGAATCTCTGGAAAGCCTGGCTGATGAACTGGGGTCCATTGTCATGGACAATCCGCCGAGGCACACCGAAGCGGTAGATAACGTGATGTTTCACGAACTTGATCACGTTAGACGATTTTACCTCCTTCAAAGGAACAGCTTCGGCCCATTTGGAGAAGTAATCGGTTATCGCTAGAATAAACCGATGTTCCCTTTGATGATGGTGGGCTGATGGGACCAACCACGTCCATTCCCCACATTTCGAACGGCCAGGTAGAGGTCGTAGAGTGGAGATACCCTGGTGCTTGATGGATGAAATCGCCATGTATTTGACAGGCGTGACATCTCTTGGCGAGGAAGATGGCGTCGACCATCATCTTGGGCCAATAATAACCCAATCTTTGGAGTCGATGCGCCAGCTTTGGGCCAGGTTGATGAGCTCCACAAATACCATCGTGGGCTTCTTTCAACACTTCGCGGGCTTCTTTGGATGAGAGGCACCGGAGCAGGATCCCGTCATGCGATCGACGATACAATGTTCGCGTGATCGCATTATAGTAGAATTTGGGGGCTTTCCTCCGAATGGCGGCCGCCTCCTTGGTGTCTTCAGGCAGAATGCCGTATAAGACAAAATCAATGTAGGGAAATCGCCAGTCTTTAAGGTCTAGAGCGGTTGACACTTCAAGTGTTTCTTTACCGCGACGATCTCCTGTTGACCCTAGGTAGTCTCCCGGGGAAATTTTTGGACAGTATAGGTCGTGGCTATAGACAAATACTTTCTCCATTGCTCCAGCTGGAAGAGCTAGGGAAGCAGCGAGGGATGCGAGTGCATCTGCATGCGCATTTTGACTGCGCGGTACATGGTCAATGTAGAAGTTCGAAAACTTCTCAGCCATGTGGATTGTCGCGTTGTAGTAAGGTATTAGATCTTCATGTCTGACCTTGTACTCTCCGCGAACTTGGCTGACGATGAGTTTAGAGTCACCGTATGCCTCGAGATTTTTAACGCCAATCTCATCGGCGAATTGCATCCCAATCAGAAGAGCGTTGTACTCCGCCACATTGTTGGAACAGGGCTCGGTTAACGAGATAGCTCGGGGAATCACGTAATTTTGTGGGGAGACGAGTATTACTCCTACCCCCGCTACTGTGTGTCCCTTTGGGCTTGTTCTCGATGCACCATCGAAGAAAAGTTGCCATACTTGTCCTTCGAATGATGTCTGAGCTAGGCAGACTTCGGCGACCTCATCTGGGAGATCTTCGTAGAGTTTGGCTGCCCTCGGATCTGGGTGTTCAGCTAAGAAGTCCGCCACCGCTTGTCCTTTAATGGCTTTCTGTGGCAGAAAGTGCATCTCATACTGGGATAGCAATATAGCCCATTTCGCCAGCCGGCCATTTAATGATGAAGGCTTTGTCATAAGTAACCTCAGGGGTTGACTTTTGATATGACGTTTATGGTTTGGCCTACCAGATAGTGTCGCATTTTCTGAATAGCGAACACTAGGGCCAAACACTCCTTCTCGATCGGGTTGTACCGATGTTCGGCTCCGATCATTGTTCTACTTAGATAGTAGATTGCTTGTTCTCGTCCTTGGTCATCATTCTGAGCTAATAGAGCTCCCAAAGAATGATCCATTGACCGGACATACACCAGGAAAGGCTTTCCGGATACCGGAGCTGCAAGGACTGGTGGTAGGGTGAGGTATCGTTTGATCTCCTCGAATGCTTGTTGGCAAGCGTCGTCCCAAATGAATGAGACTCCCTTCTTCATCAGCTTAGCGAAGGGTTGGCATCTCCCGGAGAGATTTAAGATGAATCTGCGGATGTATGCCAGTCGTCCTTGCAATCCTCTGAGCTCCTTGAGGCTTCTTGGAGGTTGCATTTCCTGGATGGCGCGAACCTTCTCCGGATCCAAATGAATTCCGGAGGAGGTTACCACGAATCCTAGGAATTTGCCGCTGGCTACCCCCAGGAAGGATTTGGTGGGATTCATCTTTAGTTGATGGGCCCGCATGATGTTGAAGACCACCTTCAGGTCAGCTATGTGATCGCCTTTAGTGCGGCTTTTCACCGCGATGTCATCGACATAGCATTCCACCGTTTTGCGTATTTGCTGGTGAAAAATGGCATTCATGGCTCTCTGATATGTTGCCCCTGCATTCTTTAGTCCGAAGGGCATGACGGTGTAGCAGTATACTCCTAGAGGCGTCCTGAAGGAGGTGTGCTTTTCGTCGTCAGGGTACATCTTGATTTGATTGTATCCTGAGAATCCATCCATGAAGGACATTCGTTCGAATCCACACGTATTGTCAATCATGACATCTGTGATTGGCAATGGGAATTCGTCTTTAGGGCAGGCCTCGTTTAGATCGCGGAAGTCGATGCAAATCCGGATCTTCCCGTTCTTTTTATCAACGGGAACGATGTTAGCTACCCAGTCAGGATGTTGTTCCTCCCTGATGAAGCAGAGTCAATGAGCTTTTTGACTTCTAATTGGATTGCCTCCATTATTTCTGGACGGAACCGTCGCTGCTATTGTTTGACAGGCTTCATATCCGGATTGATGTTGAGGAGGTGCATGGCCACTTGAGGATCAAGTCCAGGCATGTCCTCGTAATTCCAGGCGAAGACGTCTATATATTCTTGTACAAGAGATATTAGATCTTTCTTCTCCGAGGGCGACAGGCCGTCACTTATGAAGATGGGCTTAGGATTAGCCTCATCTCCTAGGTTGATTTGAACAACCTTGTCTTCTGTGGGTGGCTCACGCTGTTCAAAGCGGATATCCCAAAGAGCATTCAAATGCTTGATCCAAGGGTCTGTATCAGACTGGATCATTTCTTCGTCTTCGTCTTCCGGATGGCTTGTTGAAACCATATTTATCGAAAGCTCTTTGAAGATGTTGCCGACACTGACATCTGATTCCCACGTTGACGTGTCTGAAGAGCAATCGTGACTTGACGGTCGCTCAGAATCGGAGGCTGACGGGACTGGAGTTGATACATAGCCCAACCCCCTGCGGGTCTGATGATAATAATCAGGTGCTTTTCCTTTCGGCACAAAAGATCGAAGTAACGATCTCTTTCCTTTGCCAAAGTTCAACCCGGGTCCGTTGGCTAGATCGTACCCCATGCACTTCATCATCTTGAGCGCTTTTGGTTCATAATGATTGAACTGAGGGGACTCCTCTTCGCCTTCTGATTCTTCGTAGGGCGCTGGTTCAGACGAGATTCGCCCGAAAAGTATTGGTCTTTGGCCCTTTCGTCTAGCTGGAACCATGAATGTAGACTCTTGCGCGTCACCATCATCCTGGTACGTCCCGAAGGATGATTTTATTGGTACATGCAATGATGTCAAAGCACCCATTGCTGACCATACATCCTCGTCCATGTCGGTACTAGTATCCGACGGCATTGAGTCAGACTCACACGCAGGAAAATACGCGAAATCCAAATCTTCATTAATATACCAACCGCCTGCATCGTCGGTGGTATCAACATCGAGCTTATTAGTGCTCTTTACAAGTGGTTCTAGCTCCCACAGGCACTCTTCTCTCTCGGGCTCGATGTCAGCCTCATTACCAGAGTCTGGTTCCTCTGGTTGCGGGGTTTCATTGGTCTCCTCGTATAAGAGGGAGTCCGTGAAATAATTTTCAACCCCTTTGAACGGATGCCTTTCGGCAATCAACGTTCGAACCTGTCCACCCTCGTCAATGTATTTTATGACTTGGTGGAGAGTGGAGGGAACGATGGAATTGTGGTGAATCCATGGTCGTCCCAGCAGCAGGTTGTAGGAAGTGTCAGCGTCAATGACGTAACACGTCACTTCCGACTTGAGGCTCCCGATCTGGCATTTGAGCTTGATCTTCCCCATTGGGCGGGAGCTGTTGGCATTAAACCCATAGATAGTCGTCTGGATAGGGCTCAGACGACGGGTAGGAATGCCAAGAAATTGCATGACTCGTCGAGGTATGATGCTCAGTGCGGACCCTGGGTCTACCTGGATACGATTTACCTCGGATGACCCAATATACCCTGTGAAGTATAGGGGTCGGTCATGCTTTCCTTTAACCTGCATTTCATCTGTTGTGAAGGTGATGCAGGGAGCACTTGGGGAGGTATGGAGGCAATCCTCTACATCTTCCTCCCTTGGCACGTGGGTCATAAAGACCTCAGCGTTTGTCAGGGCTTCTTGTAGAGCTTCTCTGGTTGACTTTGATAGCCTCAGGAGCTCATACAAGGTAATGCGTGCTGGGATGTTGGCTAGCTGGGCCAGAACATCGAAACGGTAAGGCGTCGTAGATCCTTCCGCTGCACCTTTCGAAAGAACCCGAGAAAACTGAGTTTCTTTCTGTTTCTCTGCAGGTGGTTTTGTGGGGGGCTTGGTTGGTTCTACCGCCGGTTATGGAGGGACCATCGCTGCCTCGCCGTACTGCTTCAAGTACGACTGCCCTGAACGGGTTCCTGCTGTTGGTTGGTTGGGCTCTGCAGCCAACACTATTGTCTCCTCTTCTGAGTCGGTCAGCGAGGGGACGTCAGTCTCCGCTTCTAGAGAGGAGGCGCAGATCACATGGCAAGATGAAGCCTTTCCCTTGCCCTTGGACTTTCTGTTGGTTACAGTAGTCCACTGTTGTTCGTCGACGAGGTCGGGGTGGACCCACATGATTTCCCCTCGAGGCGTAGGGACGGGTACCAAGCCTTTCTCCTGCTGCTGATGAGGGTCTGTGTTGACTACCCTTAGTTCTCCCTTCGGGACCGAGATCACTCCCACAGGTGTCGGGGGTCGTGTCCCAAACTGGAGAATCGACGTCATGTTAGCCGTCATCTTCTTCTGCTCTGGTCGGAGTTTTAATACCTCCGCGTCAATCAGGGCTTGAAGGACGTCCTTGAAGATGTAGCAGCTTCTGGTAGGGTGCCCAAGCATCCTATGATACAGGCAGTAGGTGGGATTGTCGGTCTTGCCGACTTCTTCCGGGCGCCTGATTTCAGGGAGCTTCAGTCGATTGCTCTTGTTGAGTAACTTAAAGAGCGAGTCGACGTGTTCCTCCTTGAAGGAATATTGTTTGTTGGCGCGGGGTTGGCTGGAAGAGCCACTCGCTCTGCCTGGTTGAGGCTTGGCGGGAGATTTGGTCTCTGTCGCCAAGTTATCCTTCCGTTTGGTTTGGAGGGATGTATCTGGTGCACGCCTCGTCGACCTCTCTGGCCTGGGTTTGCCTTCCTCCGCTCTGACGCGGGCAACAATCTCCTCAGCCTGTTCACCTTGCTGGACTAACTGTTTCCAGGTGCGGCTTTCAGCAACTCCTATCTGAGCAAGGAGTGAGGTTTGGAGATTGTGGTGACATGTTTCCACCAGGGTGGCCTGGGTCATGCCGCTCGGACATCGGAGTGCCGTGTTCCGAAATCTTTCTACGAAAGATTTAACGGACTCTCCTTTTCGCTGTTTGGTAGCTAAAAGGGTGGGCATTGTAACCTCCGAATCATCTTCGAAGAAGCGTGTTAGAAACAGCTTCTCCAAGTCGCCCCAGTTCTTTATGGAACCTTCCGGGAGCTTCATAAACCATTCAAAGGCCAACCCTTTCAGGGTGCCAATGAATAGACGTGCCAAGATGGCATCGTTATCTACCACATTCCCAGTTTGGGATTTGAAGTAGTAGATATGTTGGTTGGGCGACCCCTTCCCGTCGAATGCTTGGAGAGTTGAGCCTTGAACCTAGGAGGGTACGGGATTAAATCCCACTTGGCCGGATAGGGCCGGACCACTCCAGCTTCTTGGAGGTCTTTGCGACTGGCAAGGGCGTTGAGTCGTTGCTCCAGTAGGCTCATTCTTTTAGCTTGAGCCTTCTCCGAGTCTGGGTCGCTTCCTGCATGCGCCGAAGGCCTGGACACATCCGAAGTAGATCGTCGTGTCCCGTCGGAAGGTTGGGAAGGTGGGCTTTCTCCTCTTCCCCCTTTACCTTTCGGCCTTCTAGGAGGAGATCTCGCTCTCTCTTCGAGCAATTTCTCAAGCATATACTTGAGATCATCGATGGATCTCTGCTGAGAAGAGAGTATCTCCATTTGGTGCTTCTGCATCTATTCTAGATGCTTAGCCGTCTCCTTAGGGGCGTCTGCCATGTGGGCGGAAGCCTCCTTCTCGACGGAAGAGTTTGAAGCTTGCGATTCCACTATAGCGGAGTGAGAATCGCCCATTCTTACGCCTCGTGCTAGGGCATTATAGTTAACTGGGGGAATGGCCCCAGTCCGGGTACGAGTGTGTCGATACACCCCTTCCGGTTCCGAATCAGACTCATCCGAGCTGACTTTCGGTAGTTTCCCCTTGCTTGTCATGTATGCAGTAAGCTCCGGGTACTCGACGTCAGAGAAGGTTCTCCTTCTGTGGGAGCGTCTTCTTTTGGCTGACGGGGGAATCAGGGTCAGCTGTCTAACTAAAGACGGCTGGTGCACGCTTGATTCGCAATGGCATCCAGAGAGCATCTGGATGAGCTGTTGACAGCAACATGAAGAATTGGCCTGATTGGCACTCCTTTTCTTTGTCAAATAATCCCTCAAATCCGTGGGAGGGGGATTAAATAGACTAGCCTCGCAACGTCGAAGACGGGAGGCAGTCATGTGCTGCGCTGTCTGTACGTAGGTTTCAGAAATGCGGCTGTCGCGTTGCAGCTACGTTACGCGCGTCTGGCGTCTCTGTTGATATGAGACGCGACTTTCGCGTTGCTGTCTGCTGCGTTGGGGCAGAGAGACTTGGGAGAGAGTGGGCTGATGGGCCCCACGCCTATGGGCGCGTGCTTCCTGCGTTTGATGAGACGCAGAAGCTTCGCTTTGGCGTTTGGCAAGTTGGTCTTCAGAAGACTCAACTTGGGGAGCCTCGCGTTTGGGTCGCCAAACGCGGATCTCTCGCACTGGACGAGGTGCGGGCAATGCATCCGGTTGAACGCCGCGTCCAACCCCAGTCAGAAAACCAACGGTTCCGACTGAGTGTTGACGCGCGCGTCTTCTCTGTCGACGCTCGGCATTCCGGTTGCGCCGTGGAGGAAGAGAGAAGCCAACAACTTCCTGGTTTGTAGAACCAGGGGTGTTCGCCATGCGGGTCTCCTGAGAGACGCTGACGCGGGCGTTCTGCGCGACGCGGTTGATCGCAGCAGCAGTTGTGCCGGGGACCACGCGGGCCTTCAGAGAGGCGTTGGCGCGTGTGTTCTGTGCGACGCGGTTGATCGCAGCAGAAGTATCTGAGGTCACGCGGGCCTTCGGGGAGGCGTTGGCGCGTGAGCCAGACTTGGCACAGCGGGCAGCAGGACCCGACAGAGCCTTAGATTGGGCTTCGGGGGGCTGTCTGATTGATCGCTAATGTTGCATATTTAGTGTCACATTTTCATACTTATTATAGAATAAAAGCCTGCATTGTCCTAATTGTTTGATTTATTTGCAGGCCCAATCTTGGAGATGAAGAGAAATGAGCCCAAGACCACAAAATTCTGAATTAAATCAGAGTTAATTCACACTCAGTAAATCAGGGAAAAATCAAGAGGTTGAAAACTGATTGAGAAGAATCCTCTCAGAATCGATCGGTTGAAGCAAAGATCAAGCAAGTTTGATTCAGATTCTGACTGGATACATTTTAGTATTCGAATCATAACTTTGCTACAGAATCTCAATTCTGATGATTCAAGATGATCCAGAAAGCAGACTGACAGTGCTATAACTCTTATGTTGATCATTCTAATTCTGTCAGTTGTTAGTGATCAGCAATCAACAAGCAGATCAGAACTGAATATCCACCTCTACCCCTCCATTTCTCCTATAAATACCTGCACTCAAAGGCGAATGCAGATTAGGATTTTAGACTAGTCATTTCTTAGTTTAGGCTTTCATGTAATTGTAATTTTCGTAAATAAGAGGAGATCAGACTTTCATCGAAGAACAAGAATGAAGCTAGAGCTGGAGTGACACCGTGTAAGATTATTTCTTTCTTTGATTGTTATGAGATCGAATCGATGTTTTCTCTTTGTATGTAGTTTCAGTCTTCTTCACTTACTTTTCTTTTGGTACAACTGTCTTCCAAGTGAGTCTAAAGCTCGAAAGAGCCTTGCCTTTGCGAGTGCCACCGATAGCTCATGACGATGGGATTGTGAGTCTCTCTGTATCATTTCATGCTTGCGTATCTTGATGATGTAATGTGGAAGAGACCAACATTCGACTCTTATGGCTATGCGCTGCTTGCCTCCATTCAAGGTAACATCGAAGCTAAAAACTCAAGGTAAGCTTTGGTGAAAGAAGGTAAGTAACTCTTTTATTTCTTTCTTGTAAATTAAATCACCATCTCTTCAAATCACTCTCCACTTCATTTGTACATAGTCGCTTTTATTGTTTTCTGAATTTTCCACCTTCTTCATCTTCCATTTTCTTCTAACATAACATAATTCTTTTCCCTTTTTGTTACTTAAAAACAGAGAAGAACTATCGTTTTGTTTTCTAATGATTTCAATAAAACCTGTAAAGCTTCTATCGCAAACCCTCCTTGTGGATCACGACCCGCATAGCCACTTGCTATAGCGGAAGAATTGAGCACTTGCACATTCTCTTTTTAGTCTATAATCTCGTATTTTTTGTGCAGGTCAGCATCAATCACTGTCCACTTGAGACCCTGCAACAGACGCGGGTCTTTGGGCTCTTGGAGCCAGAAGAGAGAAACTCTTCATACTTTGCCTGGTCGAACTCGACGACGAGCGATTCGACCATTTTCCCTTACGGAGAACGTCATCCTGCACCACGGTGTGCTCGTCGGTCACGAAGGTAATCCCCAGCGGAGTCGCCATCTCTTGTACGCGCCGGAAAATCTGGTGGTCGAGAGTTGATTTAGCTGTAAAAGATTTCCTTGATTCAAGTGAAACGATTACAACAAAACTCTTCCTTCCTTTCCAATTACAAGGGAGGGAGGATGTTTGAATCTTCCCTTTGTTTAATGCTGGGTTCTTCGTGTGGCGATGTTCTCCGTTGACCAGATGACCGTCCTGGACCGTCGGGGGTCTTCTCTTCGGCCGGTAGAAGGAGTAACTCAGCTCCGTCTACCCAAAACTCTCAAAGAGGAGGTAGGCAAAGAGCGGCTAGTACTCAGTAAGCTCGCTGAAGAGTCTCTTCTCTGTTGTTGAAGTCGTGCTTCTCTCTTCGTCTCTCTTCTGATCTTTATGATCCGTCCTTGATCCGTATCTGTCTCCCCGTTATGATGATGATCCCCCTCTCCGCATGGCGAATGGGACCTTTTATAGGGGTCTCAGGGGGTGAACGTGCCCCCTGAAAACGCTCCCGATTGAGGGGCCACTACCCGCTACATGCGCGGTGATTGGCCCCGCAATCCGGGCAGTTGCAACTGAGACGCGGGCGTCGAGCAAAACGCGTCTTGATGCTGAGACGCGGGCGTCGGGCCGACGCGCCTTGATGCTGAGACGCGGGCTTTAGTTCCACGCGCCTTGAAGTTGAGACGCGGGCGTCGAGCCAACGCGCTTTGATGTTGAGACGCGGGCGTCGAGCCAACGCGCCTTGATGTTGAGACGCGGGCTTTGGGCCTTCACGTCTGGACGCTGAGACGCGGGCTTCGGACCGACGCGTCTTGATACTGAGACGCGGGCATCGATCCCTCGCGTCTAGAGCTTGAGACTCTGCTTCCTTAATGGCTTGTCTGTTAGACAGCCTACAGGGTCGAAATGAGTTCAGGAATTGGGTCCAAGTCAAGAAAATGAAGCTCAAGTCCACAATCATTTCCCCATGATGGAATGTGACTATCCAAAATTGGTGATTCAAGTTCAGGAGGGATGGGAATCAAAACTGACTCTAAAATGTTACTCAAATTGGGTAATATAACAGGAGTCAATAATGATTCAGGGATTTTAACTGGATCACAGATGTGAGAATCTAGGTCACATGTCTCTTTACTTCTAATATTAAGGAATTCCAACTCCTCTCCATACAACTCTTCAAAACTCAGGTCAACATTTTCTGTCAGAATTGTACAATCAGTTAACCGACCCTGAGTTGACTCATCCAGACACATGAACTCATCATCGGAGAGGTCTTCAGAAGTAAAGAGATTGTGAGAATCTAGGTCACATTCCTCATGTAGTTCAATCTCAAAAAATGGAAAACTTGCCAATTTGTCAATAGTATCTTCAGAAGTATATAATTGGTCAAGTTCAATATGATCCTCAAAGATGGGTGATTCAACTTCATTGTGAATTGGGGCAGGATCCAATGTCGACTCCGGGAAAAGATTGAAGTCAAGTAAAGATACCGGAGTCATTATTGAATCAGGAAGAAGAATTGAATCACGAAGTTGGGGTTCAAGATCATATTCATTTTCAAGTTCTATTTCAGGAAAAGGAAAACTTGCCAAAATGTCAATGGGATTTGAAGTTTGGACAAGTTCAGATGAGCATGCTGAAATAGAATCTTGATTTCGAAAATGACAAGAGTCTTGGGTCATATCAATAGAGTTTGGCATAATTGAATTGGTCAAAGGTTGATAAGATAGAGTTTCCTCATTCCTACAAATGTTGACCAATTGACTCAATTGTCCTTCTACCTTATTGATAGACTCGGCATGTGATTTTTGATATTGTAACAGAGACTCTTGCAAGATGTCCATACTCTTTTCTAGACTTGATTTTTCTAAAAATGGATGTTCTAGAATGAGAGTATAGGAATCTTGATTTTGGAAACTTGGTGAGGAATGTGAGTCAAAAATGTGTGGAGATTGAAACTTGGACTCACACAAGAGTTCTTTACTCGTTTCCAAGACAAATGGTTGTTCAGTAAGAGGTGGTGGAATTGAGCAAGACTCTTGAAGATATTTTAGAGAGGCCAATGTTTTCTGAACGTGTTGCTTGGCCTTTTGTAAATTGGCTTCTATTCTCCTTTCGAACTCAGATTTTTCTTCAATGGGAGGTTCAGAAAATGGAGTATATGAAGCGGAATCTGGAAATGAATATTGTGGATATTGTGGACTAGGTGAATATGGTGGACAAGGAGGTTAAAAGTTTGACTCGGGGTACGTGAATCCCCAATGACTCGGTGAAGAGTTGAAATTATTATGGAAATTATAGTTATTAGATGGGGGTATGGGTCATATTGATTCGGATAAGACCAATCCGGCACATGAGGTTGGTAAGAAGTATGATATGCCGGGTTGGTAATATCCGAAAATGAAGTCGGTGTGTAAAATGGATTATTATTAGAGTTAAAAAAATTGTTATGATGAGCCATATCACACAATGAAATACAAACAAAAAAGAAACAAACAAATAAACAAACAAAAAAGAAAAAATTCTAACCTAAGTTAGGGTAGACTTAGGACCTAGACGACTCCTAACTGATTAGACCGTCCACAGGAGGTTTAGTGTAGACTTTGACCACAAGCTAATCAGCCAGGTCAGGGCAAGGTTGTTGGGAGGTTTTCCGTCAGAGACGTTCCTTAATTAAATAACCACCAACCTTCGGGCTTTCGGCCCTCAATCCCTTTTATAGACACTGATTTTACAAGAGTCAAATTCCAACACTTTTCCCCCTTAGGATAATCTCCTAAGTGAGTCCGAGATGTCCCTAGGGCCAACGTCTACTTTTTTTTTTATTAAATTAGGCTTAGGTTAGTGAGTGCTGGGATGGTGGTTTTTGGGCTAAGGAAAGGGTGATAAAATCCCCACCTTATCTTATTTATGGGTATGCCCTTAAAATCGATTTGTGCAAGTGTACGATATAAACAAACAAGGTTCACTCAGAGCGATAAAATATCAACCAAGAGTGAGTCCTAGTCTAAATGTAATGCGCACGTACCTTGCTCTAGCACTCTTCAACAGTAAAAGTAATGAATTGAAAAGACACGTGCCTAGAAATGTAAATGTCTAAACAATTTTTAACTTTGCAACGAATTTTTTACTGTTGATTATTAGCAGGAGTTTGGTGAAGCATACAAGAAATTAAGTACTGCAGCAGCTGTATTTGGCAGAGTCAGAAACCCTGCAGAAAAACTGTTAGTAGTTCACTCAGAATTGCCACAAATCCGCGGCTGGGGCCTGGATTTCGCGGCAAAACTGAGGGCTTCTGGTCTCTGCTTTCAAGAGCAGAGGCCCAGAGCCACTTATATGATACTGCAATGCAAATTTTCCTGTTTCTTCAACCTGTAACCTGCAACAGAGAAGAAGATTCGTTTAGTTCTTCACTTTAAACCAAAAACCGTTGCTCTCCCCGGCAACGGCGCCAAAAATTGATTAGGAAAGAAATATGTAATGTGTAGTGGTATAAATTTGCGCACAAGATATTCAATAAAAGAGAGAAGGTTTAGAAACAACCTTAAGTGCTTGCTCACTCCACAATGTATTAAATATGATTAATGTATCCTTTCCAAATCTCCGTTATAGCATGGGCTATACCGAGTCGATTCTCAGGGAGAGCTTGCGATGGAAGCGTTACGGTTCGTTGTGAAGAAAGAAAACGAAGGTTCTTCTTTGTTTAAAAGAATGAAAATAAATTGGAAAAAGAAATGAAAGAATCGGTGGCTTTGTGCATGATGGAAAATGAGAAGAAATCAAAGACGATATTTACTTTGGAGTTTAAAACTAAAAGAAGGAAAACTTTATAGAAGATTTAAGATGGAGAAAACCATGACTAGCTAACCTTACTACCTTGCAAAAAACTTACTAAACTCCGTGATGGTGAATGCGTGCCTCATGTTGATTCATCGACATAGATTTGTCTTGCGTGTTGGTCTAGTTGCTTTCCCACTTGGATGACGGGTGATCATTCTTGGAATTGTCTTGTAGCCTCATAGATGTCATCGGCCTACAAGATTGACTTTCAATAATGGAATCAAAAGAGCGACACTCAAGGGATGCTAAGGAAGAAGATACAACATTCATTAATGGAAGTAAAGAAGTTGTACAACAAATAGCATATGTTTGGTGATCCGTCTCCATGTTCCATCAAGGCACTTGTTCTAAGACAAGGCTCTAAATGAGGCACACATGAATCATATGGAATTACAACAAGAACTTGCCAAGCATGAAAGGAACCCATCGGAGAAGAAAAAGACCATACAACTTGCAAGATTAAAGATAGCAATCACCCATGAGTTAGTAGTTAGCAAGGTTAGTGGTTAGCTAGTCATGTTAGAAAGAGTTAGCTACTAGCCATAAGAAAAGAAAAGCAAAGCATGAATAAAAGTGCAAGTAATGTAAAGCTTGAATTAAAGAAAGCAAGTAAACTAGAAAATGCTCAAGTAGAGAGAAGAGAATGGATGAATCCTGGCTTCACAAGTTGTCACACCTTGGTTTACACAAGCTTTCTCTCTCTTACAAACTCTCTTTTGCAGAATTTCTAGGGAGGATGAAGATCTAGAGTACTACAAAAATCCTAGAGAAAAATCCTATAAAATACAAGCTATAACCTCTAATCTCTCCTCTCTTTTTTTTGCGAAGGCCCTGGTGCTGTATTTATAGCCTCAGAGAGAAGGCTCCAGAAGACGGACAGGTGGCAGGAATCTGGGGCTCAACGGCCCAGATCCTGCCGCGTAGGCGCGGCAAAGCGCGGCAGATCTGTGGCCGTTGAGCTCCAGATTTCTGTTGCGCGTTTGTTACGAGTTTGTTAGCCACGTAGACCTTCTGGAAGTATGAGCTGGCGCGTAGAATTCTCCAGATCCTGGGCTCAAACTTGGGCTCTCTTTTGGGCTTTTGAATTAATCTCTTTAATTCATGATAATTAAAGGGATTTTGGGCTTTTTCTCATTTAAGGTGTGGACCTGCAAAAATAGAGAGAATAAGATTAAATATCATATTTTTATTTACAATATGCATGGTTTGAATGTGGTAAAATATGCAAAATTGAATAACAATCAGTATACAGGACACTCTTCAAACAGGTGGGTAAGAGCATGGCAGTAGGAACAACCAGGGTTGATCACAGGTGGTGGGTTGACCTGATTCACAGTATTTGGTTCCCTAGCTTCGAGTAGTTCTAGCCTTTTCATCAATTCTGTTATCTTTGCCTCGGTAGCTATGGAGGATTCAATCAAATGCATACCAGTTCTAGAAGTGGTGGGATTGGTTTTCTCTGGGCAAGACTCCCACTGAATGGTTTTTTCTGCTAAAGCTTCAAAGAGGTCCCAACCCTAGTTCTCATCTTTTTTTCAAAAATTCTCCTTGGCACATGGTCTTAAGGAGTGTCTTGGTCTGGTAGTCTAGTCCATCATAGAGAATTTGGCACTGTCGCCACTTCTCTATGCCGTGATGAGGACATTTGGCTAGTAAATCTTTAAACCTTTCAAAATACTTCCAAAATGGTTCACTAGATTCCTGCTTAAACTGCATTATGTTTTTTCTGATGAGGGCTGTTTTATGAATGGGATAGAACTTCTTAAGAAAGACTTTGACAAAATCATCCCATGGAGAGATAGAACTGGCAGGCAGATTATATAGCCATTTCTTGGCTATATCCTTAAGTGTGAAAGGTATGAACCTTAGTCTAATAGCGTCTTCCCCCAGTTGGGGAATTCTCATCATCAAACGCACTTCTTCAAACTCACGAATGAAGAAATATGCGTCCTCGGACTCTAAGCCATGAAACCTTGGGAGTGTATTTATTAATTGCGATTTAAGCTCAAAATTATTTCCGTTCGCCTCATGTAAAAGAATGCATGAAGGATGTGAAGTGCGAATAGGGTAGAACTTGTCTTGGAGAGAAGTATTGTTGGCCATAATTGGGATTATGTCAGGAGGTGGTGTTTGTGCAAGTGTAGAAATCCTAACAAGTCTTGCTGAAATTGGATCCCGGTACCACTCTTGCATGCACAATTACAGACAACGTTCACCGATAAAACAAGCGAAAAAAGGAAAATAACAAACAAGAAAAGAAAAAGCAATCACAAGCTATCTAGGATACCTGAACCTAGATGACTCCTAACTATTCGATGAACCAAAGAAGGTTATTGCTCGAGTCAGACCACAGTTAATCAGCCAGGTAGGGGCAAAATACGGTGGGAGGTATCCATGCGTAAGCAACGGGCCTTAATTACGCCAAACCACGGTATCTTCGAGGCGTAACCTCTTAATCCCCAACCTTAGACACTGATTTGACTGGAGTATGAATCAAAAAACAATTTTCAACTTCAGTTGATCTCTTAATGAGTCCGGATGTCCCTAGGGTCCAACGTCTATCAATTTTTATTAAAGAGCTTGGGATTGTGAGTGCTTGGATCATGCTTTTTGGGCCAAGGAAGGGTGATGAAATCCCCACCTTATCTTGTTATTGGGTGGTGCCCTTATGATCAATTTGTACAAGTGTACAATATATGCAAACAAGATTCACTCAAAGCGATGTAAATCAACCAAGAGGTGAGTCTTATTCTAAATGTAATGCGAACGTACCTTGCTCCAATACTCTTCAACAGTAAAGTAAATGAATTGAAAAGGGACGTGCCTAAAATGCAAACGCTAATCAATATTTTTAAAATTTTCAACAAATGTTTTACTGATGAGTTATTAGCAGGCTCCTGGTGATAGCATACAAGAAATAAAATTTATATCAAGCTATGTTTTTGCAAAACAAGCAGCCCTGCACAAAACCAGTTAGTAGTGAACTCTTCTTTGCTGCGAATCCGCGGCCAAAACCGAGAAAACGCCGCAATTTGGAGGGTACTTGGTCTCTGCTTTCTAGAGCAGAGGCCCAAGACCACTTATATGTTACTCCAAGTCTTTGTTTCCTGTTTCCCCGACCTGTAACCTGCAACAGAGAAGAAAAAATTCATTTTAGCTCTAAAAACTCAAATAAAAACCGTTACTCTCCCCGGCAACTGCGCCAAAAATTTGTTCGGAATTGGGAGCTTTACTAGTATTCAGAGAGAGGGTTTAGAGTAAACATTTGATGTTCGTGTGTTGATGTCAAAAGCTCCAATTGTCTTTTTAGGTTTACAATACTCCTTCCAAATCACCGTCGTAGCGCAAGCTATTACGGGTCGATTCCACAGGGAGAGTTAGCGATAAAAGCATTCACGGTTTTTTATATTGAGATTTTTTTCAAGAAGAAAAACGAAGGTTCTTCTTTGTTTGAAGAAAAATAAAATGACTGAGAAAGTGAATGAAAAAATCTTTATGGGTCTTGTAGAAGAAAAAGGAAAAGGATGGAAAGAAAGATGAAATGAAAATGATGTATTTTGAAAAGAGAACTTTTTAAGATAAGAAACTTTGAGGTACTATAGGAAGAGAAACCATGACTAACTAACACTCTAATTTACTAACTTACTAATCTCAAGGATGATGCATGCCTCATATTGATTCATCGGCAAAGATTTATCTTGCTTGTTTAGTCAATGTATTATCCCATGTAGAGGATGTGTTATCTTCTCGTCTTGACTCGTTGCCTCATTGATTCATTGGCTCTCGAGATAGATTTTCAGTGATGGAACAAGGATAGTCACTCCAAGATATGCTAAGAGAGAAAATGCAAGATTCATTAGTCCATCAAAGCTATACTTAAGCTAGCATGAAGTAAGAAACTTGTACTATTAGTCATTAGCATAGTTAAGTGCTCCATCTTAATGTTCCATCAAGGCACTTGTTCTAAAGACAAGGCTCTAAGTGAGGCTCACATGAATCATATGGAAGGGGAACAAGAATTTGCTAAAAAGTAACTCATCTTCATTGGGGATAAAAGAGACTTGAAATTTGTAAGACTACAATAAAGCATCCAATGATTCACATGAGTTAGCAATCACCCAGGAGTTAGTAGTTAATAAAGTTAGAGGTTAGTTAGTTATGTTAGGAAGTTAGCTAGACATGAAAGTAAAGATCAAACAACAATCCATTGTAAAAAGCAAATACAAAGATAGTAAAAGCTTGAAGAAGACAATGCACTAGAATAAGAAAAGATGGAAAGAAAGAAAGATCAATTCTTGCATTGAGTTGTCACCTACTCTAATTATAAGATTTATCACTCACTCTCTCTCTCTCTCTTTGCTGGATTCTAGAAGGAGAAAGAAAATTACAATAGACTCTAAAGAAAACCTAGAGAAAATCTCAACAATTTTCCCAAAAATACAATGCTCTTCTCTCCTTCTTGATTACAGAGCCCTAGTGGTCTATTTATAGGCTCCAGGAGACGAGGCCTTCCAATCATAGCTGTGGGATTAAACGCTGGATCAACGGCCAGAGGATTGCTGCGGATCCGCGGCCAAATCCGCGTTTCCGCGGCAGAATCTTGGCCGTTGCGCCAGCGAATTCTTCTGACATTCTATTATCCTTCATGTGCCTTGCTGGACCATCTAGAATGTGTGAAATATTCGTGGATGAATCCAGATATGAGCTTCCTCTTTGGGCTTCTAAATTAATCCTTTAATTCCTTTAAAAATCATTGTTGATGGGCCTTCATCTCCATTAATATTGGACCTGAAAAAAGAGAGAAAAAAGCAATAAAAATCAAATTTTTCTTCATATAAAGCATAGTATGGTAGTGGAAAATGATGCATTAATGAACTCCAATCACTTGTGCATTGGCCTCTATATGCTTGATATTACAAAGATAGGATTTCTTGGTAGCGGCAAGGAACACATGCAAACATATGATATTGAGATACATACTCATCTTAATCTTCCATATGTCGATGTTGGAAATATCAAACATAGGAGGGGTCAAGCAATCCATGAGTGAGTGAATAAACAAGTGTGCAAATGCAAATATAGATTAGCAACCAAGATCACCCTCCTAGATGGTTAAACCTAATATCAGGAGCGTAGGCTCTGATACCAATTGAAATCACCTAGAGTGGGGGGTGAATAGGTGACTAGCTAATCTAATGACAACTAATGCGGAATTACACAACTAAATGCAACACACTTAGTGTAACCATAGAGTGTAGCTGAATTCCTGGTGAATGGCTCTGGACTAACTCCTCTTGATTCTTCTGAATAAGAGTTGAGGTGCTATATGAAGCTCTCTTGGTTAAACACAAGTATAGGCACACACAAACAAACCAAGCATATATGAATGATATAACAATATGAATCAATGCAAGACACAATGTAAAAGAGAGAGAGTTAAGAGAAAGTGAATCAAACGCAAACACTGAGATATATTTCGAGATTCGAGCACACAGCTCTACGTCCCCGCCTTCTCATAGAAGAATTTCCACTAACTCGTCCACATAGGACTTCGCACAAAGGGAACCTCCACTGAGGATTTGGATAAATAAAAACAGAGTACACAACTCCTCTCTCAAATACAAATACAACCTCTACACTTAGAGGCAAGGCACAACAAACTCAATCACCTCTACACTTAGAGGGATAGGCACTTAGCCAAACAAAGATCAACCTCTCACTAGAGGGATAGGGCTCAAAGCCACTCAAACACAATCACCTCACACTTGAGGGATTCTAACACAATCTCCACCTCTCACTAGAGGGAGCCAAACACCACTTCCACAATCACCTCTCACTAGAGGGATATCAACTCAATCACCTCTCACTAGAGGGATATCACAAAGATAGAAGGTTTATAACTTGGTGATTTTCACAACCACAAACTAATTTTCTCACAAAATAGATTCTAATAGATAGGATAGATAGATAAGCTTAAGTGTGAGAAATAAAGAGTTTGAAAATCAAAAACACAAAAAAAAACTCTTGGGAAAACTTCTAGAATAGATATGAAATGAAGATCAAAAACCAATCCCAAAGACTTCTCCTTTTCTTGATTTTTCCAACCCTTTAAAACAAATAAAGATAAAATCTTTTGGCTTAAAAACTCTTTTAAAAACTAGTGTTAAAACACTTGTAAAGATGAAAATTTTAGCTCTTCAAATTCTTATCAAAATAACCATGAAATGGGGGTATTTATACCCACATTTCAAATCTGCCCATTGGCAGTAGACAAGAGCATTTTTGCCCTTCCGGTCGACTGGCCGGTCGATCGGCCAACGGTCACATTTTTGACTGTTGAGCCTATCGATCAATCGCCCAATCGATCGGGCCTGGATCCAGAGAGTAACGGCTCTCTGGCCAGTCGACCGCTCGGTCGACCGGGACCAGGGCCATTTCTAGAGAGCAAAGCTCTCTGGACGGTCGACCGCCCAGTCGTCCGGCCTACCGTGCACGCTTGTGCACGTCAGTCGACCGGTCTGGTCGACCGACTACTGCTACGGTCCACCAGTCAGCAAGTTATAGGACTTAAAAACTTGAGTTTTTAATTTTAAAAAATCCCATAAAAATACATAAATTCCACAAAAATCAGTTCTTATTATATATTTGAAATACAAATATGTGTGACAAAAATTCAACACATATTTCAAACTATTTGAACCATTTTTGTGTGATAGAAATTTAGCCTTAAACCAAAACCTGTATTTTCTGAAACTTGGATTTTTGAAATGGAAAATAGTTTTCTCCAAAACACATGTAAATACAAAAACATGATATTGAAACAACTTTGAAGCATATTGTATAAGAATAGAATCCAATATACATGTAAGCTATTATATCTATGTTTTTGACTTGAAAACCAAGATTGGTTAAACCGAAAAACCAAAACCAATAAACATGAAACTTAAACTAAAAACATGTGTGTGTATTGTGAACTTGAGCATATCACACTATATAATTTTTACAATAGATCTAAACAAACTATTCTAAAAAATAAACCGAGGTCTTCGTGTAGAACGTCATCTCCAAGTCAACTCGATCCAAACGTGATCCGCCGAGCTAGACTCCATTTGAGTGCTAGATGTGAACTTGACGCTCGAGCTCTTGAATCGCCATGTGAAAGCTCAAAAACACCTTTGTTGAAGCTAATCACCTACTAATATCTTGGTTAAGTATCTGAAACTAAATATCACAAGATTATTAGTAAACTATAACTATATGAGTTAATCATCATCAAAACTAGAGTGAAGGGCCTCTGGGCCAACAACTTCTCCCTTAGGTTAGTCTCCTATTGAGTCTGAGATGTCCTTAGGGCCAACGTCTACTCAGATTTAGTTAGGCTTGGGTTAGTGAGTGCGAGATTCTTTGTGGGCTGCGGGAGGATAATGACTTCCCTACCTTATCTTGTTTAGAGGACCAGCTCTTAAATCAATTTAGTGCAATGTGTACATGAAAAGAAACTATTAAGCAATGAAAACAATTCAAAAGTGTTCCTATACTACATGCTATGCACATGTACCTTTGCTCCAACACTCTTCAATAGTAATGTAAAATATAAACGAAATTAGACAAATGGCTAAATGTAAAGTCTAAACTATTTTTAGCATTTAACAAATATCAATTTACTGTTAAGGTTAGAAAGTATGTACAGTGAGTTAAATAGGAAAATAAATAGCTACATAAACTTTACTTTATAATTCAACTAACCTGCCAAAAATACAGCTTAGTAGTCAGTCAGGTTTTCGCGGGAATGTAGCAAATTTGAGGGCTTCTGGACTCTGCTTTCTTGAGCTGAGTCCAGGGCCACTTATATGTCCAATGCAGTAAAAATTTCCTTGTTGTTAAACCTGTACACCAAGAACAGAGAAGAATGTTAATCAATAAAGTAATCAAAAAGAGTTACTTACAGTCCCTCTCTGGCAACGACACCAAATTTGATTGAGTTCAAACCTGCACGGAAAATATAGAATTTCAGAACTTTATAATAGAAGTGTGCAAGTTCTCAATACTATCTCTATAGCAAGTGGCTATGCGGGTCCTAACTGACCCTAGATTTTAGTTATAAATAGGGATGTTGTCCTAGCCAAAAACACCAATTTATATGATTAGTTTTCTGTTCAAACTCTGTTGAAATATTCTATTTTCCAGAAAACTTGTTTCCACTTTCTATTCTTCAGACAAATTTCACTCCTCTAGTGAAAAATTTTGAGAGTCCATCTATAAGAGTTCTTATTCATGATCACATACAAGTTCTCAAGACTTATAGGTTATTTTGTAATCACTCAAAGAAAGGAGTTGTACAAGGTTATCTTTTTGGTGTTTAGAAGAGGTGTACAAGAAAATTGTCTTCTTGGTATAGAGAAGAGTTGTACGGATTTGGTAAAGGTTTTTTGTCAAGTGCTGTACAAGGTGTTAGTTTTGGGTGTACAAAGTCAAGGTTAAGGAAAATCTCAAGCGGTTTCCTTAGACACCGATTTGGCAAAAGTCAAATTCTAACCAACTTCCCCCGTAGGTCAGTTTCCTATATGAGTTTGAGATGTCCCTATGGCCAACGTCTACTCAGTTTTAGTTAGGCTTGGGTTAGTGAGTGAGGAGATTATTTGTGGACTAAGGGAGGGTAATGACTTCCCCATCTTATCTTATTTATAGCACAAGCTCTTAAATCAATTTAGTGCAATGTGTACATGAAAAGCAACAATTAAGCAATGTAAACAATTCAAAAGTGTTCCTACATGTTATGCACACGTACCTTTGCTTCAGCACCCTTCAATAGTAATGTAAAATGTAAATGAATTAGACGCGTGCCTAAATGTAAAGTCTAAACCATTTTTAGCATTTAACAAACATCAATTTACTATTGAGCTTAAAAAGTATGTACAGTGAATTAATTAAGAAAATAAATAGCTGTAGAAATTAGTTTTGCAATTCAGCTAACCTGCAATAATACAAGTTAGTAGTCCACTCAGTTTGCCATTGGAATGTAGCAAATCTGAGGGTTCTGGCCTCTGCTTTCTTGAGCAGAGTCCAGGGCCACTTATATGTCCATTGCAGCAAAAATTTTCTTGATATATATCACTGCACATAAAGAACAAAGAAAAGAGTTAACCAAAAAGTAAACTTTAAAAGAGAATTACTTACTGTCCCTTCATGGAAACGGCACTAAAATTTGATCGAGGTTTAACCTGCACAGAAAATATAGAATTTCAGAACTTTATAACAGAAGTGCAAGGTGCTCAATTCTACTGCTATAGCAAGTGGGCATGCGGGTCATGATCCACAAGGAGTCATGATCCACAAGTAGGGACTAGCGATGGAAGCATTTTGTAAGTTTTATTTTAGATTACAAAGAATGGTTAAAGTTCTTCTTTTAGTTCTCCAAAAGAAAAAGAAAAATAAGTTAGAGTAAAGTTAAGAAGAAAGTGATAGATTGAGAAGGTGAAAAAATAGAAGATGGATTTATATAAAGAAATTGAAAAGAGTGAATAAAATGGTTGGGAGATTGTGGTGATCTAAACTAAAAAATGAAAAGAAAAGAAAGAAAATCTAAAAGAAATACTTACCTCCTTACCTTGAATCTGTGGCGATGATGTTACCTTGAAGTGGAGGGAATTAGCGCATAGCCCATAAGAGTTGATTCCCGTCTTTTACACATTACATCATCAAGACGATACAAGTATAAAATGATACAGACTGAGACTAAAATCCATCATCATGAGCTATCAGTGGCACTCGTAAAACCAAGGCTCTTTCGATGCTATAAGACTCACGTGGATTGCACTTGGTACCAAAAGGAGAGAAGTAGAAAAGGAGAAGAAGAATACAAAAACAAAGAGGAACATAAACAATGTAACTTTAGATTCAATGTGGTAACAATAAGAGAAGATAAGAACAACTTACACTGGTGTCACTCTCAGCATAAGCTGCACTCTCATTCTCCTATGAAACTCTGATATCCTCTGAATTACATAAATGAAAACTAAAAATTACATGAAAAGAAAAATAAAAACTTGCACTAAAAAAAATGAAAAACTGGCGTAAAAATCTATCTCTGCTTCATCATCCCCTGTAGTCTCTGAAAACCTAGTATTTATAGCAAAAAACCAAACATGGGAGAGCGTATGAAGATATGGGGAGCAAACGCTCCCCCAACAACCTTAACAAAGCCACAAAAACGTGACTTTGGTCGCATTTTCACGGCCTGGGTGCGGCAACATGGCCACACCCAGGGGTGCTACTCCCTAGCCTTATGATATGGTTTTATCTCTTGCTAGATTTGCAGTTTTAGGTCCTGGATTTGATGAAACCTCCTTTAATTTTAACTTTAACCAATTGATTTGTAAAGATCTTGTTTTAATCGCTTATTCAACTTGTTTTATCTTCTCTAATTTGCCCTGATTTGCCCTGATCTTTGATTTGAATTAATTCTGAATTAAATCATAATTTTGATGGGCTTTTGGGCTCGTTTCTCTTCCTTCTCCCTTAGTAATGAGCCTGCATATAAATTAGACATAAAATAGGATTAAAATTAGAGTTTATTATATAATAAATATGAGAAAGTGACAATGAATGTGCAGTATCAGCGATTGATCATGTGTGTGTGTATATTGGTGTATATATGTGTATACTTGTTATTTGTGTGTGTGGGTGTATACGTATGTGTCAATGTGCACGTGTGAGTGTGTTAGTGCGTATTTATGTTTATGTGTGTGTTGAGTTGCGTGTTACAGCGTTTTAGACTTGTTCATAAGATTCGAACTCGGTAACAGGAGATTCGGAGTTGTGCCCGTTAAGGACCCGATACCATGGTGATTTGAAGACCAACCCATGATATGATCCGGAGATCCTACCGGCTCATGCAGTGAAGACCATATGGCGATTCGGATCCAAAATTGCGTCATTTCATGTGAGTGTTTATTCTTATGTATTTTCTTAATTATCATTGTCAATAGGTATATATCTTTTACATGTATCATTTCATGTGACCACCGAATATATTATATTAGTATATTTATATGTATCACTTCATGAGGTATAGTAAATGTTTAATTTTTTGTTATTGTTCATTATCGTTGCCTTCTGTTTAAGTTATTACCATGTTCAGATGATGATTATATGTGTTAACTACTAGTCTTGACCATGTTCCGTTGATGATTTCTATACCAGAGTGGTACTGTTTAGGACTGGAATGTCTTTGATAGATTATTGACTTGATATTTGGACTTATTCAGTATTTGATTCTTAGGCATATAAATTGATTTTATTGGAATAAAGTTAACTCGAGTTTGGGACAGATCGAACTAGTGGAATAGTAATCCGTGAAGTTGTATAATGGATTACTAGACTCGTATTGTCATACTGAGGGAGAGTTTAGATAGATTATAGATGGTAGATCAGAGGTATCTTGATATTCATGTGTTTATGGATTTGTTGACTTATCACTTCATGTATAGATTGTTTACCGCTTTAGATTCAGGATTATTTGCAGTATACCTTAGACTGACTTTTTGGACTATTAGGAGGTATTATTTTGGATTCTCCTTTTGGTTAGTGTGACTGAGATATTATTATCTTATCATTTCATGTGAACCTATTTTACCATTTTGGACCTGGGACTATTTGTGATGTAACTTAGATTGTGATTCGATTTTAATTGGTTCATGATTGTAGTTATATGTGTGAATACTTGGGTGAGTTGATTAGCAGAGTTAGACTAATGGGATAGAGTGAATCTGAATGCTGATCTATTTTAATCACTCGAGATTGAGGGATAGGTGTACGTCGATTTGCCTGATTTCGTGGATTTCATGTTTATTACAGTTGATGACCTTGGTATATGAATCTGTGCTTGAGCTTGACTGAAGTGTGTATTGATCGAATTATTTAATGAGGAATTGATTAGAGGTAATTGAGTAGTTAGCTTATTACTCGAGATCGGGATAAATTGATTAGAGGTGACTGATTATTTATGTTGGGACTCTTGATATATTGGTGACTAAAGAATAGATATGCAGATAATATAAAGGATGAGAGTAGATCGACATGATCGAGGTAACTGATTTTTGATTTATTGAGGTGGTTATTGTATCATATTTGACTTTGGGCTCACCGATGGATGAGATTTTGATTGCTTTTAGAGGGGACTGTACTATAAGGAATCAGTTTTAATGAGATTGTCTTTTGAGTAGTATCTGGACCTGTTACTGTAATTATTCATGTTACTGAAAGTTACTGAAAAGTATTGTTAGACCGTAAAACTCGGTACAGCTCTATTCATCATATACACGGTTACTGTTACAGTTCACTGTTCTTATTACTGTTCACCGTGTATACGATTACTGTTATTGTTATTGTACTGTTACTGTTAATGTTATCGTAGCGTCCCAATATTCTAGTAACATGATACTGATTATTTTAACTGAATTAAATAATAATGTAAATGGACAATTTACACTGGGATTAGAAAATTGATGGAAGAGACAGAATCTATATTTTGAGTGGACCTAGAATACAGGTTACACAGCTGACTTACGGTTCTAGTGCAGGGTTCCAGGGGATGACTAACATCTCATCTGTTTATTGTACCACGGTGTTACTGTAAGTATTATTTCACAGTGATACTATGTGTATTGTTACTGTTACTAACTACCTAACGGTAGGGCCTTATTTAGCGCCATGCATCTGGGCCATAGTTCTGGGAATGTTCGGGACCCGCCTAAAGTATAGACAATGTCTCCAACCGATCAGTTTCAATAACTTAGGACGTCGATTGGCACACGTGGTAGGTGATAGGTAGTTAAAAGTACATATTTATCATCATATTTTTCTACTTATTCTTTTATAAAGCACTGTTATGTAACGTTTTATTGTTTAGTGTTGTGCAGGCCTTGAGTAATTAAAGAATAAATAAATGAAGCCCAATTGAAGCCCAAAAGCCCAAAAAGCCCACAAGCCCACATGCATGATTTATTTTAGTAATTTAGAAGCTTCTATCTTATCTAACCTAATTTAAAGTTAGATTTTAAATTATTAATTTAAAATCTAAGGGAGGAGGAGGAAGGATAAAGTGGGACTCCTAATTGTTATTCAAGTCTAGAGGAGGAGAAAGATAGAACAAGATGAATCATCATCCTAATTAAAGTTAGAGATGGACTTCTATTTGACCTAGGTTAAATGAGAGAAAATCTGAATTTAATTCGGGTTCAGACTGCACACTCTTTAGTATTTCAATCATAACTTTCTCTAAGGAAACTCAAATTTGATGATTCAAGTGTTGGCCCATAAGGTTACACTCTCCATTTGTTTAGAGTTTTGATGATGACAAACCAAATAAGATCTATAGGGTACTAATGAGTTGTTTAAGATATGTTTCAGGTTAGTACCATATTTGGAGGCCATTGCTTAGCTATTGCAAACTTCTAGGTTCATGAAGCAAAGAAGGCATCTTACACATCAAGGAAGGATCATAGAAGAGAAGGCTCTAGCAAGGCATAGCATGGCTCAAGACTTGAAGATTGCTCAAGAAGTCTTCATTAGTTTGTTTCTAGTTTTATAGTTTGTTAAAGAATAGTGAATAGGTTTGAAGCTCCATCACACACGTTTTTGCACACATCCTTATTCCAAAAAGATTTCTTATAATATGTACAAAATATTTTAGTATATGATCTTCTGCCTACAAATACATCTTTATGATTTATACTAATCCCTATTCAAAAATATTTTGGTTAAAATCAAAATCTCTTCGAAATTCTGTCTTTATTTTGACTTTTGACCTGAGCCGGTCGACCGCAGGGTCGACCGACCTTATGTCAGGTCTAGCCGGTCGACCGTCAGAGTCGACCGAGGTTCTGGCAGATGCACGTATCCGTGTGCACGTTTCACGGTCGACCGATAGTTGCCTGACTGTAAGACAGTTGCTCTCTGTTTGTTTGGGTCGACCGGGCGGTCGACCGTTAGCCGGCAACGGCTCTTTTATTTTGAACTTCGGTCGACCGACCGGTCGACCGACAGATCCGTTTGAACAGTAACGGCTATTTTCTAAGCTGTTTTAAATTTTGTCCTTTTGTGTTTAAAATTAGTTTAAAGGATATGTTTTGAACTTAATACTCTCTAATTAGCCCTAAGTTTGTTTTATCACTAAACCCTAGCCCTCTCCTATAAATAAGGGTGTTTGGGGAGAGATTCTTAGACCAATTATTACAAGAAAAATTTCAAAAGTTTAAAACATTCAAAAGAGTTTGTTTTCTTGGTTTTTGTGCTGAAATTCTCTCTCATTTTCTGAAGTGTTTTCAAGAACTCTCTGATTTCTTTTTCTTTACACACAAGAGATTCATTCCTACTCATTGTTCTCTAAGGACCTTTGTAAGGGAAGAGAATTTTGCAAGAGAGAGTTTGTGGTCTTTTGACTACTAAGAGATTGCTTGTAATTGAGATTGTGGAGTTGGGTACTCCGGTATTTGTAACATCTTTGTGATAGTGATAGTGGTTGGAATCCTTCTGGGGAAGGCGGGGAAGTAGAGCTGGGTGCTCGAACCTCGATAACAATTCTTTGGGTTTGCGTTTGGTTTACTTTCTTGTGCTTCTTGCTATACTTTCATTGTACTTGTTACTTGCTCTCATTTGTCATTGCAATATTCACTTGTTCTCATTCATATTGTCAATCATAGTCCCATACAACAAGATTGCATTGCGCACCTCCAACTCATTTTAAGAGGAATCAAGAGGAAGGAGTTCATAGCCTCTTGTGAGGAATTCGGCTTCTAGTCTTGCTTTGGGCGATTGTTGCATCATATTTTTAAATTGTGCATTGATTAGCATTATCACCTATTCACCCCCCCTCTAGGTGATTTTCAATTGGTATCAGAGCTTGGACTCTAGGTTTGGCTTAACATCCATAGAGAGATCCTTAAAATTTGCTAATCAACATTTTCATTCCATCATTCATACACTAGTAAACATGGCCGATAACATCAAAACCCCTCCTAAATTTGATGGACTTAATTTCCCTATTTGGAAGGTTAGAATGACTATCTTTTTGCAATCTTTAGGTAGCTTAGTAGCTAAATCTTTGACCAAACCCTATGTAGTACCCGATAGTGATGAGAGAACTTGGACTGACTTTACATTTAGAGAATATGAGGCTAACTCCAAGGCCCAAAACTCCATATTAACCGCCTTGAATGAGGATGACCTTACACGGGTAATTCATTGCCAATTCGCCTATGAGATTTGGCAACATTTATTGGTCACACACGAAGGGACTTCACAAGTCAAGAGAGCTAAGATAGATCTCTTGAGGTCTTAATATGAATCCTTTAAAATGATTGATGAAGAATCTATTGATTGTATGATTACTAGATTTACTAAAATCACCAATGCTCTTTCTTCCTTAGGTGATGACATCTCAAATGATCAAAAGGTGCGAAAAGTGATTCGGGCTCTTCCTACATCATGGGAGATTAAGGCCACCACCTTGAAAGAGTTGAACGACAAGGATGAGATGGACCTCATTAGTCTCTTGGGAACTTAAAGACCCATGAGATGGAAAAGAAAGCAAGAGAAGAGGCCGCTCCACTAAAGAAGAAGTCCATAGCTTTCAAGTCTTCATCCACTCTTGAAGATGATGAAGAAGAAGAAGAAGAAGATGAGGAGCTCTTCCTCCTTGTACGAAATGTCAAAAGGATGTACCGAAAGAACAAGCTCAACTTCCAAAGAAAATTTGAAGGTAAAGAGGAGAGAAGAATCATTTGCTATAATTGTCGAAAACCCGAACATATCATGGCAGATTGCCCGGAGTTCAAAAAGAAGATGACTTCCTCCTTCAAGCCAAAGAAGCCGGAAGAAAAGAAAGCATACAAAGCAACATGGGATTCGGAAAGCGAATCCGAAGAAGAGGTGGATACAGCAAACATGTGTTTCATGGCAAACACACCAAAGGTAACCCCTCAACTTCTTGATGATGAAGATGATGAATTAAGTAAGGAAGTTCTTGTACATGCCTTTGTTGAACTTTCCGAAACTTATGACAACAAAAAGATTGAAAGTTTTAAATTACAAAAAGAAGTTGCTTTTCTTAAAAATCAACTTGTTATGGTTTCTAAAGAAAAAGATGATATCTCTTCTAATCTCATTTCTATTCAAAAAGAATTTTGTGCCTACAAGGTTTCTTGTAAGGCAAAATCTCCTATGGTTGATGAAAAAGAAATTTCTTCTTTAAAAACTAAAATGGTTGATTTTGAAAAGGTTTTGAAAGATTGTGCTTTTAACACTAAGAAACTTGAAGAAAAGTTTTCTAAAAAGCACACTTCTCATGCTAAATCTTCTCATGGTCACAATTCTCATGCTCACAAATCACACACTCACTATGCTTTTAAATATGGTAGAGTGTATAGATGCACATATTGTGGTAAGAATGGACATTTGGCTAAATTTTTTTATGACCAAGTAAATAGAACAAATAATCTTGTTTGAGTTAATGAAACTAACTCTTTAGGACCCAAGAAAATGTGGGTACCAAAATCAAATCCTAAATTATTTGATGTAGGTACACACCAAGGCTCCAAGACGTAGGGAGCGGTGGTACCTTGATAGTGGTTGTTCAAGGCACATGACATGGGACATCAATAACTTTACAACCGTATCAAGGTACATGGAAGGTGGCACCGTCACCTTCGGAGATGACTCCAAAGGCACTATTATTGGTATAGGTAACATTCAAATTGGTTCATCTCCTACTATAGAAAATGTTGTACTTGTTGATGGTTTGAAGCATAATTTGCTTAGCATTAGTCAATTTTGTGACGGTGGTCTTAAAGTTGTTTTTGATTATTCTTCTTGCAAGATTTTTGATGTTGAATCTAATGATTGTATTCTCACCGGTTTTCGTGATGATAATGTTTATATCATTGACATGCTTAATTTGAATTGTTCTAGTAAATGCTTAAATGCTTTTGATGAAAATTCTTGGCTTTGGCATAGAAGATTAGGACATGCATCTTTTGAACATCTTTCTAGGATTAATTCAAAGGAATTGGTGAAGGGTATTCCTTGCTTGAAGTTTGAGAAAGATCGCATTTGTGGTGCGTGCCAACTTGGGAAACAAACCAAGTCTTCCTTCAAACCAATCAAGGATATCATGTCAACTAGACCTTTAGAATTAGTTCATATGGATCTTTTTGGACCAACTAAAACTAATAGTTTAAATGGTAGTAGATTTGCATTTGTTTTAGTTGATGATTTTTCTCGATTCACTTGGGTTTTCTTTTTGGAACACAAAGATCAAACTTTTTCTCATTTCAAAGTTTTTCGAAAAAGGGTTGAAAAAGAAAAAGGTTTTTCGATTTTGAAAATAAGGAGTGATAGAGGTGGTGAGTTTGTTAACCAACTCTTCATGACTTATTGTGATAAAAAGGGAATTAAGCATGAAATGTCTTGTCCTAGAACTCCACAACAAAATGGAGTTGTAGAAAGGAAAAATAGAACACTTCAAGAGATGGCTAGGACAATGATAAGTGAATATGACCTCCCTTAATATCTATGGGCCGAGGCCGTAAACACCGCATGCTATATATCAAATCGTATTTATTTGTGTAAAAATTCTTCTAAAACACTTTTTGAAATGTATCATTCTAGAAAACCTAATGTTGCTTATTTCAAAGTTTTTGGATGCAAGTGTTTTGTTTTGAACACTAAAGATAATTTGGGTAAATTTAATGCTAAGGCTTATGAAGCAATATTTGTTGGATATTCTACAACTAGTAAAGCTTATAGAGTATTCAATAGATCTTCACTTACCATTGAAGAAACCATGCATGTTAAATTTGAAGAATCTAATGTGTTTGTTGAGAATGTTGTAGAGATTGAACCATTAGGTGAAAACATGGAGAAACTATCCTTGAAGGACTCACCCGCTCAAGAAAATAAGCAAGAATCAATTGGTGATGTTCAAGAGGATAAAGAGGAAAGCTCTCAACCGCTTCCTAAAGCTTGGAGATATGCAACAAATCATCCCAAGGAGCTCATCTTAGGTGATGCAACTAAAGGGGTAACAACTCGCTCCAAACTCCATGACCTATGCGGTAACTTTGCTTTCATTTCTCATTTTTAACCCAAAAGCATCCTCGAAGCCGAGGCGGATTCATATTGTTTGCTAGCCATGCAAGAGGAACTCAATCAATTTGAGCGCAACCAAGTTTGGCACCTTGTTCCTAGACCCCACGATAGACAAATAATTGGTACTAAGTGGATCTTTAGGAATAAGATTGATGAATCCAGAAATGTAATTAGGAATAAAGCTAGGTTAGTGGCCCAAGGTTACACTCAAGTTGAGGGAATTGACTTTGAGGAGACCTTTGCACCCGTAGCACGGCTTGAAGCCATACGGATGACACTAGCTTTTGCATCTTTCAAAAATTTCAAACTTTTTCAAATGGATGTAAAAAGTGCATTTTTAAATGGTTTTATTAATGAAGAAGTTTATGTTGAACAACCTCCCGGTTTTATTGATTATGTTCATCCTAATTTTGTTTTTAAACTTGACAAAGCTTTGTATGGATTGAAACAAGCTCCAAGAGCTTGGTATGAAAGGCTTTCTAATTTTCTCATTTCAAATGATTTTATTAAAGGCTAAGTAGACACAACTCTATTCACTAAGCATGTTGATAATGATATTTTAATTGTGCAAATTTATGTTGATGATATAATTTTTGGTTCTACTAATAAGCTTTTATGCAAGGAATTTGAAAAGGTCATGCAACTTGAATTTGAAATGTCTTCAATGGGTGAGCTTAATTTCTTTCTTGGATTCCAAATCAAGCAATTGCAAGATGGGAACTTCATATGTCAAGCCAAATACGCAAAGGAACTCGTAAAGAGGTTTGGACTTGAAGACTCAAAGGTTTGCAACACTCCCATGGCAACTACCACCAAGCTTGATAAGGATGACCAAGGTAAAAATGTTGATATTAAATTGTATAGAAGCATGATAGGTAGTCTTTTGTATTTGACGGCAAGTAGGCCGGACATAATGTTTAGTGTGTGTCTTTGTGCTAGATTTCAATCGTGTCCCAAAGAGTCTCATCTTATTGAGGTAAAACGCATTATTCGTTATATTAAGGGAACGATTGGAATGGGTCTATGGTATTCGAAAACCGGAGATTTCTCAATGACGAGTTATTCGGATACCGACTATGCGGGTTGTATAGTAGATAGAAAGAGGACTAGTGGGACATGTTAATTTCTTGGTAATTGTCTTGTTTCATGGTCCTCTAGGAAACAAAATTCCGTAGCTCTCACAACCGCCGAGGCGGAGTATGTTGCCGCGGGGGCTTGTTGTGCACAAGTCCTTTGGATGAAACATACTCTCCTTCATTATGATTTGCATTATAGCCACATAAAAATATTTTGTGATAATACTAGCACTATACATATGACCAAAAATGCAAATCAACATAGTAAGACCAAGCACATTGAGATTAGATATCACTTTCTTAGAGATCATTTTGAGAAAGGTGATATAGATATTGATTATGTTTCCACGGATTTGCAACTAGCCGATATTTTCACTATACCTCTTGATTTTGCTAGATTTTTGTTTATTTGTGGAGAACTTAATGTTTGTATTATTGATTAAACATGTATTTCTTAACCCTTTTTGATGTATGACAAAAAGGGGGAGAATAAGTTTACATGATAAAAATAAGTTCACATGGTCTTGGTTCCATATATGTTTTTAATGAATTCTTGTATTTTGAGTTTTTTCTTGTGTTTTGGTTTTAAATGTTCTTGTTTTACATTATTTTTATTTGTTTCATATAGCATATTTTGAGGGGGAGTTTTCTCCTCCCCTATATTTTTGTTTATAGCCTATTTGTTTTGTCATCATCAAAAAGGGGGAGATTGTTGGCCCATAAGGTTACACTCTCCATTTGTTTAGAGTTTTGATGATGACAAACCAAATAAGAGCTATAGGGTACTAATGAGTTGTTTAAGATATGTTTCAGGTTAGTACCATATTTGGAGGCCTTTGCTTAGCTATTGCAAACTTCTAGGTTCATGAAGCAAAGAAGACATCTTACACATCAAGGAAGGATCATAGAAGAGAAGGCTCTAGCAAGGCATAACATGGCTCAAGACTTGAAGATTGCTCAAGAAGTCTTCATTAGCTTGTTTCTAGTTTTATAGTTTGTTAAAGAATAGTGAATAGGTTTGAAGCTCCATCACACACGTTTTTGCGCACATCCTTATTCCAAAAAGATTTCTTATAATATGTACAAAATATTTTAGTATACGATCTTCTGCCTACAAATACATCTTTATGTTTTATACTAATCCCTATTAAAAAATATTTTGGTTAAAATCAAAATCTATTCAAAATTCTGTCTTTATTTTGACTTTTGACCTAAGCCGGTCGACCGTAGGGTCGACCGACCTTATGTCAGGTCTAGCCGGTCGACCGTTAGAGTCGACCGAGGTTCTGGCAGATGCACGTATCCGTGTGCACGTTTCACGGTCGACCGAGCGGTCGACCGATAGTTGCCTGACTGTAAGACAGTTGCTCTTTGTTTGTTTGGGTTGACCGGGCGGTCGACCGTTAGCCGGCAACGGCTCTTTTATTTTGAACTTCGGTCGACCGACCGGTCGACCGACAGATCCGTTTGAACAGTAACGGCTATTTTCTGAGCTGTTTTAAATTTTGTCCTTTTGTGCTTAAAATTAGTTTAAAGGATATGTTTTGAACTTAATACTCTCTGATTAGCCCTAAGTTTGTTTTATCTCTAAACCCTAGCCCTCTCCTATAAATAGGAGTGTTTGGAGAGAGATTCTTAGACCAATTCTTACAAGAAAATTTTCAAAAGTTTAAGGCATTCAAAAGAGTTTGTTTTCTTGGTTTTTGTGCTGAAATTCTCTCTCATTTTCTGAAGTGTTTTCAAGAACTCTCTGATTTCTTTTTCTTTACACACAGGAGCTTCATTCCTACTCATTGTTCTCTAAGGACCTTTGTAAGGGAAGAGAATTTTGCAAGAGAGAGTTTGTGGTCTTTTGACTACTAAGAGATTGCTTGTAATTGAGATTGTGGAGTTGGGTACTCCGGTATTTGTAACATCTTTGTGATAGTGATAGTGGTTGGAATCCTTCTGGGGAAGGCGGGGAAGTAGAGCTGGGTGCTCGAACCTCGATAACAATTCTTGGTGTTTGCGTTTGGTTTACTTTCTTGTGCTTCTTGCTATACTTTCATTACACTTGTTACTTGCTCTCATTTGTCATTGCGATATTCACTTGTTCTCATTCATATTGTCAATCATAGTCCCATACAACAAGATTGTATTGCGCACCTCCAACTCATTTTAAGAGGAATCAAGAGGAAGGAGTTCAGAGCCTCTTGTGAGGAATTCGGCTTCTAGTCTTGATTTGGGCGATTGTTGCATCATGTTTTTAAATTGTGCATTGATTAGCATTATCACCTATTCACCCCCCCTCTAGGTGATTTTCATCAAGATGCTCCAAAAAGACACATGAAGGCCTACAACTCTTATGTTGATCAGACTTTCTAATTCAGTCATCGGATAAGTTATATTCAGCGATCAACAGAATTAAAAGTTGCAGGTCAGAATTGAATTTCTACAGATAAGTCAAAACAAGTTTGGAGATAAGAGGAGAATTAAAATTCAGAAATATTTTGCTCCTCCTATCTTTATACGCTTCTTATCCCTCTTGTTTTCTCCTATACATATCCCTGCAGAGCAATAGAGGAGGGCAAATCTCAGAAGCTCAAGTCTAGGATTTCCTTTAGACCCTCTTTCTTTCCAAAATTACTTGTATTTTTCTAGTTTTTATTTTTTTACTTTGAAGAAGAGTTGAAGAAAAGAGAAGGCTTTGTACTAAGTTGGTAATAGAATCAATAAAAGTCATTATTCTTTTTCAATCTCTTTACTATTTTAATTTGTGTCTCTTTTATTCTAGTTTCATCTCTTTTATGCAATCTTTAAATACCATGCTAAATTCTACCATAATTATATGTAATTAATTCTTTAGTAGCTTGCTAATCTCTCCACCAACTAAAACCTAGATCTATGAAGATAAATTGATTGAACTCTATGCATGTTAAAAATTCTAGGGTAAGTAAATAATAATTCTTGAAGATTAGTCATGAATTGAGTTAAACTAGGTTTAGGGTATACTATTTAATAATTATTCTTGGTTTATACTTAGATACTTTGATAGTTTAACGTTAAATTAAAGCTACTTTTCTTAAACTATATTTTGGGACTTTGATAAACCAATGCTTAGTTTTATCTAGTGTACTGCCCAACAGGGTTTAATCTCTTTCTTACTTTTCTTTCTTGGATTTGAAGCAATAATCTAGAGTTAATATTTATAGGTTCAACATGATATTTATTCTTGATAGGCTAGTGTTTGGTTGTGGTATATGATTAGTTAGCTATGCTTGTTCCTTCTATTTAAAATATTTGCTTACAATCAGAATTTCTTTTTTTACAAGCTAATTGTTAGAGATACGTTCTGAAAAGCTTCCATCACATCCTTCCCTGTGGATTGACCTGTTTATCCCTTGCTACGCGGTTACATTGACTAAGATTTTCTATCTTTAACTCTTTCTTTATTATTTTTCTGTTTCAATCAAAATTTTAACGATGTTTCCAGGGAGGGAACGGTACGATATTCTCTAAAACTAAATATTTTGTTTCTGTTTGCAGGATCTACTAACAGGAAAATTTATTGTAGTGCAGGAAAATTGGAAAATCTGTGCCTCTGCCCTAGAAGGCAGAGCCAGAGGCAACATTGAAAAGCCGCGTTTTCACGGCTACTGCAGCGGTTCTGCGGCATTAGTAGCTTATTTGTGCTTCCAATTTTGCAGGGCAGCTGCAAATTGGAAGTACTATTTTCTGCAGTTAATAATTTTTATCTGTGATCACCCTGTATACTGCTAATTAATAGTAACTTATTGGTTGACTAATTAAAAATTAGACTCTTACATCATAGGCACATGTCTATTTAAATTTCTTAATTTCTGTTGAAGAGTGCTGGCGACAAGGTACGTTTGCATTGCATATAGAATAGGAAGCACCCTTGGCTGATTTATGAGTTTTGTGTGAATACTTGTCTGTTGTTTTACATGTGCACTAAATCACTTTAAGGGCAAAACCCATAAATAAGAAAGGTGGGGACGTCATTACCCTTCCTTGGCCCCACAAATCATCTCCGTTGCACTCACAACCCTAACTTTAAAATAAAAATCGACTAGACGTTGGCCTTAAGTTAACTCAGACTCATTAGGAGATTGGCTGAAGGAGAAAGCTGTTCGAAATTAACTCTCGTCAAATTGGTGTCTAGGAAGAGGATTAAGAGCCGAAAGCTCGAAGGTTGGGGGTTACTTAATTAAGGAACGTCTTTGATGGATAACCTCCCACCGATCTTGCCACCTGCCTGGCCGATTAACTTGTGATTAAGGTCGGCAATATACCTCCTAAAGACAGTCTAAAGTTAGGAGTCGTCTAGGTCCAGGCTTACCCTAGATTAGGATTTTTTTCTTTTTGATTGATTGGGTGAACTTGTTTGTTAACTGCGCATGTCAGCTTGATTGAGAGATCTAGTACATCTAGGTTTTAAAAGAAAATAATTCACCACTAACCACCAAAAAAAAATATCCCATGGTCTATCCACACTCATTTGATTATGATATATTCTATAGGCCAAACCCACCTTTCCATCCACCAACTTTTTTTCTGAACTTTCATAACTACACTCAACCCGCCCACTTATCTTTTACATCTGATCCACCCATTTGGTGCAAATTACTGTCATGATCCATCTTATCCCTCGAAATAGTGTCCCTCGATAGGGTATTCGTTAGGACGAAATTCAAATCAATTTCACTCATTTCAAGGACCTACGAGCGAACCCTATCCATCACATCAATTAAAATTATATTACAGTTATAAAGATGACACTTAAGCTTCAAACCAAACTAAGTGACAATGTTTCACACTAGGCCCACCTAGAGATAATGGTTAATGAGTTAGCGGTTGAGCAGGAGGAGGATTCATTTTCTACTTAACCTGTTCTTGATTCAAAATCAAAAATACCTATGTCAATCCAGGAACACATCAATCGAGATAGAATGAAAAAAGTCCAAAGTGAGAAACCCATATCAATTCTAAATCACATTCGTCTTCATGAAGCAAATGAGTTCAATAATGTTGATAAGCCTGATGAGAAAGTATGCATATTAGATGACTATCGTCGATTTCGAGACAAACTGATTAGAGATCATTTGGCCGAATATTCACCTCGTAGGGAACAAGTTGAGTCGTATAGTGAAGATAAATGTGACGATGAATCTTTGTGTTTGGATGAAGTATTTCAAGATAATTGGGATACACATACACCTCCCAAGGAGAAAGTTAAATCATATTGTGAGGATATTTGTGAAGCTGATGTGCCTTTATTTCTTGATATATTGTTTAAAGATAAATGCGATCATAGTGTGAGAAAACATGTGTTACGTCTAGTGTTTCCTTTAAGAGAGGGAAGCTTGATTTAAGTATCTTCTCATTCAATGAACCAACTAATGATCAATCATTTGAAAACATAACTCAAGAACCTCAACTTGATAAAAGCTTTAAAAATCTCGTCGAAGATGAACTTAACTGTTTGGATGAATCGATTCAGGATGCTTTGGTTAGTTACGCACCTCTGAAAGAAATGGTTAATTTAAGTTTTGAGGAGATATATGAGGATGAGCTCAAAATTATAGGTATTCAAGTTGTGTATGCCCCCAATAGTATTTTTTGATGACGATGATGAATTTATGAAGAGTGAAAAAGGGAAGAAGAGTAGGAGGAAATTAAGAAAATTGAGGAACAAATTGGAGAGGATGAACAACAAAATAACAAAAAGATTGTCTCCCCGTTGTGCCCTATAAAGAGAACCCATTGGAATTATGGGAAACGAGCTAGAGGGATGAATCATAAAAAGATCTAGGTGAGGGAGATGTATGTGTTGTACATATATTTGTATTTTATTATTATTATTTATCTCTTTTTACACTTTACTTCATGCTTTAAAGCATTTCATTCATATATTGGGGACAATGCATGTGATAAGTGTAGGGGAGGGAACTAACGCTTAACTTTTAAAAATAAATAAATAAATAAATAAATAAATAATAAATAAAAAATATATTTATTTTAACATAGATTATTCTCTAACTGTAGTTTGTTGTTAACATAACTCACTAACCTTAGGTTATTAATTTAACAAAAAATTTAAAAAAATTAATAATATATATATTTATTTGAAAAAGGAAACAATATTTTGACTTATCTTTTGAAAGAAATCCAAGTTAATCTTAAGAATTAGGAAAATCATGATTAGGGTTTCTAAAAAGTTAGTCAAAATAGAATAAATTGTTGGATTTTTAGGTATAGAAGGAAAAAATGAATAAATAATTAGGCTTGATTTTTACCTTAATAAAATGTGCATACCTAATACACTTACACATCGAGGATTCTAAGACAAAGAATCTTGTGCCTTATAAAAAATAATAAATAATATAAATAAAAAAATTCACTAATTAAGCTGGATACATGTGCCTCAAGAAGCATAAGTATTCACGCATAAATGTGATTTTATAAATAAAGTCCTTAGTTTTGTGGCCTAGTTCACTCGAGTCCTTAAGTCCGAGGGGTGTTTTCTTACCCGTTGTCCTATAACTGACCAGTTTGGGAGCCACCGGCCTAGGGCTCGCTACATGGGTAAATTAGAAAGCCTAAAAAAAGTAAAAAAAATATTATCTATATATGTACTAACACATCTAATAGTCAATTAGTTAGGTATGAGGGCCTCAAGAAGACTTGATACTTATACAAAAGAAAATTAGATGAGTTATACATATTAATATATATATATATATCTAAAATAATAAAGAGGCAAGGGAGTCCAAGTTAAAAAATCTCTAGTAAAGATTCACATTCACAAGAATGCATATGACTTAGGGTACTAAAAGATACTATAAAAAAATTTAATTTTAATCCTTACCTAAAATTGATAACGAATTATTGTATAGATACTAAGCTCAAAAATGAATAACAATGATTATCCTAAAACTTATAGATTGCTAGGTTTCATCAAACATATTTCAAATATTTCTCTCCTTTTTCAAAATAAAAAAACATAATCACTAACATTTTCTTCTTCTTTTATGGATTTTGTGGGTGTAATCCACTGAAAACCCTCACGAGACAAAACTCGTCCACTAGGGGTGACCTAGAGGTTTAACGGCTTATTGCACGTGCTTAATACAACCGTAATTCCTACAAAAGTGAGTTAGGATAGGTTAGTTTTTATTTTCTTTTCCTTTTTCTTTATTTTTACTCGAAGACGAGCAAAAAGATAAGTGTCGGGGTGTGATAGGTAGTCAAAAGTGCATATTTATCATCATATTTCCCTATTTATTCTTTTATAAAGCACTGTTACATAACGTTTTATTGTTTAGTGTTGTATAAACCTTGAGTAATTAAAGAATAAATAAATGAAGCCTAATTGAAGGCCAAAAGCCCAAAAAGCCCACATGCATGATTTATTTTAGTAATTTAGAAGCTTCTATCTTATTTAACCTAATCTAAACTTGAATTTTAAATTATTAATTTTAAATCTAGGGGAGGAGGAGGAAGGATAAAGTGGGACTCCTAATTGCAATTCAAATCTAGAGGAGGGGAAAGATAGAACAAGATGAATCATCATCATAATTAAAGATAGAGATGGACTTCTATTTGAACCAGTTGCTTGCACCACAAGATGAAGATAAAGGAGAGAAAATCTGAATTTAATTCTGATTCAGACTTGACACTATTTTATCGAAACTAAAATTTGATGATTCAAGATGCTCCAGAAAGAAGACTTGAAGGCTTACAACTCTTTTGTTGATCACACTTTTCAATTCAGCCATCAGATAAGCCATATTCAGTGATCAATACGATAACAAGTTGTAGGTCAGAATTGAATTTCTACGGATAAGTCAAAACAAGTTTGGAGTTAAGAGGAGAATTCAAATTCAAAAATATTTTGCTTCTCCAATCTTCATAAGCTTCTTATCCCTCTGGTTTTCTCCTATAAATACCCTTGCAGATCAACAAAGAAGGGCAGATCTCAGAAGCTCAAGTCTAGGGTTTCCTTTAGATCGTCTTTCTTTCCAAATTTACTTGTATTTTTCTAGTTTTTATTTTTTAACTTTGTAGAAGAGTTGAAAAAAGGAGAAGGCTTTGTACTGAGTTGGTGACAGATTCAATAAAGGTCATTATTCTTTTTCAATTTCTTTCCTATTTTAATTTGTGTCTCTTTTATTCTAGTTTCATCTCTTTTATGTAATCTTTAAATACCATGCTAAATTCCACCATAATTATATGTAACTAACTCTTTAGTAGCTTGCTAATCTCTCCACCAACTAAAACCTAGATCTATGAAGATAAACTGATTGAACTCTATGCATGTTAAAAACTCTAGGGTAAGTAAATGATAATTCTCGAAGATTAGTCATGAATTGAGTTAAACTAGATTTAGGGTATTGTATTTTATAATTATTCTTGGTTTATACTTTGATGTTTTGATGGTTTAACGTTAAGTTAAAGCTGCTTTTCTTAAACTATACTTTGGGACTTTGATAAACCAATACTTAGTTTTATCTAGTGCACTACTAACAGGGTTTAATCTCTTTCTTACTTTTCTTTCTTAGATTTGAAGCAATAATCTAGGGTTAATATTTATAGGTTCAACATGATATTTATTCTTGATAGCTGGTGTTTGGTTGTGATAGATGATTAGTTGGCTATGCTTGTTCCTTCTATTTAAAATATTTGCTTACAATTATAATTTCTTCTTTTACAAGCTAATTGTTAGAGAATTCGTTCCGAAAAGCTTCCATCGCATCTTTCCCTGTGATTCGACTCGTCTAGCCCTTGCTAGCGGTCACATTGAGATGAGACTAAAACTTTCTGACTTTAACTCTTTCTTTATTATTTTTCTGTTTCAGTCAATAGGCGTAGTATGGGATGTGTCTACTACATGTAAAAATTGGTGTTCGCTAATATAAATAATAATGAACTGTTCATAGTGAATTGTGACTGACTGTATTCACCTGACTTACACATGGCCGGATTTAAACATCTGACTCTAGTACTGATTACCCTTATTATTGTTCTGCATACTATTCTAGTCTTATTCAAGTATTTTTTCCTAGTTTTCTTCATGATATTAATTATCAGTTATTTTTTATTTACAGTTTATCATTATGTACACACTGTTTATATGCACAAGCACTTCTCCTTTTCTTACATACTCATTGGGTCACTTTTGACGACCCTAGATTTGCACATCCAGTTACTAGATGATTCATATTATTGATAAGGTGTTCGATGAGACTAAACATATTGCGAGGAGCTGATATTTATCTCTAACTATTCTGATATTATTGTCTTCATTTTCATTCTTGTTGATTCTATAGTTTCCCTAATTCTATATACATTACTATGAGTCATTATCTTTTTTCTGTATTCATATGATATCCTGTGTGGACATCCATATGTAATTATTGCAATGATATTGACTTATAATAGTGATTATATAACTTGTTCAAGTTACTTTAGACTTAGCGTGTATACGTGGGATATTCTCCTTGCATATATACGTCGCTGACTCTCGTCGTAACTCCGTTTTCATGTATTTTGAGAAGAGGTATGATATTTTGTGTTTTTTTCTCTTAACTAGGCAATGATGGATGACATCCACTCGTCCTCATCAGGTACTATCTACCCTTCACATTCTTACATTTGTATCATATTATACATTCATTCATACACTGAGGACAATGCATGAGATAAGTGTGGGGGAGGGTTCTAACATAGGTTTTCTTTTAGTTTTTTTAAAAAATAAAAAAATTATTCAAAAAACTTTTTGAAAAGAAAAAATAATACTTTGACGTGTTTTTTGTAAGAAATTAAATTAATTTTAAGGACTAGGAGAATCATAATTAGGATTTCTTATACTTGGATGAAATAAGAATATTTGTTTGATTTCTAAGATTAGAAAGAAAAATTAAAAATATAATTTAATCTTGATTTTTACCTTGATGAAATATGCATATACACTTACACATTAGGTTTAAAAAACAAAGATTCTTATGCCTTATAAAAAAAGAGAGAGAGAAAAAAGAAAAATAATTATATATATAATAAGAATCCTCTTATTAAGCTGGCTTTTTATGCCTCATAAAATATAATTATTCATGCCTCAAGGTGGTTAATATCATCAAAGAAAATCTTAGTTTTGTGGTCTTATTTGCTTGAGTCCTAAGTCCGTGGGGTGACTTTTCACCCGGTATCCTAAAATTGTCCAGTTTGGGAGTCACCGACTAAGGCTCGTTACATGAGTAAATCAGAAAGTCTAAAAATACTAAGGAATATTAGCACTAATATATACATAAATAAGGCATAAGAGTTAGAGTTGAAGAATCCTTAATCAAAATACTCACGGTAACAAGATACATATGACTTAGGGTAAAATAATAGACTAGATAAGAATACAATTTAATTTCTAATCTTGATTGATGACAAATCTTTGAATAGAGACTAAGTTTAGGATGAAAAATTCGGTACTCTTATAACTTATAAATTGCTTAATTCTTGTAAAAATACTTCAAATATTTCCTCTTATTTTTAAAATGTATTTTCAAAAATACTAACAATTTACTTCTTTTCTTTATGGATTTTGTGGGTGTAACCCACTGAAACCCCTTAGGAGACTACAACTCCTCCTCTAGGGGTAACATAGAGGGTTAAAGGCTTGTTGAACATGCTCAGTGGAATAGCATGATATGTGAAAGTGGTTCAATAATATTCTAGGTTTAGTTTTTATTTTGCTTGAGGACGAGCAAAAGATAAGTGCGGGGGTGTATTTAGACACATAAATTGCATAATTATTATTGCATTCCTACACTCATTCTGTAATAAATCTTACAACTCTTTTGTCTTAATGTCCTAATCCATGCAGGGTATGATAAAAGATAAGCATGAATCCTGTCCAAATAAATCCGAAAGTTCAAATCAAAAGGGGATCGACTCAAGTTCAAAAGATCTAGAAGCCATCTTATCTGAAAACTGGATATATCAGATAAGATAATACCATCAAAATGCAAAAGAAAAATAGATTTTTTGAAAATCCAATCAGTTTTGTTGAAGATAAATGAATTGAGAGAAGATCAGCAGATGAGATGAAGAAATCATATTTAGGGATGAGGACAAAGTCCAAGTAAATTAAGAGTTCTAAATCAATTTAAACTCGTATTCAGACTGTATATGTTTTAGTATTTTAATAATAACTTTTGCGCTAAAACTCAAATCTAATGATTTAAGATAATTCATAAAGAAAATTTAAAGGGCTGCAACTCTTACGTTGATTACTATTTTGAATTCTATCATCTGATAAGTAAATTTAGCAATCAACATGCCAACAAGCTGCAAATTAGAATTCTAGATAAATCAAATGAAGTTTGGAGATAAGGGGAGGATTCAAATCCAGAAATATCTTGCTCCCTAAGTCAAGAGAAAGGATATTGTCTTAAATCTAGAGTTCAAATTTAAATTCTGAAAATATATCTCTTGATGGATGCACGACTTTTACCAGCAATCTATCAACTACTTCTACTATAAATAGAGAGATAGAGCATAAGAAAAATTTCATCTCACACGGTGAGGCTGTAAATGTTATATTGAGAGGAAAAGTTATATGTTGTATTGTGAGTTTAGAATCAAAAGTTTATAACAATGATTCTTCAATAAAAATTAGTCTTTTTCAGTGCAGGTCTTGCAGCGTTTCAGTAAGTTTTCTTTACTTCTTTCTACTATTGTTTTTGCAAATTTTATTCTTTTCTTTGCATGTTTAACTTTATAAACTTATCAACAATCTCATGCATGCTTACTCTTATTTTTTTTTGTCTAGTTCTTTTGTCTTCAACATAGATTGGAGAAGGAAGATATTAAAGCTACATCAAGGAACAAGTCATCGGATTTCATCTTTCTCTTCCCTTCATTCCAATCTCTTAGTTTCTTTTTCGTCACCTTAGTTATTTAATCTTTGCAAAAGGTTAGTGTTCTTTTTTATTTATTTTTTATTTTCTTCATATTTTAATGCATAAAGATCTTTATTTTTTTAAAAACAAATTTCAACCTTCATCCAAGGATTTCTCAACTAAATATAGATAAAAGTTAGATTTTTAATAACTAGGATATAACAAGTCTCTGATTCGACCTCTAACTTGCCACTACACAATTTTGCTAAAAAAATTCTAGTAAGTTTAGATTTTCATAACTTGTACGTGATTTAATAACGATGAATTTTTCATGAATTTCAAACCACAAACACCATTATTACTCTTTTTCTTTGTAAAGAAAACTTACCTGGGATCATCGCGATGAGACGTCCCCATCATTGTCCTTATTGAGTGATGCTCTTTGACTTCAATGACCTTGATAGTTAATTTTCTTTCATAGATGATAGCTTTCATAAAACTCTTGTATGAAGAAGGTAAATAACACAGTAATAGAAGTGGTTTATCCTTATCTTCTATCTTAATCTCTACCTTATTTAACTCATTGATAATAGAGGTAAACTTTGCGATGTGAGGCTTGATAGGTATACAATCATGCATGCGGAGAAGAAAGAAATGCTGATTCAGAATCAACTGATTCACCAACATCTTCTTCAGATAATTATCCTAAAGTTGCTCCCACTGCGAGGATGATGTTTTCTCTGAAGAAAACTCATCCAACACTTTGTCCACTAAGCAAAGTAGAATAGCTGTCAAGGCTTTCTCATCCAACTCCTACCAAGTTTCTTTCTTCATGTTTTTAGACTTTTTCTTCTTCCCGAGTAATGCTTTCTTCAACCCATTCTGGGTCAGGATGACATTTACCATAATCTGCCACCCGCTGAAATTGATGACACCAACAAACTTCTGAATATCGAACTTGATTATAGACATCTTCATGTGGACCTTACATTGATACCAATTGTTGTAACGAACTGATATGCTTTTATACCAATTATTAGGATCAGTGCAGTGAAAAAAGAAAAGCTGGATCATCGTGCAACGTGAAGAAGAAGAGAAGAAACGATAAGTACTCTGAAGTACAGAAAGACAACACACAATTTAACGTGATTCCACCAATCAAACATATCGTGTGTACGTTCACGGGAGAAGAGGGAGAAACTTTATTTAAACTTTGGAGGAGTTTAATGAGAAACATTCACACCTCTCTCGCTAAGAAGATTACAAGTCCTTTGATGGCTACCTAGAACAATGAACCCTTATGGTTAAAACTTCTCACACGAATCCCCCTTTTTTTCTTAATTATTGAATAAATCATAGAAAGCCATCCTCAAAGGATTATTTATAAACCATAGGATCATTCAGTCCTATACAAACTCCAGCAATACGAACAATATCGCCTCAAAAGAGAAGTAAACTCAAGTTGAACTCAAACTGCAATCAGAACCACAAAAGAAAACTGCTAGAGATACATATTATAAGAGAATCAATCCCTCGTTGACACATGGATAAGATGTAAGAAGAGGTCTAAAGACTTAAAAGTTTTGTAACCTTGAAACTCAATATCTTATCCATGTGTCAACGCGAGATTGGCCCTCTTATAATATGTGTGTGTGGCTCACATACATGAACTGAACAGATGATAATTTTGGTCGGCTTGGAATGTGGCCTTGATTTATTCCGAGGCGAATCAGGGTCCGACATGGGTTGAGATTTGTAGCTCAGTTTGTTGGAATTTATCTGATTTGGATTTTTTTGAGTAAAAGGTGGCAAACCTGCCCCGCTTCATTGAGATAATAATGAAACTATAAAAAAAACTCCTCCTTCGACAGAACAACACACTCCTGGTACATATCAAAACTTACTCCTCCTAACCTAAGTACATACACACTCCTTACCGGTATAGAACACACTCACTTGTCCTACAAAAACCTCCTCCTAATCAGTACAAAAACACTTGACCTAATTCCAGTACAAAACACTCTTACCCTCCAAAAGCCTAAAGGACACTAGCCTCAATGAAGGTCAACTTAGCATAATATCATGAAACCTTTTGTGCGACTAGTATTGGGCAATCTTTTGGATTAAGATGAGAAGCCATTCTGTCCGATGTTCTGCTATGTATTTGATTGATAGTGTACTCCTGTTCTTCCTCAGTCTTCTACAAAAAGATGCCAATCGAATTAGCAAGAGTATTTAAGGCATAATTGCGGATGAAATTTATTAACGCCAACTTTTTGGGAACGATACCTTCAAAATCTTGATCTAGAGTCTTGGACTGCACTGCTGATAGGTAGTAAAAAATGCATATTTATCACTACATTTACTATCATGTTTCCCTATTTATTCTTTTAATTATGCACTATTACTAAAGTTTTATTATTTAATGTGTGCATGCCTTGAGTAATTATTTAAATAAAAGAATAAAGCCTAAATGAAGCCCAGAAGCCCAAAAAGCCCATGTTCAAAAGTTGTAGTAATTTAGAAGTTTCTTATTATCTAACCTAATCTAAACTTGGATTTTTAAACTCTTTATTTAAAATCTAAGGGAGGAAAAGGGAGGATAAGATAGAACTCCTAATTGCTAAAAGAAGAGGAAAAGGATGGACTTCTACTCAACCCTAATTACTTGCAGGACAAGGCTAAAGATAAAAGGAGAAGAGTGCAAAGATAAAAAATCGTTTTAAAAGATTTGGATTTAGGGTAACTTGCTTCCCAAGTTATCCCGAATTTTCAAAACAAAGATTCGGTATGCAAAATCCAGAAGGGTATACCTAGATGGATGGACCAGAGGGGCCACGCGCGAAAGCGCGTGGCCATAAGCTAAGCTACAGTCGCGGAAACGCGGCCATAGCCGCGTTTCCACGGCCCTATGTATAGGGTTAGCTACCAGTTTTCGTAGAGGAGTTGTATCGGGACTCTACTTCTTCTATCTCCTATAATACCCATGCAAAACAATAGAGAGGGCAGATCCAGAGACGGGAAAGTAGAACTTAGGCTAATTTGTAGTTTGTAACTTAGGCTTTTATTTTCTTTCATGTAATTTTTGTTTTATTTATGTAACTGAGAGGAGAGGATACTTTCATGGAGGAATGCGAGCAAGCTTGTACTGAAGGTGACACCAGTGTAAGTGATCTTTTCTTCCAATGTTATTTGAATCGAATCGAGGTTTCTTTTTCTTTTCTATTCTTGTTTTTGTTTGCTTCCCTCTTTTGTGTTTGTGGATCCAAATGAAACCGATAGCCTCGAAGTTGCCTTCTCCTTGCAAGTGTCGTTGATGGCTTATGAAAATGAACATCCATTTCTATGGTAGTATAGCTCGCCCTTTTATTTCATATTATAAATCAGGAATGGGGAAGATCTCATCTGCCATACTTCGCTCGACTTCAAAGAAAGGTACATCATCGATACGGGTGAAAGGTAAACAGGTGCCGAAGAGGTAAGTATATTTTTTTAGGTTTTAGTTTTTCTTTCTTTTCTTGTAACTTTTAGTGTAGATCACCAACACCATAATCACCCAGTTCTCTTTCACTCTTTCATTTTCTTTGTACATATTACTTGTATTTTCTCTATCTCCTTATTCTACCACTTTCTTCCAAACTTGACTTTAACTCCATTTTTTCATTTTCCTTTTAAACAACTAAAAGAAGAATTTTTAACCATTAATTATAGCATAAAAGAGAACTTACTAAACAAGCTTCCATCGCTAGTCCCTCCCTGTGGATCACGACACGCATAGCCACTTGCTATTGCGGTAGAATTAAGCACCTTGCACATCCTATTCTTAGATCTGAAATTCTGTATTGTGTAGATAAAACCTCAATCAAATTTTGGCGCCGTTGCCGGGGAGGGATGGTAAGTTATTCTCTAAAAAAAACTAATTATTGATTTATTTATTTTTTGTTTGCTGGATCAGAGAACAGGAAATATAACTGCAGCAAAGGACATATAGCAACTCTGTGCCTCTGCCCTCGAAGGAAGAACAGCAGAGCCTACTACAGAGCCGCGCAAACACGGCAATAGCCGCGTTTCCGCGACCTGAGTAGTGAACTACTCACTAAGTTTTCTGCAGGTTGCTGGAAATTTAATGTTAAACTTGTTGTTCTGTTAATTTTTCTCTGTAATCACCCTGCATACTTCTAACTAATTAACAGTAACTTATTCGTTGACAAATAAAAAAATTAGATTCTTGCATCATAGGCACGTGTCTATTTAATTTTTTTAATTTCTGTTAAAGAGTATTGGAGACAAGGTACGTTCGCATTGCATATAGACTAGGAAGCACCCTTGGCTGATTTACTGCTTTTGAGTGAATATTTGTCTATTGCTTTACACGTGCACTAAATCACTTTAAGTACATAACCCATAAATAAGATAAGGTGGGGATTTCATTACCCTCCCTTAGCCCACAAACAATCTCCTCACCCACTAACCCAAGCCTAACTAAAAATGAGTAGACGTTGGCCCTAGGGACATCTCGGACTCAATTAGGAGATTATCCTAAGGGGGAAAGGTGTTGGAATTTGACTCCTGCCAAATCAGTGTCTAGGAAGGGGATTAAGGGCCGAAAGCCCGAACATTGGTGGTTACTTAATTAAGGAACGTCTTTGACAGATAACCTCCCACCAATCTTGCCCTGACCTGGCTGATTAGCTTGTGGTCCAAGTCTACATTATACCTCCCGTGGACAACCAGTTAGGAGTCGTCTAGGTTATAAGTCTTCCCTAACTTAGGTTAGAATTTTTTTTCTTTCTTTTTTTTGTTTGCTTATTTGTTTGTTTTCTTTTTTTGTGTTTTATTGTGTGATATGGCTTATAACAATAATTTTTCCAATTATAATGACAATCCATATTACACATCAACCTCTTTTCAGATATTACCAACCCGGCATATCATAACTTTAACAAACCTAGTGTGCCAGATTGGTCTTATTCGAATCATTACATGCCCCAGTCCCAATATGATTGGTCACTAATGTTGCATATTTACTGTCATATTTCCAAACTTATTATAGAATAAAAGCTGCACTTGTCTAATTAATTGTTTAATTTATTTGCAGGCCCAATCCTTAAAGAAATGAAGAGAAATGAGCCCAAAAGCCAACCAGAATTCTGAATTAAATCAGAATTAATTTGAGCTCAGAAAATCAGGGCAAAATTAAGAGGTTGAAAACCGGTTGAGAAGAATCCTCTCGGAATTGATCGGTTAAAGTCAAGCATCAAAGGCCATTTCGTCAGAATACTGAACTCCAACGAAGAAACCAACTGAGGATAAATGCAGAAGGAACTCCCCGAGAGACCCACCAACAGGGTGTGGCCATCTGGCCACACCCTGGCCGTGGAAACGCAGCAAGAGCCGCGGATCCGCGGCTTGGTTGGGGAGTTAGGGGGAGCATTTGCTCCCCCGATCTCCCCGGGATCCTGCACACTGGTTTTTTTGCCTATAAAAGGCCAGTCTTTGCGCTGAAAATGGACGACCATGCAGAGATAGGATTTTAGACTATTCTTCCATTTCTAGTTTAGGTTTTTGTTTTTCTTTTTCATTTAATTTTAGTTTTAACTTATGTAAATCAGAGGAGATCAGACTTTCATCGAAGAACAAGAATGAAGCTTGAGCTAGAGTGACACCAGTGTAAGACTTATTTCTTTTCTTTGATTGTTATGAAATCGAATCGATGTTCTTTCTGTGTATGTACTTCTTTTTAGTCTTCTTCTTCTTCTTTTCTATTTTACTTTTCTTTTTAGTATAATTGTCTTCCAAGTGAGTCTTAAAGCATCGAAAGAGCCTTGCCTTTGCGAGTGCCACCGATAGCTCATGACGATGGAATGGAGTCTCTCTGTATCATTTCATTCTTGAAGTTGTCTTGATGATGTAATGTGGAAGAGACCAATACTCAAATCTTATGGGCTATGCGCTGAATGCCTCCACTTCAAGGTAACATCGTCGCTGAAGACTCAAGGTAAGCTTTTGGTGAAAAGAAGGTAAGCAATTGTTTTTGTTTCTTTTCTTTTATTTTTGTAAATTAAATCACCAACAATACCTCTTCCAAATCACTCCTTTTCACTTCCTTGTAAATAATCATTTGTACATAGTCGCTTTCGACGTTTTCTGATTTTTTTCCTCCTTCTTCATCTCTCATTTTCTTCTAACTTTAACATAATTCTTTTTCCTTTTTATAACTTTAAAAATAAAGAAGAACTTTCATTTTGTTTTCATAACGATTTCAATAAAGAACGTAAACGCTTCTATCACAAAACCCTCCTTGTGGATCACGACCCCCATAGCCACTTGCTATCGCGGAAGAATTGAGCACTTGCACATCTTCATTCTAAATCTGAAATTCTTTATTTTTATGTGCAGGTTTTGCCTCAATCAAATTTTGGCGCCGTTGCCGGGGAGGGTAACGTTTTTATTGAAATCTGATTTTTTATTGAAAATTTTTAGAACTAAACGAACTTTCTTCTCTGTTGCATGTTAAGGTCAAGCAAAGCAGAAAATTAAGGTTGCAGTAACATATAAGTGGCCTTGGGCCTCTGCTCTAGAAAGCAGAGACCAAGTGCCCTCTGCTTTGCCGCGTTTTCGCGGCCAAAGCCGCGGATCCGCGGCAAAAAGGAGTGGACTACTAACTGTCTTTTTGCAGGACTGCTTGCTTTGCAAATTCTAGTTTTCTGTAACTTTACATTTTCTTATATGCTATCACATAAGCCTGCTAATAATCAACAGTAAAACATTTGTTGAAAAGATAAAAAATTGTTTAGACATTTGCATTTTAGGCACATGTCTTTTTAATTCATTTATTTTTACTGTTGAAGAGTGCTGGAGCAAGGTACGTACGCATTGCATCTAGAATAGGGCTCATCTCTTGGTTGATTTACATCACTTTGAGTGAATCTTATTTACATATCTTGTACACTTACACAAATTGATTTTAAGGGCACTAACCCATAACAAGATAAGGTGGGGATTTAATCACCCTTCCTTAGCCCAAAAATCAGATTCCAAGCACTCACTAACCAAGCCTAACTAAAAATAAGTAGATGTTAGCCCTAGGGACATGTCGAACTCAATTAGGAGATTATCCTAAGGGGGATAGGTGTTGGAATTTGACTCTTGCCAAATCAGTGTCTAGGAAAGGGATTAAGGGCCAAAAGCCCGAAGGTTGGTGGTTATTTAATTAAGGAACGTCTTTGACGGAAAACCTCCCACCAACCTTGCCCTGACCTGGCTGATTAGCTTGTGGTCAAAGTCTACATTAGACCTCCCGTGGACAGTCTAATCAGTTAGGAGTCGTCTAGGTCATAGGTCTACCCTAACTTAGTTTAGAATTTTTTTCTTTTTTGTCTGTTTTTCTTTGTTTGTATTCTATTGTGTGATATGGCTTATAATAATAATTTTTCCAACTTCAATAATAATCCATATTACACACCGACTTCATTTTCGGATATTATCAACCCGGCATATCATAACTTTAACCAACCTAGTGTGTCGGATTGGTCTTACCCCTAATCTAATAACTATAATTTCCATAATGATTTTAACTCTTCACAGAGTCAGTGGGGATTCACCTCCCTCGAGCATAATTTTCCACCAACTTGTCCTCCTTCTCTACCTTGTCCACAATATTTTCAAGATTCATACTCAGTTCCACCAGTCCAAAATAGAAAACTATCAATTTTGGAAATGAGTATGCGTGAGTCCAAACACAAATCCCAAAATCTGATGGACTCACAATTTCACCACCAATTCCAAGACAATACTTCATCTTTTCATCAAAATGAACCTATCAATTATGAAAAGATGCTTGAAGCCATGACTCAGGCTCAACACGCTCGTAATCGTGACATAGATATGATGGTCGAATCTCTACGTTCCCACCGTCCTGATGTCACTAACCATTCTGTTAGAGCCGATGAGTCAGGTTGTTTTGGAAATCAAGGTTCTATTTCAGAACGATCATTTGAATTTGCCCAAACTCCAGATTTTGAAAAAGATATTGACAGTTTGTCAAGTTATTCCTTTCCTGAAATAGAACTTGAGAATGAATATGATCTTGAACCCTAACTTAGTGATTCAATTCTTCTTCATGATTCAATAATGACTCCGGTATCTTCACCTGACTTCAATCTTTTCCCGGAGTCAACATTAGATCATGTACCAATTCATAACGAAATTGAATCACCCATCTTTGAGGATCATATTGAACTTGACCAATTATACACTTTTGAAGATCCTATTGACAAATTGGCAAGTTCTCATTTTTATGATATTGAACTCAATGAGATATGTGACTTAGATTCTCAGATCTGTGATCCAGTTCATCTTTCTGAATCAATATTGACTCCTGTTTTGTTACCAAACTTGAGTAATATTTTAGAGTCAGCTTTGATTCCCCCACCTATCATTCTTGAACTTGAATCACCAATATTAAGTCACATCCCATTGTTAGAAGATACATGTGGACTTGAGTTTCAACTTCTTGACTTGGACCCGCTTCTTGAACCAATCTCGACTCCTGAACCTTTACTTGACGTAAGTCACTTTCCTGAGTCAGTATTAGTTCCCGTACTTCCTGAGTCCGAGTCAATCATTCTATCTTTTCACACTCCATTCTGGGACGAGGTGGTTGACAAATTTGACTCCGAAATCAATTATGGAATATGGAAATTAGATGGGGTTAAATATTTAATAAAGATCCTTTATGGATACATCTTTTTAGTGGGTTATATTAAAGATATTTCTGGTGGGTTCCTCTGAATCCCACAAAAAGTCGATTGGGTCGCGTTTCGTGGACCAATCAGACCACCACCGGAACCACCACCTTAAGGTAACATTTTCCTTCCCTTTTGTCATTTTCATGCATCTATGCATTAATTCATACATTGAGGACAATGCATGAGATAGGTGTGGGGGAGGGTTCTAACGTAACTTAGGTTTTTCTTTTTATTAAAATTTTTTTGAAAAATAGAAATAATATTTTGACATATTTTTTGTAAGAAATTAAGTTAATTTTAAGGAATAGGAAAATCTAAATTAGGATTTCTTATACTTGGTCAAAATAAGATTATTTGTTTGATTTTTAGGGTTAGGAAGATAATTTGTCAAAGTAATTTAGTCTTGATCTTTACCTTGATGAAGTATGCACACAAAATACACTTACACACTTAGGGTTCAAAAACAAAGATTCTTATGCCTTATAAAAAAATTATATATATAAAAAAAAGAAAAAGAAAGAAATAAAAAAATCTAATTATTGATTAGCTAGGTGCTTTGGCCTAAGCAAGCCTTAGTATTTACGTGAAAGATGATTAGATAAGTTTGGAAGAAAAAAAAATCCTTTGATTAAGCTGGGTATTTGTGCCTAATAAAGCATAAGTATTCACGCCTAAAGGAGGTCCATATAATAAAATCCTTAGTTTTGTGGCCTTATTTGCTCGAGTCCTTAAGTACTTAGGGTGTTTTCTCACCCGGTGCCCTAAGACCGTTTGGTTTGGGAGTCATCGATTAAAGGCTCGTTACATTGGCAGATTAGAAAGCCTAATAGAACTAAGGAATAATACCACAAAAAATATATATATATATATATATATATATATATATATATATATATATATAAGGCATAAGAGTTAGAGTTAAGGAACTCTTAGTCAAAATTTTCACAGTCACAAGTGCATATGACTTAGGGTAAAGTAATAGACTAGATGAGAAGTACAATTTGACTCCTTACCTTGATTAATAACAAATTTTTGAATAGAGACTAAGTTTAGGAATGAAAAATTCAGTTTTCCTATAACTTATAGATTGCTTAGATCTTACAATTATATTTCAAATATTTTTCTCTTTCAAAATGCTTTTCGAAAATACTAACTCTTTATTTCTCTTTCTTTATGGATTTTGTGGGTGTAATCCGCTAAAAACCCTCACGAGACAAAACTCGTCCTCTAGGGGAAACCTAGAGGTTTAACGGCTTGTTGCACATGCTCAGTGCAGTCGCGTGACCTGCGAAAGTGGTCTAATAATCCTTAGTATAGTTTAGTTATTTTGCTCGAGGACGAGCAAGAGATAGGTATGGGGGTGTGATTGGTCGCTAATGTTGCATATTTAGTGTCATATTTCCATACTTATAATAGAATAAAAGCTGCATTTGACTAATTAATTGTTTAATTTATTTGCAGGACCAATCCTTAAAGAAATGAAGAGAAATGAGCCCAAAAGCCCACCAGAATTCTGAATTAAATCAGAATTAATTCGAGCTCAGAAAATCAGGGCAAAATCAAGAGGTTGAAAACCGGTTGAGAAGAATTCTCTCGGAATCGATCGGTTAAATCAAGCGTCAAAGGCCATTTCGTCAGAATACTGAACTCCAACGAAGAAACCAACTGAGGATAAATGCAGAAGGAACTCCAAGAGAGACCCACCAACAGGGTGTGGCCATCTGGCCACACCCTGGCCGCGGAAACGCAGCAAAAGCCGCGGATCCGCAGCTTGGTTGGGGAGTTAGGGGGAGCGTTTGCTCCCCCGATCTCCCCGGGATCCTGCACACTGGTTTTTTTGCCTATAAAAGGCCACTCTTTGCGTTGAAAATGGACGACCATGCAGAGATAGGATTTTAGACTATTCTTCCATTTCTAGTTTAGGTTTTTGTTTTTCTTTTTCATGTAATTTTAGTTTTAACTTATGTAAATCAGAGGAGATCAGACTTTCATCGAAGAACAAGAATGAAGCTTGAGCTAGAGTGACACCGGTGTAAGACTTATTTCTTTTCTTTGATTGTTATGAAATCGAATCGATGTTCTTTTTGTGTATGTACTTCTTTTTAGTCTTCTTATTCTTCTTTTCTATTGTACTTTTCTTTTTAGTACAATTGTCTTCCATGTGAGTCTAAAAGCATCGAAAGAGCCTTGCCTTTGCGAGTGCCACCGATAGCTCATGACGATGGAATGGAGTCTCTCTATATCATTTCATTCTTGAAGTTGTCTTGATGATGTAATGTGGAAGAGACCAATACTCAAATCTTATGGGCTATGCGCTGAATGCCTCCACTTCAAGGTAACATCGTCGCTGAAGACTCAAGGTAAGCTTTTGGTGAAAAGAAGGTAAGCAATTATTTTTGTTTCTTTTCTTTTATTTCTGTAAATTAAATCACCAATAATACCTCTTCCAAATCACTCCTTTTCACTTCATTGTAAATAATCATTTGTACATAGTCGCTTTCGACGTTTTTTGATTTTTTCCACCTTCTTTATCTCTCATTTTCTTCTAACTTTAACATAATTCTTTTTCCTTTTTATAACTTTAAAACAAAGAAGAACTTTCGTTTTGTTTTCATAACGATTTCAATAAAGAACGTAAACGCTTCTATCGCAAAACCCTCCTTGTGGATCATGACCCGCATAGCCACTTGCTATCGCGGAAGAATTGAGCACTTGCACATCTTCATTCTAAATCTGAAATTCTTTATTTTTATGTCCAGGTTTTGCCTCAATCACAATACTATGAACAAGACTGGAATAATCATCGCTACTCTTCGCAGAGTCAATGGGGATACAACACCCCTAAGTCATATTGTCAACCACCTTTTCAACCATTCTCTTCATATACTTCTTTTACCACACCACCAATGTTTCAGTCCTCAAATGATCCATTCGATGGGTTAGAAGAAAAAGTGGATCGTTTGCAAGGTTTAATGAATGAGCAAATTTCTAGACTTTCAAACATTCTTGAACTAACCAACCAAGTTGATAGGAACCAAGAATCATTATGTTTAGAAGACCTTGAACAAAATTCAATTTCATCACATCAATATGAACTTGATCAATCCCAATCCTTGGACAAATTGGCTAGTTTTAATTTCAATGAGATTGAATTAGATTGTGAATGTGAACCCGATCCCCAACTTTGCGATTCAGTTTTCATCTTTGAATCTATGTTGACTCCGGTATTCTTACCCAATTTGGACCAATTTGCTGAGCCAACATTTATTCCCGTACCCATAGATTTTGAAATTGAATCACCAATTTTGTATAGTCACATTCCATTGATGGGAGAAGAATGTGAATATCAATTCTTAGACTTGGACTCAACGCTTGAACCAAAACTAACTCTTGAACCCCACATTAATTTTCCCGAGTTTGTATTGGTTCCTGAACATATAATTCTTGAGTCCAAGTCAACCATTCTACCAAGTCACATTCTTTTGTTGGACATAGGTATAGACCATGATGACTCTGCGATGATTTTCCAGGACTGGTCATGTAAAGGAAGTAAGTTTCACGATAGGATCTTCCATGATCCTATTCATACTGGGGACTGTAAACATGTAAATAGAAAAGAGGTCAATAAAGGTAGGTTCTGTGAACTACCACATTATCTTGATTGGGTAGCAACGCTTGACCCAATCAGACCACCACCGGAACCACCACCTTACGGTAATATTTTCCTCCCCTGTCTTCTTTTTTCATGCATAAATGCATTCATACATTGAGGACAATGCATGACATAGGTATTGGGTGAGGATTTACTAACATACTAACATAGATAGATACTAACAAAAATAAAAATAAAAATTTTTGAAAAGAGAACAATATTTTGACTTATCTTTTGAAAGAAATCTAAGTTAGTCTTAAGAATTAGGAAAATCATGATTAGGATTTCTAAAAACTTGTCAAAATAAATAAATTGTTGAATTTTTAGGTATAGGAGAAAAAATTGAATAAGTAATTAGTCTTGATTTTTACCTTAATGAAATGTGCATTCCTAATACACTTACACACATCTAGGATTCTAAGATAAAGACTCTTGTGCCCTATAAAAAATAATCCAAAAAAAATTGAAAAAAAAAATTCACTAATTAAGCTGGATACATGTGCCTCAAGAAGCATCAGTATTCACGCCTAAAGGTGATTTTATAAATAAAGTCCTTAGTTTTGTGGCCTAGTTCACTCGAATCCTTAACTCCGTGGGGTGTTTCTCACCCGATGCCCTAAAACTGACCAGTTTGGGAGCCACCGACTTTAAGTTCGCTACATGGGTAGATTAGAAAGCCTAAGAAAACTAAGAAATATTATTTATATATGTACTAACACATCTAATAGTCAATTAGTTAGGTATATGGGCCTCAAGAAGCCTTGATACTTACACAAAAGAAAATTAGATGAGTTATACATATTAAAAAAAAAGAAGAAAAATAATAATAAAGAGGCATGAGAGTCCAAGTTAAGAATTCCTAGTAAAGATTCACAAGGATGCATATGACTTAGGATAACGAAAAAGACAATACAAAATTCAATTTTGATTCTTACCTAAAATGGATAACAATTTACTATATAAAGGCTAAGTTTAAGAATGAATAGAAATGATAATCATAAAACTTATAGACTACTTAGTCTCTTCAAACATATTTCAAATATTTCCTTTTTATGGATTTTGTGGGTGTAATCCGCTGAAAACCCTCACGAGACAACACTCGTCCTCTAGGGTAACCTAAAGGTTTAACGGCTTGTTGCACATGCTAAATGCAACCGTGATGCCTACGAAAGTGAGCTAGCTAAATTAGTTTTTCTTTTCTTATTCTTTTTAATTTTTACTCGAGGACGAGCAAAAGATAAGTGTGGGGGTGTGATAGGTAGTAAAAAAATACATATTTATCACTACATTTACTATCATGTTTCCTTATTTATTCTTTTAATTATGCACTATTACTAAAATTTTGTTATTTAACGTGTGCAGGCCTTGAGTAATTATTTAAATAAAAGAATAAAGCCTAAATGAAGCCCGGAAGCCCAAAAAGCCCATGTGCAAAAGTTGTAGTAATTTAGAAGTTTCTTATTATCTAACCTAATCTAAACTTGGATTTTTAAACTCTTTATTTAAAATCTAAGGGAGGATAAGATAGAACTCCTAATTGCTAAA